>JANVCC010000127.1:4215757-4228960 GCA_025345505.1 Todiramphus chloris collaris | reverse complement strand
GGCGGCCCCGGCCGCGCACAGGTAGCGCCCGGGCCGCCGCCGCCACCGCGGGCGGGCAGCGCTGCCTGCACCGCCTCCAGCGGCCGGGCCGCCGGGGACACCTCGCTCCCGGGAGAGTCTCCGGGCTGCCCCACAGCGCCAGGAGGGCTGAGGGCTGGGGGAACTGTGTGGGGCCGCGCTCAGAGGCGGCCCGTGGCTTCCTTCTGCTGCGGGAGCCTCCCCGCTCGGGTTAAATCCCGACAGAAGAGCAGCCTGCCCGGGAGTTCGCAGCCAAGAGCCGCGGTTTAACCCGCGGGGTGCAATGACAGCTAGCTGGCGGGGGAAAGTATTCTTTTTTAAATACCTTGTAGGTAAATTCAGGCTTAACGAATTAAAAGAACTCCCACCTCCAGCACCTCCCTGCCCTATTGATTTTTCTCTTTCAAAGCAGATCAGGCCAAAGTTATTTGGCATAGCTCCTGTTTTGACTGTTGACCCTGGTGTCCCTCGCAATGCCTTAAATGCAAAAACAAAGAACACGCCTCTTTGAACCAAAAAGCTGGTCTGAGCTCCGTCTGAACAGATACAAATAAACACAAAAAGCACTGACTAAAATGGAAGAAGCTTTAGAGGGAGAGTAAATTTACACTGCTTGGCAAAGAACAAGCTTTTGAACTCCTATTTATATAACAAAGCCACTTTATCCTTGCAACATATTGTTTGCTTTTTAATACTGTTATCATTAAGGGAGCCGCAGAGTACAGCAAGTACTGAGCGTGCAATGCACACATAACAGAACAGCTCTGGCAGTTCCCTCTTCTAACAAGAGTGCCTTTGATTATTCAAGTCCGAGACATAATTATGATCTAACCTGCAAGTCTAAATACATAAAACCATGCTGGACCTACACATCACACTGAGATTTCAGTTCTCCAGTACTGAGAGATGAGTTTCTTTCTGGGTGTCTTGCACGTTAAGCATTCACACTAAGAGAAGCAGACCACCTAACACTGCACTGTGTGTGCCATGGCAACAGCAGGCGAAAGGAAGACGTCTAGAGCTCTACCACACATGCAGAAAGTCCTGCGACAGTACACAGCGTCTCTTCACGCGGGCGGTTGTGTCTGTGTACAAAGCACACGTGATGTGGTGTCGGAGCCAGGGCCTCTGCAGCAAATACAGTTGGGTAGCGCTTGAGCCCTGTGGCCCTGAGCAGCTCCCAGCTTTGGGCACTGATGAAGGTGCCACAGGACAGCAGCACCTCCCTTCCCACAGAGCTGCTGGCACAACCACAAGTCTGGGAATTGGCTAGCGAATGTCTAGGGATCGTTACCTCTTCACACACAATTTTATCACCTTTAAGCAGAATTTCATGCCCTGTGTTTAGGAAGAAGTTTTTCAGGTGTGCAAACACCACACACGCCACTACCAAGGTGCAGTTATTAAACACATGCCTCTCCAAATGGCCTCACAGGATGTAGGGAAAACACCAGGCAGAGGGGCTGAGGTGACCCCTGAGGTGACAGGACAAGAGTTACCGAGCACCTGCCTGCTCCCTGGCACCTCTCCTCAGAGAGCGAGGCACTGCCTCAGAGGTCTGAGCTTTCATGGTTTTAATATTAAGCCTATTTCACAGAATCACAGAAAGGTTTTGGTTGGAAGAGACCTTCAGGATCACAGAGTCCAACCATTCCCCCAGCACTGCCAGGTCACTCACCCATGTCCCTCAGAACCACATCTCCACAGCTCTGAAATCCCTCCAGGGACCATGGGGGCTCTGACCCCTTGAGAACCCTTGTGGGGAGGAAATTCTTTCTACCTCCAACCTAAACCTCCCCTGGTGCAACTTGAGGCCATTGCCTCTTGTTCTGTCACTTATTCCTTGGGAACAGAGCCCGACCCCACTTGGCTCCAGCCTCCTGTCAGGAGCTGTCGAGAGGCAGGTCTCCCCTCAGCCTCCTTTGCTCCAGGCTGAACAGCCCCAGGTCCCTCAGCCCCTCCTCACCAGGCTTGTGCTCTAGACACTTCCCCAGCTTCATCGCCGTTCTCTGGCAACGCTCCAGCCCCTCAGTGTCCTTCTGGGAGCGAGCAGCCCGGCACTGAACCCGGGGTTACTCAACAGCAATCAGCGCCAGAGCAGAGCGCCACACAGAAGGCCGCGGTCGCCGCTCAGGGGGCGAAGCTCGCACGAGCTCCCCGCCCCCTCAGAACCCCGCCCTCTCCCGCGCGGCACCGCCCCAGCAGCTGCGCGCGGCCCCCGAGGCGCCCTCACCAGCACGTGCCGCTGGCTTGAAATTCTATTGGTCGAGACAAGGAGGGGCGGGGGGCGGCCGCTGTATAAGAGGCAGCAGGGGGGTGAACGCGGCCTTTTTCTGAGCGCTGCGGGCAGAGGTGAGTGTGGCGGCTGGAGGGTGAGCAGGCGGGCAGGCGGGACTGGGCTGCCGTGATGTCTCTTGACACGTGTTAGACTGCTGACATGCATGAAGCAAACCTACCGCTGAGCGCCCGGGCTGCCGCCCACCCCGCAAGGCGGCTGCAGTTCACCGCGCCCTTAACCTCCCCTTTTCCCCTTTGTGTCTTGCAGGGCCCTCGCGGAGACTTGCGGCGGCGGGGAGGGACCCGGTCAATAAAAGCTCTGTGCACCCGCGAACGTGTCCGGCTGATTCTTGGGCGCGCGTCCGCCCGTTCCCCGCACTGCCTTTGACCCGGCGGTGTCCCGCCCGCGGCGCCGCTGGCCAAGCTGCAGTGCCAGAGCGAAGCGCTTGTTCATAACTGGGGCTGCTCGGCCCGACCCGGGTGGCTCTTTTAAAAGCAAGCGACAGCCCGTCTGGGCGAGCCTGCCCTGCTCTGCCCTTCCCTTCCCAGCACGGGGCGGCTCCTGCCGCCAGCACACAAAATGGCGCCGGGAGCACGCGGGTGGGTGCACGGGAAGGGGAGCCCGCGGCTCCGGGCCCGGCCTGAGGTGGGAGGGGCGGTACCGGAGTGCGGGGGGATCCAGTGAGTCCAGGTCTGCCGGGGGTTCAGCGGGAATTCGGGCGAGGCTTGGCCGCTGCGCTGCTTTTGCTGCAGTAGTTGGGGGTTCATGGAACAAACAGCAGCAGCAGCCGCAGGGCTGCCCAGCACCCGGCTGAATTTGGGCTAGCTCTTGAGCAGAACAGGGTCCTTTATGCACAAGGCAAAAACGAATTTAAAACAAAATGGGAACATGTTTTCAAAGCATGTTTCTCATATGAATAGCAACTGCTGCAGTGAATTTTATCTTCACCACAGTAAAAGGATTCAATTTAAGCCCTTCTAGAACAGTCTCGCCTGGGTTAAAGCTGAAGTCATTTGCCATCATTGCCAACTGCAACTCTGGGTATATAAGAAAAAAAATCTAGAAAGTATGTTGCACCTGGTCGTTTCAGCAAGTTGCTAATGAAGTTTCTGGAACAACTGCAGAAGATGGTGAAGAAATAGGAATAGAAATAAAGTTAACTGAGTCATTGTTTGACATGGGATAAATTTATTTAATAAAACAAAGCAAGCAGATTGTAGTTACCCACAGTTTATGAAGTGCAATATGACAATCTTGTGTAATAAGTCTAAATCTGTTTACACATTAGTGCATCTAGTCCTTTGACTTCAGTTATTGCACATAGAAATTAAATCATATAAAAGACCTGCGTACAAGACATGCAGACTTCATGAAAGGCAAATAATGCCTACGTAATCGGAGCAAACCCCAGAATATACACAGCCTGGAATGGTCAAGGAGGAGTTCAGGTAACAAATATAACCTACTAATATTTCAATTAAAGGTAACCAAAATAGGTGTTCAAATATAGAATTAATTTTAAATATATTAAATGCTATTTTCTTTTATGTTTCAGGCAAGGTGCTGTTTAAAAAACCTTCAATATAATAGCTTCATTTAGAGATGGTAAATCAAGTTACACATGGAAATTTTGATTTACATCAAATGTAACAACACAACGTACAAAAAAGTTCTTAAAAAATTACTTCTAAAAAAAAAAGCAAATCATGTTATAAAAGGAGAGCCAAAACTCACCTTCTTTGTAAACTAAAATGTTTTCTGACATCCATGAACAGTTGGCAACGCTTGAGTATCAGAAAAATATTACGTGTTAAATAGTGGATATGTAGTGTTTGAATATTTTATTTCCTGCATACTTTTAGTCTTGAATCATCCCAAATAGAAAGAAAGGCAGTTCTCCCTCCCCCCTTAGTTTTGGCTATTAATTAGCAGAAACAGTCTTTAATTACATGGCAATCGGCTTGAATAACTGCAATGCTTGAATTCCTATTCCACAAAGTCCAAAAAAACCAAAGCATGGGGCTCAAAGTCTTTGAGTCACAGCTGTTTCCACAAACACCAGGCAAGCTGGTGCCTGGAGGCTGTCGGGTGAGAATTTGGCCCCATGCTTTGGGTGTAAACACAGTGCAATGGAAAAGACTCACAGCAACAAACTCTTCCTATAAGAAAAAACTCGGTGTCTTTCACTGTAGCAAGAGGCTCTATACACAGTAGGTAACTAAGTACTTCTGGTAATGTGCAGTATTGACATTTTGTGTGTGCTCATGTCTTTATAAACATTCAGAATTAATTATGAACCAAGGTGATTGTACCTCACTATAAGGCGGCTTGCTATGGTTTGGTCTCATGGCTTTACCAAATTTTTTCTCCTCCTCCAGGAAAATCTGACAGTCCCACCTTCACTGATAGTTGTGTGTGTTTTATGGCTACTTGCTTCCCAAAAAAAGCACGAGTTCTGTATGAAAAAAGTAATATGTATATCCCACACTGAATCACGATATCACCTATAACCCAGTTTACATTCTCTTATCCTGAAAGCATTTCATATTTCGATTGCTTGACACAAGCTATTGACTCCAGAAGTGAAAGAACATAAAACAGTTCATTCTACACCTCCAACTGCCTGAGAAATAAAAATATTCTTCCAGTTTTGTAAATTCATTCCTTATTTAGGATTTTTTCCATTTGGCATGCAATTCCTTTGCTGCCAAACAACCTTTCAATGCTTTAATGCACGTTAACATAGCACAAAAACATAAGCTGAACAAAATGTGTGTCAACAAGCTCCTCGATCTATTACAGTTAGGGTCCTCCTCCCTCCCCCAAAGAACAGGTCATCTTGGCCTTGGGAGTTAAAATCCTTATGGCAGCCGGTACAAAAAGAAATCAACTGCTTAATGGAATGAAACTTCCTGTAGCTGAAGTACACAGGAACAATAACCAGGCAAGTGAGCACAAAGGTATGGTTAGAGGCAGTCTCTGGGAGGGGGGGGAAGTGGCACAAGTTAAGGATGAGAACTACAGCACAGTTTATAAAACCATGTGAATAACTTTTCTAATACTGTAAACTGCAAGAGTCTTCACATGTCATGGTTGATCAAGGGCCTCCGTGATCAGATCTTTAGGAGGGCATGTCGAGGAGCGGGGATCCATGGCTGAGTGCATTAAAGGAATATAAACATCATCCATGTTTGGCATGACAAAGATTTTCTGTGAAAAAGATGCAATTAAATCAAGTTACATTTCATACTCCAATTCAAACCTTAGTTTTCTGATTTGTTTAGATAAAAAAGGCAACATTTTTCCAGGTAAATGGTTCTTCAGTTCAGCATTATTTGAATCAATGCCTTCAATACTGAAGCCCTATGGTCTCCATTAACTCAGGCCTTCTAGTCATGTTACAACTGTAGATGAAGCTCAGAAGTAAGATTTCTCTTAACTCTGCTGCTTTAGCAGCTCTTACCCATGGCCTTTCAAACAGAACTTTTAATGAAATAAGCAGGTTTGATTTCTGGTGGATTGTGCAGGTTGAGGTCCAGAATGAATCTGGTCAGTAAACTGTTTTCCTTTCCTGCAACTATTTGCCAATTTGGAAGGATTATTTTATTTTAAAGGATGCAGTAACAGGATACATTACTGCCTTATCTGTTCATAATTATAGACAACAGTTTGTTCCTCTAAGAACACCCAGGATCATGTTTTTATTCAAGTACTACAAATTCTGACATGGTACCTATTTCAAATAAATGGCATTTTCAGCTCTAAAAGTCATTCTGACAAGTGCTAGAACAGATTTCCATACAGGTCTACATGTGGTCTTGAGATCACCCAGAAGTTAGTTTCATCTAAGTTCTTAACATCCTTCCCACTGAACAGGAGCAGCAGAGGATACTGACTGCTCTTGAACGAAACAGGGAACATGCAAAAATTTAAAAATCAACCCCCCAACAGACCAAAACTATTGAAAACTTAAAAGAAACACACCTGAAACTCTTGTTCTAGTTTCCTCTCTATCCAGTCAGTTACATGAACCAGGGTCACTTCTCTCTCACCAAGTTTTGGCCGAGCTTTTAACTCCAGGTAGGGAGGTCTTCGAAAGCCATACCTTAGGAGAGTACACAGAACAGGTTTCGTTAGGAACACTCTGAAGAAGCATATACTTACTCCTGTTAACTGCCAATGTTCTCTGAATAGCAGTTCCTACCTCATTTACACCTGGTTTGTATTGCACCTCTTCCAGAACCCATTTCAGCTACACTGTACCTATTTTCTTAGCTGTAATCCCTTAGGTAGCACATACGTGAAACATCACCCCGTTCTGCAGAAGTTCCTCTTACCATATTCTGTCAGTAGGTGGAGGTGGAATGTTAATTACTAGCGTTCCTCTGCACTCTTGTACTTCAACTGTTAGCAGCAAAGGAGTATTGGAGACCTCTTCAATTTTCTTCTTAATAAACTCAGTCTCTGTTGCTTTTTGAAAGTATTTTGACTTGGTAATTTTATCCACAATTCTCATGATCTTACTTGTCCGATGTCCTCCAACATACCTTTAGGTATAGAAAAAGAGTATGTCAAGGTAATTTTCTTACAGCTATTGTGTGCTAAGACACCCATGGATTGATTTCCTATCAAATCATTAGGGTTTTTATATAAAAATTCTACAACAGATGAATATTCACATGTCCAAGCATCACCCACCAGAACCTGCACACAGCAGCCATACTCTGTCAGCTACAAGTGTCTGGCAGAAATTCTGTCCAGTCTGAACACTCCTCCTTCCTGGATGGCATTGGGAGTGCAACATTTCTACAAACATTGCAGATCTGCTTACATCATTGGTGCCAGAAAGCTGGCATGAGAAGTGACAACCTGTTCTGAAAAGACTGTCAAGACTTCGATGCACCAAGACACATGCACTTACCAGCATAGAAGGAAGGCCCAACCATCACATATAATCTATATAATGGTGTGTGTCAAACAAAAGGTTTTCATTTTAAGGTACTGTGGCATTTACAAAAAGTATAAAGGTGGTGAAAAAGAAGAGGAAGGCGATTTTGGCAGTGGGTGGAATGATATTCCAAGATTGGAATTGTGGCTCTCGATGTTATATAGCAGAGATAGCCTTGCTAAGGAAGTAACATTTTCCTATCCTGCATAAAATGCCTGTTTATCCAGAGAACTCTCTTAGAGAACTTTTCCTTAGTACAAAATAAGACTAGAAAGTCAGCTGAAATAAAAGGAGTGAATTGATTTCAGCTTTTGGATTTTACACTATCTGTAACTTTACCAGATAAAGTAGTTGCTCTCTCATCAGTCTCTATAGTGAAAATAATGTAGATTTTTGAAAGTGTGAGGAAATTCTTTCAGTATTTTACTAAAAAATTTCTTTGTTCTCCCTCTTTGTCGTTATGAGGGCTTTATATGATCTCTATTTTTTTTTTTTTTTAAGATATGAAGTATATCTATTGAAATAATTCCAACATTTGACCATGTAGTTTTCAAAAGTTTTTAGGAGTAAAATCCCAGGGAAGCTCCCTTGAACATTTTGAATATGTCATGGAGCCTTTAGGTATATTCACTGTAAAAACACAGAGGTGTTCAGACACAGGAAACACTGTGATTGCCTGAGACATTTCAGTGTTACTACAGATTTCTCATTGCATAGCGTAATTTCAATCACATGTAAAAGGCAAAAAAACCAAACAAACAGCAAAACGAACAGCAGCCAAAACAAGGAATGATGTGGCAAAACTGATGTTGGGAAATTTTCTTTAAAATACTTGCACAGCATCAGAGGGCAGTATTGCACAGCCCAGACACACAAAGTCCTTCAAGATTAAAAAAATAAATATAAAAAAAACAAAAAAGAAGAAAAGAAAAAGAAAATTGAAACAGAATTTGGAGCTGTCAAAGGGAGCACTGCTCAGGTCACACTGCACTCTGCAGAAGTGCTGTAGGGTGAACAATGCTCCCAGCACGGTAAAACACTCAGCACAGCAGCTTCCTTTCCCTTTGTAGCACATGGCTTGATCGCTGCTCTTTGCTCCAGAAATGGTTGAGCTGTGTTTGCTTAATTGCTTGGATGTACTCACACTCTGACATCCTGCGTGACAACGAGCATTACAGGACTGGATCAAGATATCAATTATACTGAGTCTGGATGGGGGGGGGAAGGAAAGGATTAAACAAACACTATGCAGACTGCTCACCCTTCTGCTCCTGGAGTCACCTGCTTCTCTCCTGCCAATTCAGGAGCATCATCCTCTTCTGAAGACCCGGCGCTGGAGGATTCCTCATCGCTGTCTGCAAGACAATACGCCCTTGGCCTGAAACTGAAACAATGAAGTTTCCAGGTCAAATGTAATATTCTTAAATAGCTATTCATCGGGCACAGCTTTAGATGACATTACATGTATCTTTATCAGAGACTCTGAAATGTCCCCTCCTCTTTTTTATAAACTATTTGAAGGAACAAACCCCAAAGCACTCTGAAGCCAGTCTGCTGGAAGTAGCTTCAAAAGAGAAAATATGTTTTCTCCAGTGGAATGTAGTCCTGCATGAAAGAGGATGGCAGGGGAATGGCTATTCTATATATTCAAATCAAACGTGGAGATTATTCAAGATATATTTGAAAGCACCTCTGTTGCTGCTCGTGGCTTTCCAAGGAAGTTGAGCAGTATGTAGGCTGAACAGGTTTTGTTTGTTTTTAAAACTCTTGACAAAGACATGTTTTTAAATTGAAAGGTGACAACACAGGATTCTGTCTTCTACTAAAAGCAAACGTAAGACTCCCAACTTAAAGTGACATCACCTACCAATTGTATCCCAGAATCCCTCAGAGATGTTAACTGAGGTGCTAACTTTATCTTCACAACATATATATACACCTTATCTTCACAGCACTTTCAAGCCAAGACAGTAAGTTCCACTTTGTCTACTCATACACACGTGGCATTTGTGCAATGTAGACGTATCTCCAGCAATGGTAACCCATGCAAAGCATGAGAGAATGGATCCTTGTTGTCCACCTCCAAAAGGAAATGCTCAGCACTGGCAGAGCGAAGTTGTCTCAAAAGTAGTGATTTGCTGTAGCTACAGTGTGTGTCATCACTGCTCACCTCTACATTTCATGTAGGACAAAGGTAATTTCATTAACAGAAGTCATAACATAACCCTGGGAAGTCCTGTTTCTTAGGTGTTTTGCATTTGTCCCATTCACATGTAGGCTATAATCTCCCTTTAGAATCTTTGCTGGAAATGCTCCTTTCCCTACAGTATTTGTAGGGAAATTGACCTTCTGGCTTGTGAATTTTTAAGCTCTGACAAAGTGAATTATGTTTACTACATTTAAAGTTTTGTTTGGTTTTTTTCTGAAGAGAGTCCAAGATGGAATAAGGCAAAGAATGTCATGGGGAGAAGGGGGGGGGGAGGGGAGTAAAGTGATAAAATCAAACAAGTTCTGCTTCTTGGGTACAAAAAAAAATTCACACAGTTGTAACTAATTCCTAGACTTCAACTATGGAATGATTTATGTATACAATCATAGAAAAGACTGCAAATCTTTTAACCGGATTAAAATTAGGGAAGGATACAGTGAATACACTTCAGTACTAACAGATCTGTACTGAATGCAAGAGCTTGAAATAGTTACACAACACAGGCTTCAAAAGCACATGGTTTTAGCTGTAGGGACTATACCCAGGACTGAAATATTCTACCAGCTTGTTCAGAATATAGTTCATCGCTTTGTTTTCTTTCTTTTGTGTGCATGTGTGTTCCTGGAAATTTATTTGAAGCATGTAATAACCTCAACAGAGGGCACGGACTGAGACTACTGCCTGCTATTCCGTACGCTGAACAAGCTGTTGGTTGCTGCATGGAGTCATAAAGTAAAAGGGCAGTTCACATACAGCTCACAGAGCTCCTTCCTAACTGCCTGGTTAAGAATGGCAGCAGTAATCCCATGACCTCTCCACACTGAGGAATGTGCTGCTTGGGCTATGGAATCAGAATCATAAACCTCCTCTTCTTACCCAGAGATGCACTCGGTACGCGCAGAAGAGTGAAACAGCAAATCCAACTGAACCACGTCCCCGAGGACTAGGGGGGTGATGGATGGTTTGTGTCACTGACCCACATAGCAATGCTGGAACCATTCCTCAAGACAGAAGTTCACATTTTTAGGTCGAGATTCTAGCTACGCATTTTCTACCTGGGTGTGACCTGACATCACTCTCCTGTGCATGTCACACCATGCAGCTCAAAGCATGCCCAGTGCATTTTTAAGGCTCTGAAAGGTGTCACCTTACAAGGGGTGTTTTATTTGCCTAGGTAAGGGCCCTCTGGAGTGCCTCCACAAACACTCACTGACTGGCTAAGACCACAAGATTTCCTCGCATTAAACAAAGCAACAATAAATAAGCTTGAGTGAGATTTCAGGGGATCTCTGCATACAATGGACCATTTATATGACACAAACATTGGCAGAAAAACACTTTGGAGCTACAGTATTGTTCCTGAGCAGATTGCACAATATTTTATGAATTGCCATTTGTCAGTTTGTTTTTTACATGATACAAGATAGCAACAAGGACTGATGGTAAGAAACTGCAGGAACTTTTGGTCAGCCTGCCTGCAGTTGCTTAATCTCCTCTATGGCAGAATCTGCTACCTTGTTAATTTTATAAACTTGGCAACTAAGTAGTTTGCCACCCCTTTTGAGAGCTGCATTTTCCCCGAGAACACCCGCAAGACAGCATTACCAAACTGGGGAACAGCACACTTCACTGCTGGGTCAGACAGCTAGGACAGAACGGGCTGCAACGCTGAACCGTGTGTCTTGCTTTACACTGACAATGCTCAAGACCAGTTAAAATTCAGTGCTGTTTCCCCCACCCTCCTCTTTCTGGATGAGTAGATGCCTTTCTTACAGGAGTTTGTGGTTACAGCATCTCAAGAGGCAGTTTGTTCTAGGCTCTTGAGGGATAAAAATGTGCAGCAACAAACATGCATCACTTACAGACAGCAGGGCTGTGGATGCAAGCGCTGGCTGAATGGTTTGTCACAGCAATTGTCAACTGGTAATTAGAAAAGCCAGTAAGATTAACTAACACAATGGAAAGCACAGATGAGGATCAAACTGTTGTATACTTCTCCGAGTCTTTAACCTGTTATTTATTGATAATGTCCCTTGTATGCAAGGCAAAACCCCAACAATCAGCAACCAAAACAACCTAATTCAGAGTAGACTGCTCTTTCTGTACAGCGGGCAGGGTACCTGGCCCTGAGCGTGGCAAATGTCACAGAGTGTGCAGGGAGCAATACAGTTAATGGATATACCTTCAAGTAATTGGTTGCTTAGCTACAGACATTTACATTTGTGTTGCTGGGGGCCTATTTCTCAGCTAGAATCAAGATTATTTTTACATATGTGATCAATGATTTCACTAATTATTTCTGAAGGTGTTCTTGCACTGGACAGATATAAAAATACACAAAGGAAAAAAAAAAAGATGGGGAAGAAGCCCCAGAATTCAACTGTATAGACATTTCCTCCTCTACCTTCCATTTTTTGGGTGGATGAGATTAAAGGGATTTTTCAACAGCCACACCTACCAGTTACACTGATGTAAATTCAGACATATTTATTTCAAGCAGTGACAACGAGAATCTAGGTCGATTGTAAATCCTCTGAATTTCTACCAGCCACGAGATCATTCAGCCATTAGTTTTTTCACATCTATTTTCTTGTCACGACTGCACTGTAACATAGTGCTGCTCTAAGTATTACTTCAAGATACCTCAGAATAAATGCTCAGAGCTATGACACAAATACACAAAGCATCTAGTATCTTCATTCTGAAAGACCACAACATTTTATTCCCGTCTAAACAAATGGCCAGATTTAGAGGATATTTTCTTGATTTGTTGGCAGTGGTTGTACACTAAATCAGAGACAGTTACTGTTCAGGGACTGCAGAGTTCTTAAGCACAAAGAGAATCAACCCCTCACAGCTGATGGGATGTGTGATACTTGACAGGTATCACTCACCACATTAATACAAATGGACAGGCTGATGGAATGCAAACAGCATCGTAAGAATGAGAGGGGAAAGCACAAATACAAGTTAGGTAAGTTACACTGTGTCTGTGTTTTCTAATTTCATCTGTAATGTATTTCACTTTGACATAGCAAGTAAACATAAATGAGGTATAAGGAAAACTGAGGACTAAAACTATTCCTGTGATGCAAAAAAAGCTACTGAAATAGTCTTTACATAACAGTTACAGCCTATTTACCTTCCACAGTTGTTTACTATCAGGTGGTTTACAACTGTAGCTGTATCATGCTGTAGTAGCACAGTACATGGGTCTATCTCCATATCTGCAAGTGTGTACCTCCAATATTCAAGTCTCACTGGCTAAGACTCCCAATCAAGCATAAAAGAAAACTAAATTATAGTCACAGAACATTTAAAAATTCTACAGAAAAAAAAATTAATTTATTATACAACAAAATTGTTTTATTAAGATAATTATCAATGGTGAAATCAAACAGCCAGAGCTGCCTATATTAAAGGAAAAATTCAGTTTTTCACTACGGAGCTCTCCCTTGATTCTGCCATTGTAATACCTTACCCTTCTTTGCCGATCTCTCCAACTTTAAGTGCTTCACCAAGCGGCTCTTTCCCAAGTTTGGTCAAGTTCATCTTGGTCTCTAGTGTCATTAGAAAAGATCCATTGTAGGACATTTCCAAATCAATCCAAAGTCCTAAAATTAATAGCAACAAGACGTCACTTTTAGAACAGTCACGATGCCTTTATTTTAATGTCAACCCAAAACTCCTTTTAAAAATGTCTATACATCATACTATTTCCAAAGAGAAAAACTAATCCCCCCCCCCCCC
>JANVCC010000127.1:4174905-4215657 GCA_025345505.1 Todiramphus chloris collaris | reverse complement strand
CCCCCCCCCCCCCCCCCAAGTAATTATGTCATTAATTCAGAAATAATTAACAGCTTCTCAAAGCAAGTATTCTGTTTGGATTAAGCTTATGGAACAAAGCTGAATGTTTAGATATAAATCAAAGCCATGCTGAAAGACAGATGACCAAGTACAGAGCTGAAAAAAAAAGGAGTGTGATTTACACACACCTAAACTGCTTAAGAGATCTGAATCAAGATTAAGAAAATAGAATACAATCAGGGATTCACTTCAAACTATTTACAGTACTGTTCCAAGCCAAACAGAAATGGGGACACTCCTCTATATTACTTTTGCTGCCCAAATGAGGCAAAACTTGAAATCCCAGAGCAATATCGCTTGTCAAAAATCACAACAAACAGTCTCTTTTGCTTTCAACAATGGTGTATTGAAAAAGAATGAAAAGGTTCACTCAGTAACACTGCTGTAGGCATTCTTCTCACAGCAAACAGGGTCATTACTTAGAACAATTCTAGATGTGTAGTATTAAGTTAAATCCTATTGTCTGGGCAGACTATTTGCTTATTGCAATCACCAAAAGAATTATCTTGGAAGAACTGCAGATTAGGTCCTGCCCCTTAAGTGACACCCTGCAGCCCCAACGATTAAAAAAAGCTGTAGGGTTTTTGTGATCCAGAGATTAGAAATCAGATGCCACTAGGCACAGATTATGCATCTCCCTTTTCTAGACACTGCAGCTGCACACAATATGCCTTACCAGTACCCAGCACATCAACCACTAATGCATTCTACTTTATTTACTTATCCAGAAGCAATTAATGGTAACTACCCTTTGGGTTAAGAACAACCGTTAGGTCATACGTTGGAAGGAGTACCGAAGGAAAGCTGCTTCTTCACCAACGCAACTCATTCTATTTCATCAAACAGTTTTTCTAATGCTGTTCTAAAACAAACATAAGAACTCCAACACAAATTTATATAGATTATTTCCTTTTTACAGTAACAAAGTAGTAGTAGATCATCAGAAACAAGGAAACAGCTAAACAGCCCCTCTGGATACCCAGTGAGTCAGCACGCTTCAAATGTCAATGTTGTTTTAACAGTAGATCAAATTAAGCAAAGGATGCCATCACTGAGAGGGAAAATTCCTTCTGGCCAGAGAACGATCATATGCATTTTCCAGAGGGAAAAAGGGAAGCAAGGGGAGGCAGAGAGGGTGAAGAATTGGGCAGATGGTACAATTTATTCAGAGTTATCTGGTTCCCCAGCCTTGACAGAAGAGCAGTAAATACTACAGCATATGTCGTCACCCAAATAGGACTGTATTAACAGAAACAAGATCCCCCCCCCCCCCCCCCCAAGTCATCTGTTAACAAATGCAGTTACTTAGAGGGACCACAGAATAACTAAAAAAATATAATTTCATTGTAATCAAGCACTGGTAAAAAAAGTACAGATGAAACAAAGCACAAAACAATTAGTAACTGCATTTTAAAGCCTCACAAATGTCTTCCTCAAATGACTGACTGTCTCAAAACACTCAAAAAAAAAAAGTGTCGTTAAAGTTTTCATTTTGGATACTGGTCAGAAGTTCTGAAGTTTCAGGATTTTTTTTTTTTTAATATATGTGTGGTTTATTCATAGGTCAACTTATGCACAAATACATTTACCCTTATGAAAACAAACATTACCAACTATCATCTCCTTATTTATTTGTCCTTTTAAGCACAAGAGCAAAACAAGTTATTTCAGTAATTTAAAACTCAGACACTGAGTACGTGTGTCATTTGAAAGTATGAAAGAAGTTACAAGGACTAGAAATTCTGCCATAAATGTTTTCTTGTCAGTTTAACTGAACAAGAAACTGAAGGAGTTAATGGTTTTCACTGCTCTTGTTGGCAATTAATTGAAGCCAAGTGTTCAGCAGTCTTCTAAATCCCATCCCATGACTTAGAACCAGTCTTTGGTTACAACTAAAGTTATGAGAACAGAGAAAGGAATTTAAAATATGTTAAATCTAGGCAAAGGGAAACGGAGACATGAACTCCAAAGTGCAAGTTTCTTTAAAAAGAAACAATGAAACTCAAGCATCATACATGTAACCACTTTAAAAAGGTTTCACTTTGTTTCCTGTAACTCAAAATAACATTTCTACCACTTTACTACTGGAAACACTGGAGGATGTTGCAAGTTCTGTGCAGAACCTGCTGTCCCACGCAGGAAGCATATGACAAGAAGCAGCAGTATTTTTTCGTTCCTCAAATGCTGGTTGCACATGAGCTTATTCCATCAATTCCATTTTTATTTCTCTTAAAGACAGTTTTTGTTCCTCATGACAAAATAATTTGCTCTTTTCAAACACGCTTTGTTTATAAAGCTCAGGGGAAAATATACTTTTCAAGAAGTTGAGAGGGAAGTACCCAGTGTTTTATGGATAAGGCTTTTCTCCAAAGATTTTTCAAGTCTCAAGTGAGATAAGGGCAAACAATAGCATTTGGCTAAAACAGGCAGCATTAGTTCACATGTTACCTGTGTTCCAGAGGATTTCAATAATTCCCCAAAGTTTGTTCACACTTGTATGAGGGAAATGTCAGAGCTTACTAATCTTCTCATGCTTTTAGTCAGTGATTTGAGTGGCGCTTTTTTTGGGTTTTGTTTTTTTATTGTTAGTGATAAAGTCTGGGGGGTTTTTCCTCCTTTTATATTTTCAGCTAGTTACCTGTTCAAACTTGGTTCTGTTCATGTTTGTTGTTACTGTTCTAAACATGCTACCAAGTTTGGCTCATTGCTGGCCTGTAATTTAGAGCCTCTCCAGAGGCTCTTAACAAGTATTGTAAATTCATTAAATTCCTACCAGTTTATTGGTTTTAGTACCATCTAGAAAGTATTTTGGTATCTTCATCTAAGAGTTGAAAGAGCAGTTTAAAACAAAAAGAAGTTGTTAGCCGTGCAATCCATAGCTGCACCGTAACATGTCCTCCAAGGAAATATTCCCCTTAGACCAATTAGAAACTTCTCCACCTGGAGTTCAATAATTGTCTTTCATTTCCCCACCATGGTAACTAAAGGAGTGAATGGAGCAAGAGGAAACAAGTTAAGAAACCCTTAATAAACTCAGAAACAATTTCTGAATGCATGTATTGGAAGAAAGATGGCATCTACCTCTTCTCAGCATGTAGAACAAATGCTTTTGAAGTCAAAAAACATTAACCAAAGTTTCTCTTTTTGTGAAATTACTTAAGTGAGAAGAGTGTCCTCAAATAGACTCCTATGACCACATGTAATCCAGAAAGAACAGTTCAGATTCATAAAGAAGCAGGATGAAAGGAAATAATTCAGCTTAAAAAAAATCCATATTTAATATTAAGTCCATAAAATAATACTGTATTTTTAAGTTTCCTCTCAAAGCAACACTGTATTCGTGTTTTCCAAGTTTTAAAGTTGTATTTTCTGAATCACCATTTTCAGAACAGAGCAACTTCTCTTGAAGAGAGCCAAATCTGTTTTCTGCTGTGGCACAGAATCACATCTGCCTTGAGGAGATTTGAGAGCATTGCTCTCTGCAGTCTGTGACAGAGTATCACACACAGGTCTGCATCTGTTGCATACAAATTTTAGTCTGGTTCAGTAATTTTTTACAATGGAAAGACATGATCAGATTTCCATATTTACAGAATTATGCTTACAGCAAGCCTGATGCTACTACTGTTGGACATAGAGACCACCCACTGTCTCCTCAGAATAAGCTGTACCTTCCTCTGATTAAAATGCCCACAAAATAGAGATCAAAATTCTGTCCTCCCAAGGTGCGAAGGCATGAGCCTGACAAAAGCAGGAAAGGAAACATGCGTTTTACCTCTGTGATCAACAGAAGGTTTGAAGGCTTGAAGGATCTTCGGCACTGCTATCCCCATGTCAAGCTCAGTGAGAGTTAGCTCATTCATGAAGTACGGCAGCTAAAAGAAGAGAATTTAAAAATGAAATCCATCTTATGAAACTAAACCTCATTGTTTCCCGAGTGAATAAAGGTCATTAAACTTATGGAATGGATTGAGCTGAAAAGCCACCAGTGAAAGAACACACATTTCTTGCAATTCTAGGATTTTGAAGTGGTCAGGTTCAAAACAGTATTTTAGGGAGAGACTGAGCATCTGAATTTGGAATGCTTTTAAAACTATGCTGACGTTCAGATGCTGACCTTAAACCTCCAGCGTGCTTTTTAGTCAAAGCACGTAAAGAGCTCAAGAATGAAGAGTAAATCCTATTTTACTGTGAATAAAAATCAAAGACTTCTTTGGATTTAAAATTCAGTCACATATTTTATAGTTGCAGTTATAGCAACATCTCAGCTATTTTTGTCTTTGGCAAATTCTTTCATAGCACATTAGCTTTTATATCTGTATCATAATTATAGTATAACAGAGGCACAGAACCACGATGATTTGGGTATCTGTTTACTGTAAGTATTTCTAATTGATAGAAATTATCTCTCCTGTGAACAGACAGTACTTCAACGTATAAAAAGTGCAACCATTTCCCATTCCCAGTCTTTCCACTTAAATGGCAATGAGATGTTTGGGTACCCTGCTATCACAATAGTGGAAACAGCCAGGGCAGAATTAGGTTACTGCTTATTTCTCAAAGCACAAGCAACACTATCTCACAGCTTGTGCAGACAGCTAAATTTCAGAGCTTTTGTCAGCAAGATTACATCTTCCTTTGCCTTTAGGAACAGGCAAACTCCTCCCCAAACATCAGGAGCTGAACAGGCCTGTGATTAACTGCTGCTATTCAGAAGAGTTATAGAATGCAAAGGGAAGATCCAAAAGTCATTCAAAAACACCACTCCTCCCTTCACATTTTGAGCTTACGCAGTTGGTGCGCAATTGCATCCTATTGCCCCACAGACAGCTCTTTCCCGTAATATTACTCCCACTGACCTCTCCTGCAAGTATTGTACATCTGAAGTTAATAGGAACACATTAGAATTGTGGTTTCCTGATCTCCTCCATCTTAAAGGCAATCTATTTCCCAAAGCAGATTTCATAATTTATAGGCAGTTCTATTTACCCCTAAAGTAAATGCAAGAATGCTTCTACTGTTCACGTAAAAACTTCACAAATGGTTAACCCAGCTGCAGTTCACTTGAAACCAAAGCAGCAAAGTTAACACGTTCAGATCCTACTGCAAAACAGACATCAAAGCTGAACTGGAACTCTGCATCACATTTATACTTGTCTTTACCATTAAGTGTGAAATAAGCATTTCTTCTACTGTTTTAAACAAACTTGAGGACTGTGTGTTTGTTTCCTTCCCTAAGGAACGTGTAGTACAAGTCTCCAGATTAATTACCTTTATTTTGCTAAGTTTCATTTGGATCTTCTTTGACACTAGATCAGACCAATACTTTTCTCCTAAAAAATCCCAGAATACTCTTCCAAGCAAAGCATTCACCCAGGCCTCCTGTTCCTCCTCTTCAGCTTCCACATGGGCATCTGGTAACTGAAAGCACAGAGCAGGTCATTCAGCTTCATAACTTCTAGGGGCGAAGGTCAGAAAAAGCCTCATTTACACAGGAGCTTGGTGTTACAGCCCGGGTTAGCTAAGAACACTAAATGTTCAGCACAGACAGCAGCTTTACAACCACATCAGCTAGCCTGACATGAGCTTGCTTGTCATCATCCTGACACACAACAGAGTAAATGAGACCACATAGATCTAAATTCACCTCTGGCGATGAAATGAGAAAGCTACACATAATTTAACCTCTGGCAGAAAAAGCAAATAAACCCAGAGTGGGCAGACTTGGGAATGTGTCTGCAGTAGAGACGCTCTTCCCAACAGGATCTAGAGGAACAGCTACTCTACTCTTCTTTTGTTTAAACAAAAAATACCCAATCTTACATCCTTAAATCTAGTTCAGCAACATCACAAATACATGATACACAAACGCAGTACAGGGAAACAAATTTTTCCTTCCAGTGTTTGTATGTAGGATTTAGGAAACCATATTGTTCCTTCTGCTGCGTTAAAGGTTGTGCTTGCAGTTCAAGAGGATTACATCTAGGACTCAAAACATGGACATGTATGTTCAGATGTTGCAACACTGACTATAGACAAGAAATCCAAGGCATCTGAAATAATTTTAAGTGTATACATGCTATGATGTATTTTATTAAAACCAGGAGGTTTCCATGAAGGAAAGACAAGATATGTAGCACCTCTCTACTCCACTCTCCTGAGACCCCACCTGGAGTACAGCATCCAGTTCTGGAGCCCCTGTTACAGGAGAGGTATGGATGTGCTGGAACGTGTGCAGAGAAGGGCTGGAGCACCTCTCCTATGGGGACAGACTGAGAGAGTTGGGGTTGTTCAGTCTGGAGAAGAGAAGGCTCAAAGGAAAGCTTATTGTGACCTGCCAGTATCTGAACGGGGCTACAAGAAAGCTGGGGAAGGACTTTTTAGGATGTTGGTTAGTGATAGGACCAGAGGAAATGGATCAAAACTAGAGGTGAGTAGATCCAGATTAGACATTAGGAAGAAGTTCTTCCCCATGAGGGTGGTGAGACACTGGCACAGGTTGGTGAGACACTGGCACAGGTTGCCCAGAGAGGTGGTGGAAGCCCCATCCTTGGAAGTTTAAGGCCAAACTGGATGGGGCTCTGAGCAACCTGCTCTGGTGGGAGGTGTCCCTGCCTGTGGCAGGGGGGGTTGGAACTGGATGATCTTTAAGGTCCCTTCCAACCCTGACAATTCTGTGATTCTACCTGCCAGGAAAAGCACATTTGCCTTTCATTATGACAGGCAGAAATCCCGAAGCCAGCATAAAAGCAGCGCTTTCTAAGAGTCAGGCAGATGCTACAGTTCTGAACATCCTTTCTTGGCAGCGACGGCTCCCGATGGCTGCAGCCTCACACGGGCAGAATTGCTGGGTTAGTAGCTTCTGCTGTGATGCAGGTTTCCTGCCAGCACTGTTCATCTATTTATAGAATGATTTCTGACACGTGCCAGATTCAGCAGCGAATTCGTTGCTGCTTGAGGGGTTGTTGGAAGCTAGAATATCTTTTTTCCTGGGGGAACACAAGATATGCTCATTCATATGCTATACCTTCGCCTCCTACTCCTTTCTGGACATTGAAAGTCTGGCAACAACGACGCACGACATGAATTACATTTGTTAAATGAATGGTGATTGTACTTAACCTTAAGGATCCATTTATTGTGTCGTAATTAAGGTTCTGTTTATTAAAAGTGAAATGCAGTCCCAGAGACTAAAGCATTAGTCGAAGCTACAAACATTGTTCACCACCTGTACATTCCTAATGAAGAAAATCTACAGCCATACTGCCTCCAGCTGTACAATCTTTTAGGCATGAAATGCTGCAAAAGCCAAAGAAACACACAGAAGCTCTCAGAACATAAGAAATCAAACTAAATCAATGAAAAAACTTGCATGTTCCATTAAGAAGAAACTGGCAAGCATGAAAGCCCACACTGACTTTTTATAAAGTTTAGGTCCAACCTGTAGTTACAGAAATTAATTTTCTCTCTACCTAACTTATTTTTAAAGTACTAAATGAGATAAAATAAATCACCACCTTTGATGTATCTGCTGGAGGAAAAGCATTACCTTTTTCACAGCTGTAGGGCTGCTATCTGCACTGAGGACTGGACTACCTGAAGGGCTTTTCTTTTCATGTGGAACACACTTTGCCATATAAATATTGTAGTCCAGAAGCATTTTCTGCCGCACGTTGCCAGCCAGATCCTTGTGCTTTGGCTGGGATGCAATTTCTTCTGCACTTCCCTTGCTGCTGCTTCGGCTGTGTGTGAGAACCCCAGATTGACTCTCTGTTTTACTGGGTGTTGGCAAGACCCCTAAATCAAAAGGAATAATACCTGTTTTAACAGAAAAGGAACCTGATAGTCAAAGAGAAGAGTGTATGATCAAATGAACATTTAAAGGAACAAAATTAGCTTGCAGATTTAATTTATTCTGAAAAAAAGACCAGAGCAGTGCTTTCTGATTTTGAAGGGTAAAATTAAATACCACTTGTGTGCACTTAGGTGGTCCTAAACCCAAATTAGTCAGTATTTGGTGTGATTCAGCACTCAGCAGGATGTGGGACTGGAAAAGTCAGCTGATCAATAGCGTATTTATATATGGACACTATATCTATCTATCTATATATCTATCTATATATATAAATAAAACATACAGCAGAATTCCCAACAGCCCTGCTGGAGAATGCCTAAAATAAAAGTGAGGTGATTAACAAGGACCTACAACTAAACTTAAAAAAAAAAAAATTTAATTATATGCCCCTACGATTAAAAGGACTGTGAAAACCATGTAACTATTAGAATTTTAATTAGTCATTAATTTTGCATTTGCATTTCAAAAAGTTATATGCCAGAAATAATGATGTTAACCAATTTTTAAAAAGCTTCTCAGAGAATAGATAAGGACAGAAAAGCATGAGTCATTCAGGTTTAAAATTATATCAGAGGATGATGTGAAATTAATATTTCAAACATTTGACCAATACTGTAGACTAATGTTTCTTGGTTCAGATACACATATATTAGCAGAGGACATTTTATTTAAACAGAGAAATCTGTTTTCTTGTGACATTAACGCATAGGAAAGCTCTTTATTGCTTACAGGAGACTGGAGTGGAAGGAAGGATGGAGGAGGGAGAATGGGAAAGAGGACTGAGTCTAATATAATACTGCAAAAGTTGACATCACTTACAACAGTACAGAGGAGGGAAAAAAAAATAAAATTGAACAGTTCATCCTTACAAAAATTACAGGAGTTGTTACAGTCACCAAAAAACGGTGTGTTCACATAACTATTCTTATTTTTAGACTGGCTTGAGGGCATATAGCCAAGTATGTAGCCAAGAGAGGAAACAGCAGGGTGGGAAGGTGGGAATGAGAGGCCAAGATAAGGAGCAGAATCTAGTGTTATTTGTCTGTAAAGATCACTATGGCTCCACAGTTGCTATAACTACCACTGTGAAAACATAATGTTGGTCTGTTTCTTTTAACAGGCATTTTTACTAGAATACAAAAGTTGAATACCTGGCTTGCTGGCACATAAACTGGATAGCTTCTTTGCTTCAGACTTCAGCTTGGATGCGAGAAGGAACCTTCTGAACCATTCCTCCTTCTCCCTACCTGTCCTTCCAAAGAGATAAAGCACTTGATCCTTTTGGCTAGTGTACTTTGCTCCATCCTGAGGTTTCTTGGATTCATCGTTGTTTACGTCCACTTTTTCAGCAGATAACTTTTCCTCTGCATTCTCTTTATCAGTCTGGGCCTTAGCCATAAAGTCATCCTGTCTAGCAAGTTCAATGCAAATGGGGTATTTCTTATTCCAGATCCGTTTTCGTGCCAGACTCTTAGGAACCAAGGAAATCTGAAGGATAAATAAAAGGGTTAAATGAACTTATTTTTCAGTTGTATCTTCTATGTGTCTGTAGTCACACAGAGAACACAGGAATACGAGAGATACAGATCCTACAGTGGATCCACTAGGTTTAACTGACTCAACTTCTAGGTAGTTGATGTCCACTCCACTGCTGTCACTAGGTCCTTAGTGAGCCTTGGAATTAAAGCAAGGACGATTCAAGTAGATAGACTTCCACAATCATATGAAGAAACTCCATTTTCACTGAAAAGATCTCAGTCTTATGCAGATAAAAACCAACCAACCAAAAAACAACACAACCAAGAACCTTAGATAGTTTGGATTCTCATTACCTACCTAAGTTTTAAACTCAACTTTTCAGGCACACCTCCCAAAACTGCATGTTTGAAACTGGTGACAAGTCACATCAAGTACCTAAGAAGCCATAAAAGTGATCTGCAGATAATTACATTCTAAATTCAGTATATTCAGAGAGAACTGAGACACAGCAAGTGATGAGAAGTGTCACAAATTCTTATCTAGGGGCTGAACTTACCAGTATTCTCCAAAAACTGTGGAAAATAGCCATCATTTGCTTATTACAGTCAGGGCACTTGGCACTCTTATAAACAACTGGAGCTGGGCTGAGGTGGGGGGAAGTACTGGAAATTTTTCTAAGATACCATAGAGAACTACTGTCAGTCAAGTGCTCCTGTAGCATGTGATAGCTTTGCTTGTCTTCGTTGTGGGAAAACAAATCTGCAATAGGCAGGAATCTAAGTTTTTGCTTTATCTTTTCCACCGTTTAACAGAAAGCAGAGCTCACAGCAAGTTCCATTCCTGTACTGATTCAGGGAAATGAGGGGAGGTTATCCTGTCACCTTGGTCCCTCTTTCCCTCTAATTTCCACGGTCAGCTGAAGCATAGTTTCCTCCTCCATCTGTACCACCAAGGCCCCCTCTTGGTTCAGCACATTGAAACACATCCATTCTTTTAATAGCAGCATATTGACGTGTTACCCAATACAACGTCAGTGGAACCACACACTCAGGGGAGGCAAATCGCATGTAGGAAAAGCATCCCAGCAATATTCTTGCTGGACTATCCCAACTGCAAAAATTCTTATCTCCCTCCCCAGAAAAGAGACACCAACTTCCAGTCGTGTCTGACCCAGCCACCTCTCCCTCTCCTCTTTTACATCTGTATACAATATACCTTCCTGCTTCACGTGAAATGCAAATGTTGCCTGAACTGCCCTGGGATAGATACAACCAGGAAAGAGGATGCATTTTGGTGCAAGCTTCAGAACAGTCACACAGTAATGTAACGTATGGGGAACAATCCCCTGGATTCCTGTGTGCTAACTTCTGCTCTGAACTGTCAGAGGAAAATAATGCTTTTCCCTTATTGTGTAAGCATGCTTTTTTTTTTTTTTTTCTTTCTAAATCCTGCTCAATCTTCCTCTCCAGAAGAATCTTTTGCAAGTTAGTCACGACAACAGTTTTGTTTGCATAATGACAGGACATGAAAATAGAGGAGTGAAAAAAAACCCTTCAAAATAATAAAAAAAAAGAAGTTTCAAAGTAGTCTTTGTTAAAAAACAGATATAAGTAGGGCACACTCACCCTGCTCTCTGTAAGTTCATATATTTTCTGGCTGATATACGTGACTTCAGGCTTTGGCTCGTTGTACACAGCCCTTCTGGAAATATTTTTATTGGGCTTTGAAAGTCGTAAGGTGCTTCCTTCGAGTCGCACAAAGACAGAGTGAGTCAATGTAGCATGGTACGTTTCTGGATCATAGTTATAAATTTCATTCATCCATCCCTAGAGAAAAAAAAACAAAACACATTTATTAACAGGCTTTTAAGCTGCTGGAATACCGAGTACAGCATGTACACATAGGTTTTAAATAATCATCCAAGCTTTTTGCTGAAGTTATTTCACTTACTGCACAAACACAACAAAGCAGCAAATGCCCTCAGTGAGGTGGCACCAGATTAACAGAGCATGAGATGAGGACTGTATCCCAACAACACGATTTGGGGTTTTTTGTTTTGTGTATGTAGTGCAGTGCTCTCTGCCCTCACCTCCAGGAAAGGCTGCAGATCTGCAGACACAGGCTTGCTGGGAAGAAGCACAAGGCAGGCAGTAAGGCACGCTGCAGAGCAGCAGGTCTGCTTACAGCAACCATGGACATTTTAATCACCAGCAGTCAAGGCAGAGCAAACAGCCTGTCTGCTTATAGACATTTCAACCACCAACAATTACGGGCTGAGTAGAAGACAGTGGAGTTTGTTTTAACACACCATCACTGTTGAATATCATTGAACACGCTGTGTAACTGCCCAGTTACAACACAGGAGTCACCTATGTGGGGATGAAAATTCATTTGTTTCTGTGCAGTGAAAGAAACAGAAAACAAACCAACCAGCCCTGCTGTGACAAGCCTGCAAGTGCTGACTAACCACGGAGGTGATGCTACTCCTCTAACATATGCTTACAGAAAACGCACACTGATAAATGGGGCAGATGACAGCCAGAATACTCACTCAAGGAGGCCAAGTTTTCCTTCTATTAACCTGCCCAACAACATACTTTGATAATTACTTCTACGTGCACATCAAAACCTCAATTGGGCACACTCAACATTCATTAATGTCAACAGGAGGCAAAGGACACAGACCTAACCAGTCATACCCTAGAGCAGTAAGGAAAACATCTTTAGGCATCGTTACAAGTCCCAGGGTAAGTATGGTAAGGGGGAGAACATCTGCTCCGGGGAAGTGGGGAGAGCTGAACAAGCATCCCTGGTATTCTCAAAACAAGGACGGT
This sequence comes from Todiramphus chloris collaris, assembly GCA_025345505.1. Lineage (NCBI taxonomy): Eukaryota > Metazoa > Chordata > Aves > Coraciiformes > Alcedinidae > Todiramphus > Todiramphus chloris. The sequence goes on along the minus strand of JANVCC010000127.1, from coordinate 4,203,429 downwards.
GTAACTGCCTTATGCAAATCAGCCCAGAAACTACTGCATCATTTTAACTTATTAAAGAATTTTACACCCACACAGAGAAATGCAGAGTTTATTTAATGCTCATTTAGTTCAGTGCCATACAATTTCCCAAAGTAGGCAGCACACACTTTCTTAGGTGCCATAGTAACAGTGATACCTGTGTTTTGCTTACTCCAACATCTAGCTCCGTTTTCACTATAAACCCTGAAAAACCTAGATAAATAAGCCTTTCTTTTATGTTCAGGGAAGATTAAGACATTCATCTTTGCTCAGCTCCAAAGCAGACTACCTCTTTTATTAACAGAAACCCCCATACCAACACAGGCCCTTTGAAGAAGCTTTGTCCTTGGGGTTTTTGCTTACACTGGGTTATGTGTAGCCATTATATAGGAAATACAATGCACGAGGAAGAGTTTTCTATAAACCAACAAGTTCTGCACAGCAGGGTTGATGTTTGTTTGAGCACAATCACATTTCCTTCCTAGAAATTATTAGGCCAAGACATCTTTGAGCAGACAGCAATTAATTTTCAGCCAGGAACTCCAGCTGGACTTACTGAAGCACAAGGACACTGCACGAGTTGCCTAAAGCCACCGTGAGCCATTCACTCTTTGCAGAGCTGGAATATCCATATGGCCCAGAGATCTTTGGAGAGACTCCCACCTGCCTCCTGGATCAGATCTCTGAGCTATTTCTATCTCAGACACCGAAGTCTGGAGCCTGCAGCCAGGCAAACACACAGCCGAAGATTTGCTGCCTCAAAAGTTTATCACCTTCTCCTGCAAGTTCAGCCGAAGACCACATGCTCTGGCACAAAGAGAAAGGGATACTTGGAGAGTGGATCTTTATATGAAGTTTAGCCACACTGGCCCTTTTGATTACTGTAATAAGCTATGATGTTAAATTTGGTAGGAGGGTGGAAACCACCAGCTATGTGCAGCACCCAAGAAGGAAGGTCAGAGTACACGTGAAGTTTCTTTAACATCCTGCTTGAGGTGGAACCAGCTGGAATTTTCTGACATCAGCACTTGAGCTGAGCAGAGGACATGTAGTGATGAAAACAGGGAGTCATTCACACAATATTCTCCTGTGTGCACCACCGTTAGAAGTAAAAATCCTCCAACTTAGCTTCAAAGATGAAAAGTTGAGAACTGAGATGACATAGAACACCTTGGGATACACATCAGAGGCACAAACTTTGCTCTACTTTCTCAGCAGACACATGGCTGTTACCCAACTTCCCACAGCACAACCACAAGGTTATTAGAAACTGAAGAACCCATCCAAGACTTATAACAATTTTTTCTGACTGCCTAAAGTACCAAACATTCAAAATCTAGAACCAACAGAACATAAAATCCACTTACTACCTAAACCATCAGCACACATAGTGATTTCTATACAAGGGAGGCAGTGACTGCTTCATGTATTTGAGGCATAACCCAAGAAAACAAAAGATAGAGAAGCTTGAATTCAAATATTTGGGGGTTTGTTTCCAGGCAGTGCCTAGCCAACAGTCAGGAGGAGAGAGATGCCATGCTGCATTACTACAAACCCTGCTCGTACCTGAGTTTCTAGCTTCCTTCTTTCCAAGGATGCACTGTTTCCTTTCTGCACGCAAATTTCCAGTCATTTTGTAACAGAGAAACACTGCACGGCTGAGAGTGAAATGTTAGTACTTCACCTAATGATGATTCCTTATTAATGAACCTGAAAACGTGTGCCAGCTGCAGGAATGTCCCTCCCCCGTGCATCTAACAGGATTAAAGGGGGAAATGACACAATTTGCCTTCTCATTTCAGCAATTCCCATTTTTGTAAATTGTTTCATCTAGCATAAAAATTATTGTTGGGGTTATCCAAGAAACCCCAAAATTAATTTCAAAGTTCCTTCATTTTAAGAACAATTTTAGCAGAAACACCTCCATCCCTCTCTGCACAAACAAATGGGAACGAAAGATCCACAGCCTACGGAAAGCATTCTGCAATGCATCTAAACAGAGAAGTTATGTTACCATAACGTGCTAGGAACAGATGGATTTTCCCAAACTACTGAAACAACAACGGATTTCCTTGTGTAGGAGAGAAGCAACTGTATGATAGGTCTTTTTTGTACAAGCGAAGTCATTAAACTAAGAAATTTAGTAATTCAGGGAGGACAATGACCACAGTGATAGGCCACTCTGCAGCTGCTCGCCATTTACACTGATCCTGTGATCTGCACTGAGAAAGGGCAGCAGTTGCCCTGAGTTCACAGCTGAAATCAGGGGAGAGCTCCTCACCATCAGACCAGTAACGAACCCAAAAAAGAATACTGAGCCGCCCAGCTTTTTGAGCAAAGGTCCCAGTTACTGTTCCAACCCCAACAGAACTGGCCCTCTGGGGATGGCACGGCTCTGGGGAACACCAGCACCCGCAGAAAAGGGCTTGAAAAGGCTCACCCTGCTTTACTTGTCCTCCTTCGTCACTCTGGGCTGTACATTTTTATTTAAACTGCAGCTCGACAGAACAGTTTGTGTGTGTGAAGAACTGCAGAGTCAGGCCCTGCAGAATACCAACTTTTTCACATTGATCTCAGGCACACTGTAACTTAACCTGAGAGGGGAGGCTAGGGCAGGGGCAAAAGATCTTTACCAAGGACCCAGGGGGCTGCAGGCACAGACCATGGCTGCAAGTAAAAATAAATAAAAACTATTACTCCTATGATATTTTCAAACGCGTGAAAAAGAGAACCAGCAGGGCAACTTCACAAATCTGGATTAAGACTGCCTCCAGAGCTTCTCAGTGATATGAACAGATTGATTACTATCCATTAGCATTAAATGATGTGATCAAATGCTCCAGCACCAGAATCCTCGAAAGACTGTCGATCACTCAAATTACACTTTTTGTATTAATATTCTTCTCATTACCACTATTTTATAATACTTCAATAGTTTTTTGCTGGATGATGTAAAATGTTTTTTTTGAGCTTTTATTAACAGGGAATCTAATGACACAAAAAAATGTCTTAGGTGGGCAAAAGTAACAATCACCTTAACTAGAAAACACATTTGTCTGCCAGAGGCCACTATCAAACCTGAAATCACTTGGGTGATATTCAGGACCAACATGGTGGTAAAAGCCTCCTCTCTGTACAGCTGTGGTTCAAAAAAGCTTCACTTCTGCAGCAAGCACTGCCAGCAGTGTCTTCTCATGAAAGTTCTTCCTAATGGAGAGGGTAAACTCATCATTTCCATTTTAGCTGTTACTTGAAACCTTTTGTATCAGACAGAGCACCACAAGGGAATGCATGCTTGAGAAGGCCAAGAAGGAAGTTAGAAAAAACTAATGCATTAGAGAAGAAAAAAAAACGAAGAGAAGAGAAGAGAAGAGAAGAGAAGAGAAGAGAAGAGAAGAGAAGAGAAGGCTAAGGAAATAAGAAGATAACATACACTGAAAATGCAGGGGGGTTGTGTGCATTTGCTGGCTGGGGGCTGGGCTGGGTGTTCTCCCTCCAATACCAAAAACATTTCAATGAGTGGAGTAAGTACAGAATCTACAGAAGCCCACGCTAACCAGCACAACAGTGTTTTTTCTTTCACCTTGCAAAGAAAGAATTTTGAGGGAAACAATATTAATGCTCAGGTATTTCAGCAATTGCTGAGGGGAATTTTCCACTAGTTGTTGAAACCAGGGAAATGCCAGCTTCTCAGACAGTATTTACATGGGGGAGAATGCACATGCACTTGTACAAAAATAGCTCGGCAGCAGTTTGGCAGAATCCCAACTCCTAGAGCACCATAAAGGGATCTTACTCATACCCTTTATCATAATCATAATGGCATGAAAGCAGTTCAGGCCAGAATACAAGACCAAGAAGTCCTGAAGAGAACATCTTTATGCAAGAGCATCAAGTTTGATTTTCTTATATTCATCTGAGTTTTGTTACACATTAAATCTTTATGTCATTTTTCCGAGGATCTAAACTGTACAGTGCTCATTTTGACAGAGGCAAATAGAAAACAGTTGAATGAGGGGGGAAATAATAACTTGCAGTCTGCTAAGTCACATTACATTATCCTCCACTACAGTGTGGGCACTGAACTGTTGGTTAAACTCCTGAGGCACTAAGAAGCCCTTTTATATGGCCTTACATATTAAGGAGAATGTTAATGAGCGCAAGAAACACTTATCAGGTCATACAAAATGATCTACATTCATACAGACTCCTCTGCACAGTTCATTTCTTGCCTACAGCTGTTCTCATAAAACACATCTCCTGGATAAAAGCATTAAGATACAGTTCAAAGGTTCCTGTATAGCAGCTGACACCTCAAAGGGTCATCCTAACACCAGCCAACAATGAGTATCAGGATCTTTAGTTTTCAAGTATCAAGGCAATTTTGTATGCGTGGTTTCAGCACACAGTTAACAAGGAGAAAACTTAGAATCTGGAGATTGGTCCATGTAAACAGCAGGTAAATCAGTTGAGAAGAGAGGACTGCTCAGTCTGCATTCACAACAGCAAATAAAGGCCACAACTTGAAACATTCAATTGTCGGGCATGCAATTGTTGATTGCATTCAGCAAAAGTTGGCTTTTATACCCCATTTCTCTAGCTTTTCAGTTGCCTAGATTAGCTATCAATGCACTATAGATTCTACAGCTTATAACCAATACTGTATGAATTTAAATTAATGTAGCCTTTGTTTTGTTACCCAACTAGAGATGAACCTTCAGAAAGCTCAGGATGGATTTAACATTTACAGGAATACAATAAAGCATTCACAAATAAACTGGTAAGCAAGCGACACGAGGTGAAGGTTGTACCACTATCATTCTGAAATGGTTCTGGTGCACATCACAAACTAGTAGATGCTTTTTTGTTCAGAATGCTGCAATTGGGAAAATGATTTTTAATTCATCACGGATAGAGAACAGGAGAGGCGGGACAGGGACAAGGAAGAAGCACAAAATCACTGAAGCAACTGAGTGGGTGCATGGGTCACAACTGAACAGAAAGCAATTTGCCAGATGTATGAAGCGACAGCAACTTGCAGCATCTGAACAGAAGCAGAGATGGGTCAGGGCAAAGAGGAGGGAGGCTAAATTCTAAAAGCTTGATTTAAGACTCAGCTCTCAGGCACATGTTTTGCTGAACTGTAATCCATATTACACAGTACAATATTCAAGAGAGTAGCACGCAGATCCACAGACATCATAACCCACGAGTACATCCCTCCCATCACTCATTCCTCTTCCCATTCCAAGTAGTTAATATTTGAGGAGAATCCATGCCTTTCCAACTATCAGTGCTTTGCTTGAACCTCCTTAGGCTGAGCAGACAAGACAGGCAAATTACTGCTAGAGAGTAAAATACCCCAGAAACAAAATACACCTCACAGGATGCAGCTTCAAGCATACATGTTATTTTACACACTAAACTCTGACACTACTTCCTCCCAGTAGTTCATCTGGATTATTTTAAATCCATCAGCAAAACCATTTGCCCTTTTACTTTTGAAGCAATTCAGGTTTTCTACCAATCCTTAAGGACACTGAAGTCTCACGTATTCTTGGATACGAAACCCATTTGCGCGCCTGCCAAACCCGCCTGACCCTAAACCAAGATTTACAAATGGGGATAATTCAGCTCATTTACACCTTCAGAACAGACCTGGTTTACTGCTTCTGCCCAAAATAACACACACAGATACACACACAAAAAGCCATGGCCTCACCTTCAGTATTTCAGGTTCTTTGATGTCTAGAGCTCCTGTGTTCCATCGCTTTTTCATGCTATTATGCAATTTGATATATTCATTAGTACGTGGAGTAAGGAGCCAAATCACACAGACAGCTATCATAAATCCAAGGGCCATTCCAAGTAAGAGTCCACTTAAGTAGCCAGGGAGAGGGATAATAAAGTAAGCATAGACTAACAGTGTTAAGAAGTATAAAGTTTTCACTGGTATTTTAGGCTGTTGCACATACGGATTATTTTCATCTTCACTACTGAGCATAGTACCATTTTCCTCAGTCACCTCTGGCTCAAGCAAAGTTTCAGTAGGTTTATCAGGTTTGCTTTCATCCTCTAGAAAGGAAAAGTCCTCAGAATACAGTTCACAGAACTCCTCATCCTCTCTGCTTGCTAGTGCAGACAACGAACATTTTTCAAGTACAAGTGAAGTTTTCGAACTCATGTCCTTTGTGCTTGCAGATTGAGAGCTTTTGGTCTCTTCTTTTGCATGTTCCTCGGACACTTTTGACTGCTCGTTCTTACTCAGGTTAGAGTCACTTCCACAGAAGTCCCCTTCAGAATCACATTCTTCTTCCTTAATGCTGTAGTTGTTATTGCTTTCCAAATGGCCATTCAAACTGGAAAGGTTTGAGAGTTCTGAAGCACTTGAAGATAAGGCTTTGGGCCTGTGGCTACTACTTTCATCACCCATTATTTTACTGAGCAGCTGAAAAGGCTCATAGATTACTTCAGAAAGGCGTCTTTTAGTATCTTCAATTTTAGCCTCCATTTCAGGTACTTTAAAAAAGGAACGAGTGTCAGAAGGAGATGTTAATGGAGATGAGGGGGCAGTTTTAGAATCACCACCTGCAGCTCGAGGTTGAGTGAACTGTTTGAACAGATGTAAGTTCAGTTTCGAGTCCGGTGGTCGGTAAGACACAGCTTCAGATTCTTGTTTAGAAGTGTCTGTAGACAGAGATTTCACCAAGGTTTTCATCAACTGTCTATGTCGCATCGGTGGGGTGGGCTCTTTTGGTTCCACATCTGTTGACAGGGACTTGACTAAACCCTTAAAAGGCTTTGAACTAGAAACTGAGGATGATCCACTAGAGCAGACAACTGATCTGGAAGGGGATGAGGAGGGGGAAGACAACAGGCTGGACTTCTGTTCCACGGGTGGTGGTGCACCTGATAAACTAGCTGTATGACATGAGTGTGATGATGGAGACAGGACTGATGGCACTGCACTGAATACTTGGGATGCGGGAGGAGAATCCAATAGCTTCACAGTCTCTGCAGTTGGCAGAACCACAGGTGATGAGGACAGCAGTGATGCAGAATTGGCCACGTTAAGCGAGGTAGCTGGACCAGAAAAATCATGGCCGGTATGCTCAAAGCAGAGGTCTTCCTTGGCTTCAAGTGCTGTTACAATGCTTTGGTCATCTAGTTCCTCATCTAGAAATTCTTTAAACTCCTCTTCCTCCTCTTCTTCCTCCTTCCCAAATGCAGAGAAATGAATAGTGATGGTTTCTCGGGAGACAGATCGCTGGACCTGCACTTTTGGTGCTGACTGCTTTGAGGACATTTCACCAGTTTTCTCTGCATGGCTACTGTTCTGACTTGTCATTGCAGGTCCCAGAGACGTGTCAGAGTCTGTGAAGAAAATGTAATATTACGTTAAATGCATTTTTTCCCTTCCTCAAACATCCTTATTTTCAAGTATTAAGTCAAACATAAGAGATGAGTTAAAGGCAACAGGTCAGTCAGCTGAAAATTAAAACACATGCTTCACCTCAGTGGATTTAAAGCTGTCTAGTCCAGTTATGGATGGTATTAGTACAGAAATTTACTGTAGATTTATTTCGCTGAAAAAAACATATCCATATTTTCATTAATATCCCCTTCACATCTCCTTAACTACCTCATTCTTAGTATCACTGAATGCAAGAATAGATTCAAAGAAAGACAAGGAGAAAAACACGTTCAGAATGTCTGGCACATCACAGATATGAAAGGAGAGCATTACCAGACCCTCTTAGATGACCTTGAAGGAAGGATATGACACAATTTTAGGTAGAAAAACCACACAAACAAACAAACCAACGATAACAAACAACAAGCAGAAGATACGTATGTTGACAATTGCAGATCTAGGTTACTGTTTGCTAGGTAACATATTTCCACTTGGCACAAAATGGCAATATTAAGAAGTGTTGTGCTGTTAAAATTACCTTCAAGCATTCTGAAATTATAGTCCGTCTCTGATGCGTTACCTTCCTATTTGCCCCACTGAAAGCACTTCTGAATTCCAAAAGCCCCATCTCAACCCAGCACACTGAAATTCTTCACTCCTAACTCTCAGTTCCTTCTATGTGCAATAATTAATGCTGTCTATTTCCTTTAAGTAAAGCAAATTTGAATCTCAAAGTAAGGCCAGAAATATGTAAAAGTCTTCATGTGTGGGGCAGTATCTTCTTTTGTATACCTGTTTGAACTGGTCTGTAGGAGGTAGAGATTTACATTTTATCTTATCATGCGTGTTATTGTCGTTTATGGTTGGACTTTGTGATCTTAAGGATCTTTTCTAACCTAAACAGTTCAATGATTCTATGTAGTCTTTGCCATTCCAGGTTTTGCAAGCTATGGACAAATGATCAGGATACACTAAAGTCAAATAACCTGCAGGGAAAACAAAGCATAATTGGACAGAACTTAATTTTAAAAGTTATCCTCCCAAATTCCAGGACTAGACACCCTTTACAGATGTATTTTAGCAGAATCCTGCTACAGCAAGATGCAATAGCTTCAAACAATCCCAATAATGGGCTGTATCAAAACAACTGTTATCCAAAAGATGTGAGTCAGACTTCCACAGATAGAGCATGTTTGAGATCTACCTCAGATCATGTATATCTCCAAAGAATTTATTACTGCTAGCAGCTCTGCTGTAAGACTGTGTAAGGATGCTTCTGTAGAGGCAACTCTTCTTCTAGACAATACAGCAACAGTACTTTTGGAAAATACCAATCTCTGCCAGGCTGCTTATGCAATGCATACACTAACATACCCACCTTTTGCATCAATTCTATCTGCACATTAATTCAAGCATTTTATTAACCCATGAAAGTGGACTTAGAATACATTTAACATGGAGAAGAAATGACACACATTCAAAGCAAGGCACTGGTGACCATCCAACAAAGACCAGGACTCGCAAGAAAAGCTCTGCCTGTCTGGCTGTGAGGCAGCACTTCATCTTCACTGTCAAGACAGCAAGTTCACCTCTTCAGTAGCTGAATTATTTTTCAGAAGCTGTTAAAATGCTGTAATCAAACTGCCACGCTGAATTAACGAGAGGCCTTTGCTGATGTTTAAAGAGCAGTTCAGAAGAATGATTATGTGATGGTGAAGAAATGTTCACTTCACCAACAGTTGAGATATCACCTTGTGTTATCCAGCAAGCAAGTGCCACCTGTTTGTCACCATCTTCCTACTCAACGTTGTAGCCCTTTGTACTTGCAAATGGAGCTGCTCATGTAAACATTGTTTAACCTGTCAGTAAAATGAGCTGGGGTAAACATTTTAAATAGCAGGTCTTTGCTACCCAGCTTATCCAGTAATGTTGAATCAGAAGCCAGTATCTGTCCACAACTTCCTACTCATTATAGTTGTCCATTTTATGTCTCCTAAATTGCTGACTATCTTATTCCTTGCTGCTTCCAGCATTTGTGTGCTTTCCAGTCAGGTTGCACAGGAGGAGCTGGACTCTGTCCTGCTTCATGCAAAGCCTCCGGGAATTTCAATTTCAGTTTTTAGCCCCAGTTTTGCTGCATACACCAGGGCATCAGTTTGGGTTCAAAGAACCAAATGAAGCTTTCAGACCCTAGCCATGCTTTCACTTGATACCTATGCATCTTTCTGACAAACTGCTTAAAAGACAAAATTCCGACCCAAGATCAGGTTCTGGCTTCAGTTTTTATCGTGAAAATGTTTTTCAGACAAATGCATCCATATTTATTTTGGAGAAGGGAAAAAAACCTGCTACTGGACTGATAGCATCAGCTTGAAATGTCTGAGCCTTTCTCTTCTGCCCGTTTGGCACTAACCATGTATCAATAATCTAGCAACCACTCCCCACACATAACATTCCTAGTTTGTTATTTTCCATCAGCTAGAAATTCATGGGTTTGGTTAGCTCTTTAGCACACTGTGTTTACACCATACAGTTAATTACCTTGTGTTTAAACACCAGTTGCCATGCTGTGCTAATGCAGTGATAATTACCTGAAACAAATGTTTACTTGCACGCACCAAATGTACTGAAAGATTTTATTGCTTACTGAAGAAGCAAGATTTTTTTTTTTAACATCTTGATTAACTAGTTAACACAGAAAGGAAGGAAATTCTTGATTAGCCAGTATTTGCCTACCCCTAAACATGTTACTGTGCAATGAATTATGTCTCATAAAAGCACATTCTTAAATCAGAAATATCAACAGGGCAGCAGCAGAACATTAACGTAAGCCAACTGCTTGCACTTCAGCATCCTCAGCCCATGACTTACAAGGTAGCTCTGTAGCATCCGATGCCCTCAACATCTGGCCCAAGTGCTATTTCAGTTGAGGGACCTGTTTCCAGGAACAACCATTTCTAGTTGGGCAAATAATAATTTTTTAGCCTTCTTTGGTCTTGCTGGTACTTTCTAAATCAACCCTGTTTATAGGCTGGTTTTGCTGCAAGGCAGGTCACGCTCTTCCCAAGCACAGCTGTTCAAAGCTGCATCTTGTATCAAATTTTCAAACAAAGGTAGATCCAAAAAAGTGCAGAATACAGGAGAAATATGGCAGTGCTATCCAGTTAAAAGAGCACGTGTGTTCTGGACAACAGCAGGCATTTCATTACAGGCATTCTGAATATCAACTGGGATTACAACAGTAGTGTGCTCTCTGCATTACTCCAAGCTTTTAACAACTCTAACCTCTCTCCACACACCAGATATCCTACTGAGAGTAATTTCTCCCCCATGAACACAGGATAAAGGAGATCTTCCCCTGCTCTGGGCAGGCCCATGTTTCCAATCCATTCCTGAGCACAATTTCTCTTTTTTATTGCAAAGGGATTTTTATTACTTTTTTCAAAGTTGTTGCCGAGAAGCTTTTCCATCACAAATGCAACAACAACATCCCTGACTTCTTCCAGTGCTACCACTACTGGCAGCTCTTCCACTAGCTGTTCGGTTTAGATAACAAAGATATTTCTTCAGGTTCTTGAGCCATACATTTTTACCCCTTGAAAATCATTCAAACAGATTCACTTCCTACGATTTCCAGCTACATTCTCCTCACTTGTCACTTCTACATTTTGCTGTTCCTCAACTCCTCTCCCAGCTGTTTGAAGACATGTTCACAGCCTCCTCCTTTGATGGGGCAAAACTGTGACCCGACTGTTTGCAGATGACATCAGTATTTGCAAAAACACAGCTTTTCACTGATCCTTCTTTTCAAAGTCACACCGTCCCCACCTTCTCTGGCTGCCTCTTTTGGTTTTCTTTGTCGTTGTTGATTCTGAAGATGTAAGGTATCAGTTTTATTTATGTGGCAGGCAGGCCTGAATAATAATCTTAGATCCCCAGGCTTCAAATGATTCAAAACATGAACTTTTACATGGAAGGGAGAGGCTGCTTAAAAAAAAATATTTCCTTTCCCTCAAAGGTTTGAACTTTGAATGCTTTTGCAGGGTAGAATGAGAGAGCTGCCAGGCAACTACAGCCACTTCCACTTCTTCTGGTAAGGCACTGCACCCCCATCACCCACACAACAGCAGTTTATAATTCTCACCTACAGGCATTGCTTTTAAAGCACTACAACAGCAAGCAGCAGGCCAGGAGAACAGCTCATGCACGCTGCCTGGGAATAGAAAATATTTCTTGCCCAGCCATTCTATGATTCTGCGATGTGTTTCCACCCAGGTGACACCGGGTCTCCAGTGTGCCGTGAGGAACGTGCTGATGAACAGGGCCACCCGGGGAGAGACCAGGTGTTGGGCAGTGCTGGTCAGGATGGGCCATGGCACCTTTGAGAAGTGTCTCTGCAGCAACACGTGCTCTTAGCTGTGCCGGGAATGACTAATTGGGAGTGTTTACAGAATGGCCAAGCACCCGAGCACCCTGTCCTTTTGGCCAGCAGCATCGACAGCCTTCGCCAGAGCTGGCAAACCCTTTTCCTAACCCTAACCCCACCCTTCTTCAGCTGAACCCCAAAAACCACCTACTTCACAGCACCGAGAAAACACTCATTGCACCGAAGTGCCTGTTTTAGACAATTACAGCATCAACTTTCCAGATAAAGCAAAGCAATTATTTTCACATTAATGATTTAGAAAGAGATTCATCCAATACACAAAGCAGTGAACTAGGAACTAACTTAAAAGAACAGGTCAAAGTTGTAGCCACCATGCTAATTTTACCCACCCGTACAGAGTTCAGTTTAGCCAAGTTTACTAATTAGGGGATATTCGTTAGAGCAGTTCAATGTTTTTTGTAATCGTTCAGTTGGAGAAACAGGGCAGACTGGGTAAGTGAATTCACACATACTGCAACAGCCAACTATTCCAATCACACTGCTATTACTTAATGCAACATCGACACACGGGGGAAAGGAAAACACTTCCATAAAAATGTGCAGCAAGGTTCCAAACTTCTCAGAATATTTTCCCTGCTCGTTGCTGCTAAACACAGACCAAAAAAAAAAATGTTTTCCACAAAACAGAAATTCCTTTCCTACTAAGTAATGGCCAAGTCTCACAGGTTATTAAAAAGCACTGTAACACTTTCCTTTCTATCTGCCAGTTGCATCAGAAGAACAAGCTCTAAATGCTATTCAGGAAGATGCTGATTTGATTATTGATAATGCCACAATTCAACTTCATGCAGATTGCCATCAGTGTTCAAAGGGAAAGATGCTTCTGAGTGCTTACGTCTCTGCTTTCCCCCAGAATCCTTCTGTGTCATCACTCTTTCCAGAGGCACCTCCTGCTCTGGCAAACTGCCATCACCTAGACTGGGATTAAAAGCAGTTGTTCTTTAGGACTGTCAGGGCTCATTATTATTTTGAGCTCCTCGATCACCTTTTCCAAGTGTCAGACTGAAGACAGATATATGATTCATACTCTAAATCTATCCTCCATTTGGTAGGAAGGAGAAATAGTATATTTGGGTTAGAGTACCTTTGCAATATCTATGCGGTGTGACAAGAGAGCTACAACACATCTTACACTAACATCAACAGGACAACCCTAATGCATTAAGCCACTGTTCCCACCCCAGGCTAGAAGCCTGTTGGGAATACCTGCACAAGCCAAGGTGATCTGAAATTCCTCTTTGCTCTCAGAAATTACAGATTCCACTTGATTAACGAGAGACTCAGACAGTATCTTCCTTCCAACACCATGAGATATGGGAGGACTGTTGTTATTCTTTATACTTATTTAAAATAAAAACCAGCTCTCAGCATCAGACAAAATTCCATCTGGCAAGAGTCAAAAGTTTCCATTTCATATCCTTCAAAACAAAACCACAATACTAGCAATCATTATCGATTACAGTTTTTACTTAAGCAGTGTTTTAAATCACTGGAAGTTCACATCTCCAATAACCTGTTATCACTACTTTGCCAAAGAAGTAGGCTAGAAAGCCAATTCCCATTTAGCCCAAAAAGACCTCACTGAAGCAGAGATCACTGTTACTGGAACATTATCTGACACACAAAATTAATCTCATTCAGCAGATTTATACCACAAAAGACAAAAAAGGATACAAAATAACCCCCAAATTTCAACATCCTTTCCTATCCACATTCAAATTTCTAACTACGACAAATTAAATGCCCCTGGCACCTCCACCAGTTAATGTATTCCATGGTTAATATCTATTACTCCTTTTACATCCACTAGTCATTACTTTTAAATGAACTACATAGAAAGTGTTGGTAATTAGCATCTCACAATAGCCCTGTGAAATCCTGTGTCAGGGATATAGTTACCCAAGCTGGAGATAATACTTTACAGCTCACTTTCCAACAGGAATAAGAAGGAAGTTTTGCTTCACCTTCCAAACTCATGTAACTGCATTTGAGATACAGAGGGGGGGACAGAGCAACAAAATCACAATAAAATCTGTTTTAAATCTAAGCACAGAAATGAAAAGTTTTATATCAATATCAAGTACTATTAAAAGAATGTAATTCGGTCAGGTGTGGGAAATGAAACGCCCCAGGAAAACAAAGTTTTACAGACCTAGGTCTGAAACTTCTGCAGTAATTTAGAAATAAAAATATTCAAACCAGAGCTCAGAAAGAGAGGCAAACTTTTGTCACAGTCTAAAGTCAGCTTCGTCCACTTATCTAAACCTGCTACAGTACCTGCCTGAAGCACTCTCTTCAGAGTCACCCTGACAAGCCAAAGGGGAATAAAAAAACCCACTGGTCCATTAGCAATCCTGAGCAATAAACACATAACTGCCGTGTTTGTTCTCCTCTAAAAGGGAGCAGAGACTAAATCAGAACTTGCTGGTGCTGCAACAGTTCCGCATCTCAACAGAAAATATTTGATTATTGCAGAAATAAAACATTGTGAGCTTACACATAAAACCCAACATCCTATCAAGACAGTAACTGGTGAGATGGACTATAAAACCGTGCAGCATTGTAATGCTCTCTCTCTTACCTCAGTGGAAAGAAAAAGAAAAAAATCTACTCCTCAATCTGATGAAAGATTATCTAAAACCTCTGTGGATTAGTCAACAGATGAAAATGCTGCCCACATCGCTGATTAAATTAAAGGTCACTACAAAATCTTTAGGGGAAATTTTCACTGAATGACTTGTAGAAAAGCATGTTTCCAAAATGCAGTAAAATAAGCTGCCTTGAAAAGGGCTTATCAAAATGGTTCCACAGGCTCATTTTCCCCAGCAGTTCAAATACACACCAATAGATAAAACTGCCTACAGGTAACAAGTTGAAGAACTTTTTTTTACATTTCCATTCATTTCACTAACAAAACAGAACAAAAATCAGTCAATACTCACAGCAACTGTGAAGTGAAAACAACAATCATACAGCTGCATATGAAAACAGCACACAAGACTTTAAAAGTTAATATGCTTGTCCACGTGAAGCTAGGGAGATACACAGATGAGCAGCACCAATTAACGACTCAAACTTTAGGTCCCCATGTAAAATGTAATTATGAAGGACGATTAAAAAAGGGATGGAATCTACAGATTTACAAACCACACCCCACAGATATCTAAAGAGATTGTCTTTTCTCAGAGGATTTTTAACGATTCATCAAATCTTACATTCCGTGTGTATGGCCTACATTCTAATTTCGTGTTTTGCAGAGGATTAGCGTGCACGGTGCCTTAAGGCTTTTTTACCTGACAGGACAAAACACAGTACACAATCATGGTTGTTTTATTTCTCAGGGACGTTTTCAAAATGAGAGAAGGGAATATTCTCTGGTCTAACCATACAGGACTAAAGCATTTAGAAGTCAAAAGCATTTAGGTTTGAAACAAGCACACATGCCTAAGCAGCAAGGTGATAACTCTTAAAAAAAAAAAAAGGTTCATATTCCAGAAAGTGACAGTGCAGAGAAGGAAAAACGCACAGGGAAGGTCGTAGAATCTTTCCATTCAAACTCTGACCAACTCACACAAGTGGAGAGTCTTCGTAATGCTGCCCACACTTGACCAGCCCTCTCCTCTACCACCAAAGTCCACACAACTTCATGTGGACGAGTGTCAGCAGGACCTTCTGCCATCCTGCATTGCCACACGTCTTTGAACGTGTCCTTGCACACGTACTGGTCAGTATGCTTCAGACAAAGTATACACCTACACTGTCACCTGCAGAAGGTTACTCACTCATATGGTGTCTGTTGGCTTTTCACCAAGGTGACTTCAACCAGAAGCAGCACATTATGTCCAGCTCTTCCAATACAGCCAAGTTATTGC
Organism: Todiramphus chloris collaris; assembly: GCA_025345505.1. Lineage (NCBI taxonomy): Eukaryota > Metazoa > Chordata > Aves > Coraciiformes > Alcedinidae > Todiramphus > Todiramphus chloris. The sequence goes on along the minus strand of JANVCC010000127.1, from coordinate 4,187,678 downwards.
TGTTGCCTTTGCAACCACTCTAGACCCTGTAAGAAGCCCAAGAAATACGCAACTCTGTATAGAAATGTAGATGACTCCACATGCCTAGGACCCTGGCATGCCCTAGGACTCATGCAGTCGTTACTTGAGGATTATCTGGTTTCTGATCTTTCTCATCCTCCAGCTCTGGTGGTACTTTTTCAACTTTTGGAGACCCAGGCAGTTGGAAACAAAACAAAACAAAACCACCCAATCAAAGCAAGGCTACTTTCAGAAAGCTTCAGTTCTCTCTATTGGAAGGAGGAGGGCTACGTCTGCAGTTAACAGAAATAAAAAAGGATTCATACCCAACTAGAAACACAGTTGTGCTTAACACATCAAAATTAATTAACCTAAGGTGCCTGAAGATACATAACAAGCTACAACTATCAACATAGGGAACTGCTGATTGCACTTGCTTACTTCCTTGCATCTTATCTACCTAAGGAAAGCAAGAAGTATCTTTGATAAATGCAGAAGATGCATTCCAAATAGAACAGAACAGGATTTCTCAGTTCTTGCAAGCATAGCTCCCAGAGGGTCTCGAGGACAGAAAAGCTGAGGAAAAGGTCAATAAATAGGACTTTGTAATATGCAAGTCTTTTCAGAGTTGCAGTTGAGTTTGAGAAGCGGTGGGACAAAAGTAATTCAACCCAAGTCAGACTGTTCTGCAAGATTCCTTAAAAAAAGACATTTTCTATCACTCAGAGAAACAGTCTTGCCAATAGCTCTACACCATTCCTTGAGTAGTCTTGCCTGTCATTGGGGGATTCCATGAAAAATTCATGGAGAAAAGTATTACCAGCAGTTCATACAGTACTTTGAACAAGTAAGAGCATACATAATCACTAACTTCTTAAAACAGCAACAGCAAAAACTAAGAACCAAGTTAAAGCAGACAAAGAATCACACAATCCATCTTAACCTAACAACAAATGTGCAGAGATCATGAACTCCTAGTAACAGCTCCTATGCTTTAAATTCCTTTAACTTCTATTCATATAAGGATCCATGGAAGGTTTACAAAAGGTCAAGTGAACTCTGAAGAAACCTCATCCTAAGAATAGCAGGAAAACAAAATATCAAACTCAGAACTGGAGAGTACCAGACATCTCTCTCTGCTTAAGGCAACATTCATCTCATTTGATTCAGGTTTGTCTTCAACTCGAATACCTAGAAACCAAAATGCACAAGTTCAGTAGCATTGTAGCTTTCCAACTGAAGGATGCAGTGCAGAGTGATGAGGGCAGGAGAACGCCCAAGATACCAAGTTTCCCAACACTGAAATGGAACCCAGATGAGCCCCAACAACCTCAAATTTTCCCAAGCTAAAGACAAAGTTTTGCTTTAAAAAATAAAAAAACATCACAAATAAACAAACCAACCCCACCACAAAACCAAACACACAACACAGAAATGCTGTCAGACCTTGATGAGCAAAGATCTGCAGTGAAGCTTAATTAAAACATTTAGGACAGCCAACCCAGACTTTCCCAGCTTCCCAACTATCAAGACATACATGGTCTTGGGGTTTTCTCAGCTTGTCAGAAAACTTCTAGAGCACTGCAACTGTCATATATGTTCCAGTATAGTCTCTCAAAGATTAATTTGCATTAAAGAGTGGTTTAAGCATTTTATGATTAAAAATACTGGACTATGAGACAGACACCAAAAAAACCCACTCAAGTGCACAGAGCTGAAGCAAACATGAAACTCCTAGTCATTCTATTACAGTAAATTCAAATATTAAACAAAATCCACAAAAGTATCAAGACAAAAGAGGCAGAGTATGTCACAAAAACATCCACGTGTGTTCTCATGTAAACCTCTACTGGTATAAACTTACTGACAGATGTTGGAAGGAACTGGATTTTGTTATCAAGAACACGAAAGCGGTCCCTGCCAAAACCAGGCCACTCAAATCAAGGCCACCAGCCTGATTGGACTTTCCCTCCATTTCTTGCATTTGACACAGAAGAGAGCAATAGGTAATGGAGCAGTTTAATATATTAAAGCTTTCTGGGTTTTTTTTTTTCCTACTCTCCCCCCTACCCCCAAGAGCAACTGAGGAAACTCCTCTTTCTAAAAGCTGTGATACATTTTAATTGCGACCCATGGAGGTCAATTACTGCCTGACCTGAGCAGCTGCTTCACAGCCCTGACTCTTACTGAAAACAACTGAGTCAGAAAATGCTGAGCACCTCCCACAACATCTTTTTTAATCTTAATTGCTAAGAAACGATGGCAGATAAATACAGGAAAGAAAACCAGCTTTGTTAGCAATCTGAATTAGCAGGATTATTTTACATAAATGTAGATGTAAAGACACTGTGTTTCTCAAAAGGAACAAAAAAATTGTTCTACTGTGATGGCACTGAAGTCCTTGCACACCTTAAAGCCCTTTTGTTCACATCTCTAAGCAACAAGGATATGAGGATCCTTCCCTCTCTGTTTTTCCTCTCTCAAAACATGGGTACTGTTAGCACACTTAGAAAGATTATTTGTCACGTGAATGCTTTCAAAAAAAAGTAACCAAAACAAGACTGGGAAGATCACAAGCAATGCTCTTCTCTCTTTTTTCAGCAGCATGCATCTACCCCGACAGTTTTCCACTGTGTGAATCAAGCCACAAATGTAAAATGAAATAATAATAAAAAATATCTCTGAAAGGTTCAAGTTAGTTAAGAGTTGTCTGAACTTTTCAGCACTCCTTGAAAACTGTTCTCACTGCCTCTGGTGAAAAGTAGTTTCCAAAGATCAATAATGCAGGAAGCAACAAGCCAGCCATTACTCATTCTCTCTCATCTCAGAGAGCAATTATTTGTTCCTATATGGTATAATTCATTCATATAGCATGCAGACAGACACAGGTCCTTATCCAAGTGTAAAGCCTCAAGCAGACTAGTATGATGGGACATCTGTAACTGAAAGCACTCCTCCAGGCCTCTTTATTTCACAAATGGACACACTGAATCCTGATCAGCTACATATGGAGCTGTATGAACACAGGCACTGATCTCACCTTTGCAAACGTTAATCAGCGTAGCTGTCTCCAGGCATTTCATCTGACAGCCCCACAGGCTGAAAATTAAAAGGTGGGTGGCTTGTGGCAATACAAACCCCAATTCCCCAGCCGCCTGCTCAATTCATTGCACAATAAGAAGAGCTTAAAAAACCCCAAACTTATGACTTTTTAAGAACCCCAGTTCTACTTAAATTCAAGCCTTGTCATTCTCCATTGCAGTTACTTCCCTATAAAAAAAAAACAGCTAAAAATCTTCCCTTTCTCATCCTATGACCATAACCAGGTATTATCAATGTCCTGCTTGTCCAGGAAATGCCTTCAGCACTGTCAAAATTCCTACTACTGCAGACAGAAATCATGCCTATAATCTCAATTACTTGGTAAAATAGGTAAGAAGGAACGCACTCCACTGTATGTGGGTTACATTTCACACACACACGTGTGCAGAAAGAGAAGTGTCATTAAAGCAGCTTCGAGGAAATGAATTTTAGGTCACTGATTTTAAGGTCTTGATTTGCTGAAAGATAAAAGAACAGCAAAAGCCACCAGATGGATTCAAAAGGGCAAAGGGAAAGAAGTGTCTTTGAGCCACATCCTGCCTTGTTCAATTACAGTATTATGCAGGCAATTCTAATTTCTGTTTGTTCCTATACACATGCTTCATAAATCCACCACGCATTTGTTTATCATAGAGTCAGGCAGCTCTACAAGCTCTGGATTCATACGCTGTTAATAAGTGAGTACATAAATACTTCCTCACACATCACCGTCCCTCAGGGGTGTGGCTGGGTAAGCAAGGCTTTTAACTGCTCAGAGAGGTCAAGGCACAGAAACCAAACATGGGTGGCAGCTACAGATGTCTTCCAGGATAAGGTGACAGAACAGTGATGACTGAAGTGTGAGGAAGCTGCACTTGTACCCAAGGAGCTGTCTCTGCCATGCTATAGATAATGAAGGCTTGAGAGACAAGACTGATTACTCTTTTGGGGAAACTGAAGCAAAAAAACAAACTAGAAGTGGAAATCCAGACATGGGACAGAAGTCTTTTCACCTCGCACTCATCACCACACCACAAGACAAGCTGCTCCCCATTAAACCACCAAACAGCTTCCACACCCCCTCAAACGTTCTTCTGAACTCTGTGAAGGAGTCAGAAGTGTGATCAGAACAGACAACGCCTTCTTTGATAGTGTGAGATCTGAGCAGATCAAACAAATCACCATTCATTTGGCTTGGGGTATGGAGGAGGTGGTGGCCTGAAAAGCCACTGTTCACACCATACCCGTTTTGTGACCTTGGCAGTTTGCATTGGTAAATACTCTGCTTAGGGCATCTGAATGCAAGAAGTAGATTTAAAAAACACTGTATCCTGAGAAAGTAAAGTACTGAAACAACACCGATGCTGCAGCACAGTGATTTACTCATTGTTAATTTTTTTTATTATAATTGATTGTGAAATTTCAGCCTGATAGAAAGAGTAATAAATATTTAGCTAGATTTTTTTTAATCTCACCAATGAAAATGAAAAATTCTCCCAACTCCTCAGAAAAGCAAGGGTTCATTGAATCTGTTCAATGCTCAAAACCAATTACCAATCCACATCTGAAAGCTGCAGGACAAAAGCAATGGAGATCCATACAAATAAATATTTTATGCTTTTAAATACAACATACCTCTAAATTCATCTTTTCAGATACTCACAGTTTTCTACAACTGTTAGGCACAGATCTTCAGCTTGCCTATAACCTCTACACAGTGTTAAGGCATCTTGGAAAACTTGGCCTGTTGTCATAAAGGCAACGATAACTGGAATTACAAAACAGGAGACAGTTTGCGTGCACAGCTGGTCCTTTTGCCATCCACATATCCTGATATGCACTAAAATAACATATAAATAGAATAGCAGCAAGTTTTAATTTAATTTTTTTTTCCCAAAGTTGTCACGCATTCGCTTGGAAGGTTTATTAAAGACCTTGGCAAAGCCTTTATTAATTAGCACATTTTTGAGTTGACAGACATTTAGCATTATCTCCCCCTTAGTTCTTTCCTCTTCTCCCTAATCATTTGTTTAATACTTCAAGTCAAGTTGAAAAGGAAGAAGTGTGAAAGCGATTAGACAAAAAGAACCGCTACTGAGAAGGTCTTGCAAAGATAAGCCTTATCAAACTCCACAGCAGCTACAAACAAGAGAACAAACATATGGATCACTTTCATTTACTACCAAAATACATTTATTCATGTGTTCAACCCCAAAGATTACACAAGAGTATTAGGAAAGAAAGCGAAGCCCCTCCGGGCAACAGAAATGACAGGTATGCATTAAGAAAGCAGAATGGAAATACCCAGCTTGGAAGGCATACAGAGCAGAAATCTTGCTCTTGCATTGGCCACTTTGGGGCAAGGAGACTGGAACAAGAGGTGGGAGGTGACTGGTTGGCAGGAGGCGGTGGGAATTCTGCGACACAAGTTCCTGGTCTCAGCTAGAGGATGCTCTTGGAAACCTGGGAGAGCCCTGAACTGGCAAGTTCTTGATACTTACAGGTTTCAGAAGAGAAGGCAATACAACACACCACTGCAACTAGAAGCCAAGAGACAAGAGGCCAAACTTAAATGACAGCTTACACTGTCTGCTTTTAGTATCACATGTTAAGCAGTATTTCTTAACCAGGCTACCACAATCACAAGTGTGTGAGCATGACTACCTCCCTTCCTCTCAAAGAAGCCTTATTCTATGAGCCCATCAGAGCTCATAAAACAGACAATTTTATTTCCTCAGTCTTAATTCCGACTTCCAGTGAAACAAAATTATTTTTGCAGCTCTCAATTTCACATCAGAACTTCATTGCAGCTCCTGACAGGCTGCATCTACGTTTCAGTCCTCTGTATTTTGCTTTGAAATTCCAGGTATCGAGGGAGATGGTAGATTGGCTTGCGCTTATATTTTTGCAGTCCTATTTCACAACTGAAGTATAATTTAAACAAAACACATGAAATCCAGAGTAAGATCCCAAGGCCTACAGATTTCAGTCCCCTGCATAAATTACTAAAACCTTAATATAGCAAGTTTTCAGACTCAAAGAAGAGCACCTCAAATCTTGAATATGCATTTTTCTGCTTTTCCAAGAGATCCTCTTTCAAGCTTGACCATCCCATCTTCTCACAGCTTCATGATAACAATCCTTCATAGTCAGGATAAGTGGTCCAGGACATGCAATACATTCACCATCACTAAGGGACAGTCTTTTGCAACATTCCTGTCATCCAACACCAGTGGGGTCAGAGAGCACAACAGTTTATAAACCACAGAGACAGTAGGTAATGAATATTAAAACCCAGTTCATGCGACGATTCATTTGCACTACCCTCCTGGCCTTTATGGGGAAACACCACTGTCTGCTATGTTTTATTGATCTTGTGTTATCCTTTGTCCATCAGTCGTCTTGTCTTTTAGAACACTAACTTAACTGCTGTGCTGTGTATTGATTTGGACTTTGCACAGCTGAGTAACACACCCTGCTGTTCGGAAAGGAGAGAGTTAAAATACACAGACAAACAGAGAGCTAGGGATTTTGAGGAGTAAGAAGGTAATACAGGCAAGATCAGAGAATAAACCCTTTTTTTACCATTATATTCTTGTGCCTCTCCTAAGACACTAACAATTAGCTTCATCAGAGACAACAATTCTGAGTACTCAGAGAATAAAGATGACTGGTAAATAACACAACACCTTAGAACTCCTCTCCTCACAGGGGGTGAAGGAGGAAGAAAAAAAACACCTGGAAAACTTACAGGATTACTGCACACTGCAGGTGTTTTAGCCGCTCAAGCTACTCTGTTGTCAAAACTCTCTGCTTCCTCTCTCCCAGGATTTCCAGCAGAGGCAGGACTGGCCTTGGCTAACACATGAAGTTTTTAAGCAACTCCTCTCAGATGCCTTAATTGAGCAATTTCAACTTAAGGCACTTGCTTTTTATTTTCCAGAGACATTGGTCATCAAGGACTCCATTAAAGGAAAAGGTGATGCATCTGTTAATCAGGTCTTGAAAGAGATACCCCCATAGCCCTGGGGATCCAAAATCACGCGTTACTGCAACAGCCTTGGGCCACAGGAAGAAACTCCAGAGAAGGCAGATAGCACAGGAACAACAATATGGGCAAATACTGCACTATGGAATTGCTCTGATTAGAAGTCTTACACTACATTGGGTGTTATCATTACCATGCTGGCCAAAGAGAGACAATTTTCTTCTGCAAGCAGACTCAAAACTCATGAAAGTTGGCACATGGCAGTCTCCAGTGCAAAGTTATTCCAGTGAAGGATGTGTGAAAAAAAATTAAGTATCACCTTAAAAGACTTAAAGTTTCATTTGCCAAGTAAGAAGGTACTTTTGGACCTACACTGTGCAAAGGCTGGCCCAAATCCAAGCAACTCCATTCACTTCCAGTTGTTCTGAAGAAGATGATACTTAAGTGTGAACTCCAGGTGGTTACATCTCAAATCTTCACAGTGCTCCCGAAAGAACAGGCACACAGAGGCTAAGGCTGTTGAGTGAAGTTAAATGCTCTTGCCAATGTACAATCTTCACATTTTGCTGCCTCAGGCTGAAAGTGGGATCTTGATCAATAATTATTAACTTTCTACCTTCAAACTTATGGGCTTGCCACATTAACAGAAGCTTAAGAAAAGTTTAACTGTCCAAGAACAGGTAATTCACAATTCTGATAAGAACAGCAGGACATATATTTTTATGACAAAATAAATGATTCTGTGCCACATGCCCAGAAAAGCTGAATTCAACCACTCGTAGTACAAAAAAAAAAAAAAAAAAAGAGAAAAACAAAAACCCAAACCCCATACCTTGCGAACTTGAACCACTGACCACAATCCTCTACAATAATGAAACAAGGGCACACTTTTTTTAAATCAGCAGTCAACAACAGCTTTACACACACCGTAACAATATGCATCAGTGCACTGAAGGAATAAACACAGCATGGGGAACACTAACTGATAATCCTAAAGCTTTCACTCTTACCGTCGTGCCTTTTACATCTTGCTCTTACACTAGAGAGATTTCTGAGGAACAGACAACGCTGTACTTTGCCATTTTGCTTTTGCTCCCTAAATGTTAAATACTGCTTTTCCTCAAGCTATCTGTGATTGTGTTAGTCAGCTGAATTTAGAAAAACTGTTCCCAGATTGCACGTATCTCTGTCTTCACATTTGCAGTTTCCATCCCAGTCTGCAATAAGAAAAAGATTTCACAAATACAAGCTCATTTCTGTATTCTGTGTCCTTTTCCAGTAAGCCTAACGAAGATACTGCCTCCCCTACAGACCTGCGCAATAGAGGCATGAAGCAACAAGAGAAAACACTTAAGAAATAATAAAGCAACAACAGAAAATACTTCACGACTGCCTCCGTGTCACAGATTTAAACAAATACAACATCCAGACAGGAAATAGCATATCTGAGACAGCCAGAAACATCAGGGAAAAGATCCCAAGCTTGATGAAGCCTCACAGACCTGGAGTTTGTGCATTGTTTCTCACCAGCCAAGTCTCAGATTTCTCCAGAGGACCTCTTTAAAACTTAATAATAAAAAAATATTCCTGCCTAACCTAGTTGAGCAATCTCAGTTTTCCTCCTCTCCTGCACATCCCTTCCTTCCCTCAACACTAATGCTTAATTCCACAAGCATATACCGTTGTTAGCTTATTTTTCAGAACAGAGGCCCAGCCTTCCAGTAGGAAGAAACAGCTGTGAGCTAAGAGCTGCAGATGTTGTCAAAGGGGAAGAAAGAACAGATTCATCAGGAGGAGCAAGTCTTCGCATCAACTTATCTTGGTAAAACTCAGGAATACTTTAAAATAGCTGAAAACCACAAATAATGAAAAAGGCATTTGGAATAAAAGTTTTATCCACGCACAACCAAGTAGTGGAGAAAAAAAATTAGACTGCAGGAATCAAGTCTCATAAAAATCCATAAAGCTACTAAACTGCTATCCATCAAATTCTAAGTCTCTTCTTTGTCATGACGCCTTTAAAAAGCTTAATAATTGTATTATTAATGCACTGAAATCATTGCCTGTTCATATTGTCTCACTAGTTCGCTATTTAGAATTTGTTGTCTTTTGAAATATAAGCTCTTTGGGGAAGAGAGCATCTTTGCCAATCATTGTGCAGCACCCTGGAAAACAAAGTGTTCCATGAGCAGGGTTCCTAGATGCCATGTGCCAGTGCAAATAAGTTGATGCTTTCTCCAGAAAGGTAAATGCAACATTAAAACACAATAAACAACTTATTTGCTCCTTACCTGGCATTTCAAAATCTGACAAAGATTCTGCTCTACAAGTATCTCGGGACTTACATTTCTGCTTGTCATTTCTCCTCTATGCTAGTGGTGTAGAACCACAACATAATTTATGCTGAAGGAGACCTCTAGAGCTACTCCGGTCCAACCTCGTGATCAAAACAGGGTCAACTTCTAGCTTTATATCAAGGAGAGACGGTCAGGAATAAGGTCAGTTCCATGCAGCACTGCAAGCTTGGTTCTGATCATAAGAGATCTTGGGCCACCAATGTAAGACAGTACATCAAAGTTTAGACAACTCTGTACAGAGGCTTTTCTTTGAACAGGTCTCACTATCTAGCAGGCACAAAGCCAGCACTGTCAAGGACTGTCAAGAGACTGCCCCATTTGCCCTGTAAGTGCTGCATTCCTAGCTGTCCTGACACGTGGTGTTGTTCTCTCAGTATTTCACTGTTCTACCATCCTCCCCCTTGAAACCACGAGACATCCTTTCTAGTGTCTGCTTCACCTAGAGTAAGAAAAGTCACTGTTCACCCCTTTTATTGGGCACATCCTTATGCATTTCCATCCTTGATTTCTACTCTGAATAAATTACATCTCTTCTAATACCAAGTACACCCTCATGAAGGCTCTCAGTATTAACTCTTAGTTCTATTTCTCTAATCTCTAAGCCTACATTATGCTCTTATTTTCCAACATACATTGTCATCCGATTGTTTCATTTAGGGCAGTAAGGGCTTCTACAACATGCTGCCTTTATTTAAGCCTAAGTGTTTTAGTGCACACTGAATTAACATTACTACTTACTGTGGACATCTGATACCATAATTTCTAGCTTGCCAAAGGAAAATAATAGAAATCCAGATATTTGAAGGCTTTTTCCAAGCTCCAAGACTGTGACTAAGACCAGAATTTACTTATCCTCTTCTTTATTCTTTTAAAAACTACAATTGATCCTAATAAACAAGCTTTCTTTTTCTTCAGCTCCTGGGTAAGTGTCAGCTACACCCTGCATACTCGGCATCACAACTGACTCACCTCATGGGCTGCAACAAGCTAAAGCTCAGTCCTTGACATCATGTGGAGAACAGGACAGAGGAACAGCAGCACATGAAATGTACCCTTACGTACGCTCACTGCCGTGCTTGTGACTGGTCATCCGCACGCTCACGCAAGCCAAGGTTGGTGGCCTTTCAGACAGGCTACAAGAGAAGCCGTCCGACTTCACCTAATGGATTTGGTTCAGTTGGCACAGAAAGGTGAGGTTAAAGCAGCACCATCCCCAATTCTATCAACTGAGAAGCTGTTCGAATACAGCACTGCATCTTTAGTCTTCTAGCTACATGTTTTTAAGTTTAGTTCAGTCACACTGACCTTTTATTTCCTAGATAAGTTCCCCCATCTCCCATTACTTTGTTTACACATCGAGCACAACAGGGAAATTACCAGCGTTATACAGTCTGCCTAGGTTTCCTTTGTAAAACAGTTGTCTTAGAAGTTCTTTAGTTACAAACAACAAAGCATTTGTTAATATTTGAAAGTACTAAGTGTTATTTTCATGTGAAGAAGGATGCAAATAATATATGTACTTTATGGGGCTGCATCCTTCTTCAAGTTTTCACTTTGGATTTCATTAACTGTTTTTCTCTTATGAAATAAAATCCATGTAGGTCATTTAAAGACAGTCTTTGCATGGACCAAAAACAAAGTTCACAAGAGAAGTATTCAGCTTACCAATCCAGTTCACGGGAGAAACCATACCCCAGGAGAGTCCAGTGTAACACATCCGAGCACAGAATTACCTTCTTGGGCTTTAGCTCAAGAGAAAAAGCTCCTTAAACCTGCCCTGCCTTACAAATGCCACCTCAAACCTCAGCACCTACTTGGACTATTAATAATATGCCATGCACAACACAGCAGTTTGTTGGATCAGCTTTGAAGTCAGTCAGAACAGTAACCTCTCATATATCATAAAAGAGCATGATGTCAGAGTCTTTAGAAGTCAATTCTAACATCAAAAACATTATTATTTTACTTTGCTTTGATTAAGTTAAAGTGCTTTTACCTCTAATTTAGCATTTTCGATCCGAGAAAATTGAAACAGGGTACTTACATTGCTTGAATTTTACTAAGAGTTTGAGAGTATGAAGTTATTTTAAAATAAAATTAAAAAAAAAAAACAAACCAGCTACATCTTCTGGTAAAAAAAAAAAAATGCCCCTAGGACTGAGTCAGCCTTGTTTTTCCCAAGTTATGTAGGCAAGATCATCTTAAAAAAGGACTTGTTCAAAGACAGAGGAGTATGACAAAGCATCTTAACAGAAGATAATCTTATAGCACTGAAGTCTTGTACTGATTTATTTTACAGTTACAATATGAAAGTTATATACAAAAGTTGATACTCGACTGTATACTGAACTACCCTAAATTATGGCCAGGAGTTCCTTAAGACATTTGTTGACAGATACAAATCGTCAAGAAGTTGAGCAAAATACATTTAGAAGGAACTTTTAACACCTACTGAAGAGGCACAGTAAACGGATTTAGACACTGAACTTAAATAAAGAGATAAAATACAAATGATACGGAGAATTAAAAGTCAAGCAGAATCTAAAGAGCTGACACCTAGGACAGGAAAGAAGGAAACAATTTTAGGAGACAGAAAGCCTCTTGCCTTTGATACTATAAGCCAACTGGAAATCCTTCCCCCGGTTCCAAAGAATAAACGTCGCTGCTGGTTCCTCTGCTGCTTGTTTTGAAGGTATCACTTCTACTCCAGCAGCGCTCCTGCCCTACCTCAGCCAAACCTTTCCCTCACTTAGGCGGATGGAAGGGGGAGTAACTCCATCCCGCCAGTAAAAATAAACCCCTCATCCAGCCCCAGCCGCCCCAGGACAGCTCTCCCGGAGGCAGCCACCCCACAGCCCCAGGACCCGCCCGAGCCCCCGGGGTCCCCGCGGGCCGGCACCCCGCCCGGACCGACAGCAAGCGCCCACCGGCCCCTCGCGGCCGCCATCAGCTCCTGCCCGGCCCCGGCTGCCCCTCAGGGAGCCCCGGGAGCCACCTTCCCCCCCCGCCTTAGGCCCGGCCCGCCTCCGCCTCCCTTCGCCGCCGGACGCCCCTTCCCTTCCCTTCCCCCTGCCCCCAGCCCCGCGGCGGCGCCCGGGGGGCTCCCGCGCCTCACGACGGGAGCTGCTGCGGCGGCGCTTCCCGCCCCGGCGGGTGCGGCCAGAAAAGCGAGCGCTGCCCGGAGCGGGCCGAGGCGGCTCGGCGGGGCCCGCCCTGCCTCGCTTACCTTACCCGCGGCTCATGGCACTGCCCGGCGCGGTCCCGGCGTCCCCCGGCCCGCGGCACCCGCGCCGCGCCGGGCGGCAGTAGCAGGGGGAGGAGAGGCGGCGGGGCCGCCCGGTGCCGCC
>JANVCC010000127.1:3792273-4169905 GCA_025345505.1 Todiramphus chloris collaris | reverse complement strand
CCGGTGCCGCCAATCCGGGCCCCGCGGTGGGCCGGGCCTGCCGGAGCCGCCGCAGCGCCGGCCGGAGGGGCGGGGCGCGGGCCCGGCGGCGTGAGGCGGGTTGCGGCCTGGCAGGGCTGCGCTCGGGAGGGCCCCGCGGCTGCGGCGCTCCGGGAGAGAGGGACCGAGGTCGCGGAGGTCGCCTCGAGAGAGACGAATCGCCTCTTTCCCGTAGGCGGGCAGCCCGCTGCCAAAGTTTCGGGCAGCCGATAAGAGGTGACGCAAGGAAACGCCTCCCCAGAACGAGGAGCCGCTCGGGGCAGCAGTAAATGGGCAGCACAGGGGCACTGAAATTCTCTCCTCTCCCGGTCGCGTGGAAAACACCCGTGAAAAGCAAGCCCCCGGTGGCACCGAGGGTGGGTTTGCCAGGTCTCGGCCGGCGGTGAGGCTGCCAAACCAGTGCCTCGCGCCTCGGGTGCCCACGTTCATAAGCAGCCAGTTCCAGGAAACGCCGCCTTGGGTTGCGGCTTGTCTTACAAACTCCTCCGTGTTGGTTTTGCAGGGAAATGTTGACTGCTGTTATCTCTAAATTGTTTCGTGGAAGGAGCTGCTGCCTGAGGAAATGCATATGCAAGAAGGCAAAATAAAAATAAAGGCAGTTGGGTTTGAGAACGTTACACAATTTGCCAAAAATTATCTGTTATCCAAACAGCGTGGCAGTTATTCCAGGAAACATACCATGTCAAAGGGGTTTTTTTATTTACTTGTTATATTTCTCAGTTTGAAGCAGACTGAGAGAAGAAAAAAAAAAAAAAGAACACAACCACCACATTAATTCTCTCTGTCAAAAGGTTGTTTTCCCAATAATGATCTCATGCGATTAATTCCAGCCTTACCACTGCTTTTACCCGTCACTTAATTGCTCTTGCTTCTGAAGACAACTAAAAATGAGATTACAACATCTACACCGGGTCAGATCAATGTCAACCTCAGCTACCCAAGTTTCTTCAGTTATCCCATGGATTAATTTGTCTGTGTCAATTGTCTTTTAACAATTTAAGTTCAAATTAAAATGTGAAGAATCCTACAAGATCTGATTCCTTTTTTTTTTTTTTTTTTTTTTTTTTTGTACCAGTGTTCAAATTTATGATACCTTACATGGTGATGAGGCAAAAGATAATTTATTTACTAGCCAACATTTAGTGGGATATGTGAGCAGCATTCAAATTGCTCCAAACTAGCTAATGCAAGGAGTTAAATATACGGTACTAATTTTCAAATAATTTACTATCTTACCTACAGCTGTAGCTCAGCCAAGGTTTAAGGTCGTTACTCTGTAGTAGGGAGAGGGAGTAGGTTTTGCAGTCTAGTATAAAGGTAGGTGCCAGCAGCACACATCCTGCTTTTACATTTACATTTCAGGGACAATTTAGTCCTTGTGGGGATGTGAATTATCTCCAGACATCTTTGGGTTCTTCAAATTTTAAACATAGGTGCAAGGGTATTATATCATCTAGGAAAGGTTTCTTTTCATACCTGTTATTGTGTATAGCCAGACCTTTGAATCATTGTACAAAGCCGATGTTAATGTTTCCAAAGTCTGAAGATAATGGTTGTTTTCTTAACAACAGGTTTTCCCTGCAGGAAGAGAGACTGTGTCTGAAAACTGTGACAGGCAGGTTGGGTTTAGCTGTGTTAAACTATAAAATATTCGACAGAATTTCTGAAGCTTTTTCTGCCCTCTGTTTGCGCATAACTCAGGCAACATTCGGCCTCAGAGGCCTGACCTCAAGAGAAACAGTTTTGCACCTGAAGTTAAGTGCTCAGCAGAGGGTCCTCCCACAGAGTGACTGGGAAAAGCTGGACACAAGCTATGTCTGACCAGTTTACCTGCCTCTGAGCTTCATGGTGTATATGGCCTCTTGGTGAATCCTCTTCTAAAGGCAAGCCCCAGTCAGATTGAAGAGGCAAAAAGAAAGAATCTCTGAATTTTTGAACCATACAGTAGTGTAAGAGTAAATCCTTTTGTTGGGTAATTTATCTTGCTCCCATCCTACAAAAAGACAAGAGAATAAAGTAATGCATATTTATTTTTAATATTTCAGTATCCTATGCATAAATATGCAGTAATTCTGAGGAGAAAAAAATAAAACAAAACAAAGCAGGGCCTGCAGGCTCTGGAAATAGTTATATATAGTCAGGAGCTGCTTTTGAAAATAATTACTTTAATCTTTTGGAATATGTGAGGGAGGCATTTAAATGCCTTTTAAAAGCAGTGCTTGAGCAGGCTGTAAAATAAGAAGTAATATTTCTCTCCCAGAGCTACTGTGAGGCATAGTTCATTTCTCTGTAATACCCCCATCAGAATTTCACAGCTCAGGACAGTTTAAAGCTTGTACTTTTTGTTAGAAAAGAACATTAGAAGAGGCAGGGGTTTCCACAAATCTCTCGTTGCCATCAGATCTCTTGGGGAAGGCCTGAGAACTGCAGGACAGGCCTGCTTGCAATTTTCTGCCAAGAAACTTTAAAGTGAACGAGGCAGCAGCCGTGCCTGAACACGTGAGTCTCGGCATACTCGGGTTTGTGTGTGTGTGTGTAGAACAGCTTTACTGTTAGCTTGTTTGTTTGTTATCTGTACAATATTACACTCGATGGAAAGAGGCTTAGCATGGAAAAAACCAAACAAGCCCAGCAGCCCACTCAATGTGTACAGCAACCCAACAAGCACTTGTGAGGGCGAGGTTTCCCAGTGGTCTTCAGCTGGTGCTATGAGTACAGAGGGGAGTGTGAGCTTCCTGAATGCCACACTCCTTCCCCAGTGCTTTTGTGCCTACCATCTGCTTGTCAAACACTGAAATGATTAGCGGCCTCAACACCTCCCAGTTCTTTCCCTGCCCAATGTCTTTGCTGTTGTCTTTAGACCTGAATTCTGTACATTGTAAAACTGCCTATCTTGGCCCCCAACCCACCACTTCTCCCCACCCACCGATCCCAGCCCCTGAGCAGCAGTGCTGCTGCCTGGGTTCTCACTGGCACAAAGGAGCACAGCGAGGTTCTGCCCTCCTTGGACAACCTCCCCAGCCAGCTCTCCAAGCCGAGCTCCAACTCTGCTTCTAAAACCTCCTGGGAACTGCAGAAGCTCTGAGCTGTTGCCACTTCCTGTGCTAAACCACATTATTCTAGGGGGGGGGTTGTTGTATTCTGTATTGCTGGCTCATTTCTAAAGCTGAGCTGTGGATAGATCCTGTCCTCCTCATTTGTCCTTTGATCTTCCTCTTTCCTTTTTTTTTTTTTTTTAATGTATTAAAGATTTCTAGATTGCCAAATATCACAGAATCACAGAATTACTGATGCTGGAAAAGACCTCTGAGATCATCAAGTCCAGCCTATGACCCAACACCACCACATCATCTAGACCATGGCACTAAGTGCCCCAACCAGCCTTTTTTTTAAAACACATCCAGGGATGAGATATAGATTATAGATATTTAAGAGATTTAAGAGATTTAATAGATACACTATTCCTCACATCAAATCCTTGCATGCAGTCCGAGAAGACACATTTCCAGAGCCAGAAGAGGTTCCAACTTCCACCTATCTCTCTGCAACTTGTGAGCTCAAGTGATGGTAGAAGACCAACATCATAGCCTCTCTCGTGGCTGCCAGGAGGTCAAGTGGATACACTAACAGGCTAAAACAAGGTCAGCAGGGTGTGCAGAGCTAGAACCCTGCTGCCAAGGTGACACCCAGAGGCAGACCTGTTCCCAGGGAAGGTGCTTCTAGGTCAAACAGCTGTGAATTTGCACTGGTTTCTCTCAGGCCTGCAAAACCTCCTTGATGCTTCTTCCCATAAGCTAATTTCTCCCCCAGCACTGAATCCAGGTAGGGGAGATGGCTGGTGCATACCTATAGCAGTGGTGCCATCCACCTCTGGGGAAGAAGTGAGTCCATGTGCCATGCCAAAGAACCACGTGCATGCTGACAAAGTCACAGGAAGGTTGCAAAAGCTGGTATCTGTATTTCAGTGTACCTGGCAAATGCACAAAACTCTAAAAGCCTGAAATTTGATCTGCACATGATGGAGAAGTCAATACCCCTCCCTCTGCAGAGCCCTTTGTGAGTTAGAATATATGCTGTCTGAGTGCTGAAGTACTTCAGAGTGCAACTGTGACAAAATACAAAGCTGGGGGAAGGCATGGGGGATACAATGGCACAATTCTACATTTTGTCTGTGCAGGCATTATACCAGAAGTCCTTGACAAGAATATCAGATGCTACAGACTTTTCTATTAATCAGAAAAGGCACAGCACAAAATAAACAGCATGTGTCCTGACCTTTTAGCTGCCAAATCATTCACTATTTTAAATCTACAAGTAAATTTAGTACTCCTGCTATGGAACAGGTGACGCTACATATTTGAACCAGGCATATACACTGCAACTTTTCCGTGTGTACAGTTCTACCAGGGGAATATTAACACCAGCTGGCAGCACCCTTCTGCTCCTCCTTGGACAGATTATAAGGTTCTACACTGATCTATTTAATTTAAGTAGTTAGTAAAGGGAAAAGAACATTGACTGCAGACTAAAAATGATCAGCAGCAACCTTCAGATCCATAATTTCAAACCAATTGTCCAATGTGCAAGAGGAGCTACATCCACAATGTTTGGGTGGGTGGGGGTAGGAGGGAAGCAGAAGGTATGGTCTGGTCACCTATGACAATTTTATTGTCCCTTGTCTTCACAGGGAAAGTCAGAAAAATTAATCCATATTAATGACAAGTGTGACTTGAAAGTGGCTAGTGAAGTTACACTGGAGTCCTGCATGAGTGCTGTTACTCAGAATTAAAGTGGCCTTCATTTGATTAAGCTTTTTTTCAGTTTCAGAGTAAAGTACAATAAATCATATTAATGCCACTTAATTCTGAATATGAATATCTGCATAGGGTTTAATAGAATTTAACTAATCTACTTTAAAAGATAATTCAGGTAAGGTTTCCTGACTGACCCCTTCGAGGAAAGGCTCACATCAATAGACTTAATGGGAATTGCTTCTGGATTGTGCTGGCGTGAGGTCAAAACATCAACACTATCATAGAAATAGCAACATCTTGCTCAGATGTCTTTGTTCTGAGAGCATTAAAATCTGATCCAGAGCTGAACATATACCTGGTAAAATGGAATCAGAAACTGCAGCAAGAAGTGAATTCTTAGTTACCAAAGAGGGATAAAACATTGATGAGATTTTGATTTCTCCAGCTGAGATGGAAAACTGGCATTTATGGACCCCTGGGCAGGGCATTTCCCATGTTCTTAAGGTATAAACAACAGGCTGATAGCATTTAGGCTGTTGTGCATCTACAGACAGTGTAATTTCAACCCTGAATGTTGCTAGAACCTTACTTTACACAAACTTCACTAAGGTGTCAGGAACTGCAATCTCTGTGACAGTAATTTGTAACCTTTAACTGAGCAGCAGCAGCAGCATTGTGGCCCATACAAACATATTATAGAACAAACCCAAATGTCTATTCCAGTCAGCCCAGCATGTTGGAATAAAATAGGAGCAAGGTCTTCTTTTAAATGGGGCAATTCAGACGCTGAGCTTTGCTGAAGAGACTGGACTTAACAATGAGAACACAAAGGTGCAGTTACACCCCGGAACAAACAAGAGCAGAGCTCTGAAAGCAAACACAGGACTGATAATTTCCCATGTTAAAGAATAGCCTCTGACATTCAGTACTTGTCCATTCAACACAAGATTCAATCATTCCCTGCTTTCCCCACAACCAACCAAACACCAGTGACAGCTCTGTCCTGACCCATTTCTCTAACAGATTTGCACCCAGCCTCTGAAGGCAGATGTTCTCAGCACCTCCACAACTGAATTCTTGTTTGTGGATTTCACATTCTCTTTCCCTCCATTAACTGTACAGCACTTTAGGACAAGGACCTCAGCACAGAGATATATTAAATAACATCTCACAGTGATAATCATTCAGGTATCTAAATAACAAAACTGTGCTCCTTAGACAACCTATTACAGGCCATGAAAAGGGACAGGCACCTCCAAAGGGCAGTTCCAAACAGGACTCTCAGTGACCGTGCTAGAGATCAGGGCAGCCTCTTAGCTCAGACATCCAAGGTGGATGTCTAATGCAAGGCAATGAGAATACTCTGCTCAGCTTCACTGTGTAATTTTAGTTACCTGGTGCATAATCCAGTCTCCAAACCTGTCAGGCTGTCCTGACCCTTCTGCTCAGCTTCCACAACCATCTTATATTGCTACCTACTGCAAATAGCCTCACACTGTGCAGGGCAACATCTGTCTCCATATGACCTTGATTTTTTTTCACGTACAGGCACTGTTCCCTGTTGTTCAAAGTATCATTAAATCTTTCATTTAAACATTGTTTCTTAATCTATCCAACCAGAATCTGCAAGTCAAAATTTCAAGTGCTGATAGATAATGTAATATATTTTTAATGTAAATCCAGTAAAATATACTAATGAATCTGATAAGTACATGTGCAGTCTGCTCTGGAAAAAAAAAAAAAGCAAACTAAACACATACCTACCTTAAATTTCTAGAACATCAAATCCAGATTTCTGGCAATATTAAAATCTTCCAGATTTGAGTGAGACTCACCAGTCACTGCTGCCTTCTACTGCATTTGGACAATTAATTTTGCTATTCAAAGCCTTCCAAAACTTACATATTTAGAAATTAGCAAAATGCATTTCTTTTGAAGTATGGCCTTGTTACAGCTATTTAGGAACCTCTTACTGAACTCGGATGGATCTTGAACCTCCCCTGGGGTGGTTTAGATGTCAGTGTTCATTCATTAACAGATTGGAAACTGTCCAGGACAATACTGTAAGAAAACATACGATGTCCAGACTTTCTTTCGGTTTCTTCCTTTCTCAGACAGGATTTTCTGTATAGTACTCTACAAATAAATCCAAGGTTAAATATCGTGAGTAGGGCAAGGAACACAGAGAAATTTAACCCAGTATTAGCAATGCAAACTGCTTGTTGGTCAACAGGGTATTTCTCTCTAGTGGTAAGGGGAGTATATAGTAAGAACTTCACGGCAGTGAGAATTTCATCTTGCCCCAGTTCCATCCCATATTCCTGTTCCTTGCCACTGACAGCAAGCGTGCAGTCAGCACAAAGACACACACAGAGTATCTAACCCTAGTGCCATGCAGACACAGGGTTCAGGCAAAAGCTTATGACCTCAACAGGTTTAATGTTGCCTTTCATTGGGTATTCTTTTGTGTAAGAAAGAAACAAGCTCTGGTACAGAAGAAGGCAGCCAAACCAGGAACAGCTAGACTAGGAAAGAAGGTAAAAGGGCAAACCTGGAGGAGAAGCTAATACATTTAGGATTTCTCCTGACTGAAATGCTGGGCTTTGAAGATGTGGGGAGGAGGGCAGTGCTTGGAGCAACTTTGTACTCCTGTGGTCTGACAGAAGCAGCCTTCTCTCAAAGCCAGGCAGAACCAGATATGCTTTACAAGAATGACCTTGAGAAAAAAAGCTAGTGGAATGCTTCTGGATAAAGTGCTGGCTGAAAGGATTGAAATTGCATGCAGAAGAAGTGTCTCCTATTGTCTGATTCCTCCTGTGTTCAAGGAAATGGAATTTTGTACTTTCTTTGTAAATAAAAAGGGCCGCATCAAAGTACCTGGGTGATCAATTTTGCCTGCTATTAGAAACAATCTGCTGGGCCTAAAACCATCTAAGTGCTTTGGTCAAAGACAGAGAATAAATCTCCATTTGTCTCCTCATCCCTTTGACTTCATCCCTTTGACTGCAACTGCACAGAGCTTGAAAAGTCAAGGGTGCATTGAAGCATGATTGCTATGACTTAGGAAGTGCAGAACAGGGGACATGTGCTGTGGATGTGATGAGTGCTGACACTGCTTTGCCCTCAAACTTGTCTTTCACTGACAGAAATACAAAATAGGTGTAAAGCAGCTACCACGTCATACTAGTGATTTTGCCCTGGTGGAAATGACTCCAGAAGACAGCAATTAGGAGAATCAGTTGGTGTGAGCACACAGCCTTATCCATGTTTGTATGCAATGGAGAAAACACAGATGTGACCTTTGTCAGCTAGTCAGTGCACTAATTAGTGTCAGAGATAATAACTGTTAAATATGAAAATCTGACCTATATATGCTACAAAAGAGGAAAAGGCATCAATTTGCTTAAGTCTCTATAATACTGTTAATGATTAAAAGCTGAAAAACTAGAGCATAATGCAGGAAACTTGTAATTAAAAAGCATCAATTATAATTTTCTCCTCATAGGAGACATTAGTCAGGACCGCTTTCCACAGTCCCTTTTGCTACACAGATAGACATGTAGGACTGTGTGTTTCATCCTGGAGCAGTCAGAAAGAAATCAAAACAGTAGGAAAAGATCAGCTTCAGGGAAAAAAAAAAAAAAAGGGGGGGGGGGGGGGGGAAGAAAGGAAGGAAAAAAAAAAGGAAGGAAAAGGAAATAAAGATAGTTAAATTCCTTTCAGCATTTCTTGTTTGACAAAGCCCAGGTGTGTGTCAGGATTTGTCTGATAGGGCAGCCTTGCCTCCCTCCAGCAGTGACTAAACTGGATTTAAGCAGCGTACACAGTGTTCTGAGGTTTCAGGGCTGAGCCAGCTAATACTTTCAGTCATGCTGAACATACCATCCTTCTGCAGAGATCAACTAGTCCCCGAGGTCCCCGGGAGGAACATGAATGTCTCTTCCTAAGTCTGCATATTTCCCCTCTGTTCCCTTAAGGTCTCTGACTTCCAGCCAGGGGGCACAGATTGTCTAGAGGCTGGTACAGGCTCAGCACCCACGGGGGGAACCAGTTTTTCAGGAGTGTCAGTGCATGCTGAAAGTACATTTGGATTTGTTCTTCCAGCCTTGAGGAATACCCTGAGTCAGAGCTGAGCTCTATTCACCAAAATTGTCTGGAAATTGCAGTCAGAGAGGCAGTTCATTCCTGTTCTCTTTGTCTGTGTGCAGGCATTTCCAGCGCAAAATGCTAAATTCTTATCTGGAGGCCACAGCTCACGTGGCAGTTGCCACATGGGGTGAGAGTTACAGGAGCATCAGGCACAGCCGCTCCCATTTGCTCGTGAGAAGTAACAGCCAAAATGATTGAAGCAATACAGGCCATCCAGTCCTGACCACCTTACTGGTGATACGGACACAATCAGTGGCTAGAAAAAATCATCTATCATTTTGCATGCTAAGACTGCATTTAAACACAGTTGGCTGTACCTGATTTCAGCTCTGCCTTGGATCATGCTGCAGAATCACAGCTCATCTTCAGCCACCTCCAAGATTTTGCCTCATAACAACTTTTGCAGCTTTTGCCATTCCGAAATAAGAATGTCTTGCTCTTTAAAGCTCCTGTTCCCTTAATCATTGTGAAGTTGAAACAAAAAATATAAAAAACAGCTCAGCAATAAAATCAAAAATAAGTTTTACATTATGGAGACTGTGAGATTTTTCAATACTGCCATGCTTTAAATAATTTTAAATTACTAAAAAGCAATCCATATTTCCTATTGAAAAATCTCATGTTAATTTAATACCATGCTTTACTGTAATTGTCATTAATTGACTTACACTCTGACTGCATCTTAACAGACTTGACTATTTTTTTCTTCCATTAGATTCTCACAGCCTATTATCAAGTAGGGATGACACGTAATACTGTGCCTCAATCCACTTCATCTTTGTCCCATTGATGTCAACCCCCTGTCCCCTCCACTCCTGAGGACAGACCAGCAGCTCTCATTTTCACTGCCTTGGAAGCACTTAGCCCCAAACAGAGCACAAAGTTTCTTAAGGCAAAGCTGGGGCTGAAAAGCGGTGATTGCACTTGGGAGAGGACACATTTCTGCAACTTAGGGCTGGCTGGAGCCTAAACTACCCCAGAAATTCACAGTAGGAAGAGCCTGGGTGGGTGGTGAGAGCCACAGGGAGTTCAGACATTTGGCACGGATTAGTTCCATGAAGACAGCAGTCAGCTGGGGACATCAGTTCAGCAGCTCTGATCAGTATAAAGTTCACAGGCAAGACTTTTCTGCCCTTCTAGCACTGTCTCATTGACTTGCCAAGTGAAACCATGTCAGTTGCAGTGGAGACTTGGCTCTGCACATGGTTTAAAAATAATAATAAATACACAAAAAGCCATCTCAGAGGATTAAAAGCCAGGCTCTCCCTATGCAAGTGGTAAGTGCTTTGTGGAAACAGATCATTTCAGCAGTCACAGTTCCTCTGCAAGCTCTGAACAGGGCTTGGAGTACGCCAGCTAAATTACAGCATAATAGGATGTTTTCTTTTGAAGACACCCACTCCCAGTGTCAATCCCATACTCTGCTGGAGCAGCTGTGTGTCAGACAGGACCCTCAGGGCCTCCTGAGGACATGTCCCTGTACAGGACTCACCCACTGACAGCAGCTCTTGAATGAACCTGTTGTCTTCTCAGATCAATGGTGCTGTTACCTGCAAACATGCTTTTTATCGAGATGCATATTTTCTACCTCTCCTAACAGTCACACCACTACTATAAATACATTAACGTTTGGGAAAGCCACCTCCACGGCACTGATTCTGCCGCAGCACATTCCCCAAAGTGTGGCCAACACCAGGAAGCAGGGAGTTGTTAAGGTGGCTGGACTGATGAGTTGTTCCTTTCCTAACCTTCCACACTCTGGGGGAGTTCTCTCCCCCAGCCCTGCTAACCCCTCTCTGTGTTTCCTTTAATTTTCTTTTCACTTTCCCATAATAAGCCTTCATTCTGAGTTATCCTTTTAACTCCCACATAAAACATTAGAACAAAAAGACAACTACAGAAAAATAAGGGCAGTAACCAGAGGAGAGTGAACTGTCATACTGAGCACTTCTGGGTGTTGTTCAGTGAAAAAACTGTTGCATTTTCATTGCCCAAAAGGAGGCCCTGATTTCATCTAGCACTCCTTATACATTCAAGATCAAGATTCCTGTGAGGAATATATTACTAATCTACTAATTTTAGAAACAGAGTCTATATTTACCATAAATAATAGTTTACTTGTGGAATTACTCCTCAAATAATACCTTTTGGGATCTGAATTCCTCCTAACCTTGGGAATGTGCTCAGACCCAGGGTACTGTGTGAAGACCATTTCTAACAGTCACCATTAGAGCTTCACACACAGTTCAATGCTACTGCAGATCCCAGTATGCCAGTCAAGGCATATTCCGAGTGCCTTTGCAGTGGCTGCCTAGACCTTTGCTGATTTATGCTAAACCTTTTATTTCAGTTTCATGCTGATATTCTGTTTGTCTGTCATCAGACATTGCAGGTGACTCCCTCCCTGAGGAAACTGCGATTTCTTCTGCTATTAAAACCTAACTGCAATGATTATTTCCTGCAATGGTGAGAATTTTTTCAGCCTTCCCACTCAGCATGTCTGTGGCTGGTGAGAAAACAAATTACCTGTATAAACATAAATGCGTGCATTTAATTGAAGCTTCCCATGCAAGCCACATTCTCGTGATTGTGAGACTCTCTAAGCCTTTTTAATGGGAGCACCTGCAATTTAGAGTGGAGCGTTTCAAAGCATGAAGATAATAAGACCAGTTCTTTGTGATTCTTTATAGATGACAACTTGCTCATTACCTCCCAAATAACAACTAAAAGTGATGTTTATTCTATTTTCACCAGTCTATTCAGAAAGACCTTGAAATTCTAAATAACAAAATGTGCTAGCACTTTAAATCTGTACTGATACTTTATTACTGACAATTTGATTTCTACCTTAATTGTTGCAGTTTGGGGTTGTTTTTATTTGATATCTCTTGTTTTTCTCAAACTGTTTCTTTTCCCTGTACCTGTCCCTACCCTCACAACAGAGCGGCTGTAGCCAGTCCGACCGCATTACTTCCCCTGCCCCCAAAAGCTGGGGGCTTATGATGCAAGAGACCTAGATGATGAATTGCAACATTAAGAACTCAAACTGAACTAAGCTCACAAAGAAGCAGTTAGAACAAGCACATAACACCCCAGAAAAGTAAATAAACTTTGGGGTTTATTCACCCACTGATGAACAGGATATTTGCCCTGCAGAGAAGTAGTGTTCCAGCGTTTACCAACAATTCACTAACCTACACCAGAGAGAAGGAACTCGTGGCTGCTGGTTTACACTGCATTTTGAAATCTGATCTTTACGAGTGGCAGAGGTCCAGGTGAAAAGATCGTATAGCACTGCAGGAATAAAAGCCATCCGTCTCAGTTTACTCTGTGCATGCAGACGTCAGAAAGTTAGAACGTGGCCCAGACAGCAGGGCCGGACCTGCAGCTGCCCTGCCCGCACCCTGCTCCCCACCTGCCTGCACCCTGCCCGCACCCTGCTCCCCACCTGCCCGCACCCTGCTTCCCTCCCTGCTTCCCCCCTGCCCGCATCCTACCCGCACCCTGATCGCACCCTGCTCCCCCCTGCCCGCACCGCCCGCCCTACCGCAGGCAGGGACCGCCCCGAGGCGAGAGGACCCGTGGCCACCCCGATCGCCCTGCGGGTCGCTTGCCACCAGGGGTCAGCAGCGGACCGGTGCCCGAGGCTCCCGGGGTCCGCCGGCCCGAGCAGCGAGCGGACGGCAGAGGAAAGGGGCTGAGCTCGGCGCCGGGGCAAGGGCCCCCTCGCCCGGGCACAGGGGACGCGGAAGTGGCTGGGCACTCCGTGGTCCCCTCAGGGAGTTTCCAGGACGAGCCAGACAGCACATCATCACCGATTTCTCCACGAAAGGGTGCACAGAAATCTAATTACATTAGACAAGAAAATAAGCTCCTGATAATTTGCTAGAAATTAAAAGAAAAAAAAACAAACAAACAAAAACCCAGTAGCAAGGAAGAAGAGGCCGTTGATTTAAAGCATTTCTGCATCTCATCCCCAAAGCCTGTGCTCTGCAATAGAAAAAATATTACAAGGTTAACCAAGCAAGGCAGTGGGATGGGTAGGGCTCTTTCTGGACACACTCAGTGCTATTTGCACTATTGGGTGTGGGCTGTCGGTGGAACTGTGCAGACAAGGTGTGCACAAAGGCATGTTCCATCCCTTCTGTCTGCTCAGAAAGTCAATAATTAGATACACATTTTATATTTGCTGAGCTCAACTTGGTGACAACTCAGAAACCTGAAATGGTTTTGGTTGGTTTTCAGTAACATATTGTTTGAGCTCTAATCTGAGCTTCAATCTGTTTCAGTAACAAATTCAAGATTTACTTCTTAAATGTTTCCAACGGGACAAGGTCGCTTGTTTGGCATCCAGAAGACATGCTCATAACAGGACATTTGGACTCCTGCTGTGGCTGTTTACTTTATGGGCACGTTTACCGTATCTTCACTGGAGATGTCCGCTGATCTAATGTCTCGTATTTTTAAATATTTTGGGTGTATCTGTAAGACAAAACAGAAGTACTCAAAGCAGTCCATAGCACTCTCAGAAGGGGACAGATTAGATATGCTTCAGTAGGGCAAACAACTTTTATTACAGACTAAATCCAAATAGTTTAGGATTATTCCAACCAAGAGACAAGCTGAAACAGCTCAATGAATTGTCCCACTGCTGCTCCATCACGCCCAGATGACATTCTCAGACTTCCCAGAAACCAGGGCTTTCCTGAGCTGTGCCAGGGACTGTGGAAAGGTTTGTGGAGGACCTTTTCTCTTTGTAATTTAGCAAAGGAATTAGATGAATTGTGAGCACTCCCCTGCTCTACTCAAGACAATTTAGTGCATTAAACTGCTGCTAAACTGGTCCATGGCACCAGATCGAAGTGCCTGCAATCACTTGTTGCAGAGATGTCATCTTACATATATAAGTGCACACAATGTATCTATATGGCTCATCACTAATAAAAAATATTGTCCAGGCATTAATTTGCAAGTGGTCACTAATATGAAGATGCAAGATCCAGGGAAAAGTTCAGTTCAGAGTTTTCTTTATTAAAATACCTTTTCACATTTCTTATACGAACACATTTGCATGGGCACTCAAGGGATGCTAGAACATTTGTCAACAGAAGAGTGCTATGAAGTCAGTCATTTGTGAAAGGCTTATGATAAAAACAACGTTTGCATAGGGAACAATAAATTAGAAATATTAGCCAGTAACTGGAGCTTGAAAGTTTAAATGTTTGGAATAAGGATATAAAACCCTTTTGTATTTCTTGCTTTTTTTGCGCCTTTAATGCAACACTCAGAGCAGTTACTATATATCTATATACAAATCCATGTCCTCTTTCACTATTTTCTAATTAAAATGAGAACCTTCTTACCCGTGGCCCAGATCTTGTAGTAGTAATTTAATCTGCAGTAAGGAAAGGAAAGCAATTGCAGTGTCAAGGACTAGCTGGTTGAGGGGTAGGGACACAGTACTTCCTCTGTTTGGTTTTGCGTTCTTTCTGTAAACTAACGCAACTGAGATAAACATGGGCTGCAAAGATTAGACCCAGGTCCAAACTGGATCCATGTTAGTGTTTTATAGCATTATAGAGAAAAGGGATAGGTATGGAGTTCCATACTGGACAAAAGTATGTCTTCAGATTTCTCTGAAAATCAAAGCAATAAGGGTTATACATAAAGGATTTTCAGGTACAAACTCACTGAGCTGGGTGCAGTATATCCACCCACTCAAGACCTATATTTTGCATCATCCAAAATAACTGTGATGGGCAACCATTCCTTGAAGAGCCATCACACCAAACCAACCAACAAGCATCGGAACTTTTAAAGGGGAAAAGCAATTTAGGAAAGAATAAAGAATATTTGTGCTTCTACCAATAGAAGCACTTGGTAAAGTACTGAATCTCTGAACAGTTTTTCAAGTTTTTAGAGAGCCCAGAGCTCGTTTTTCCGTTAGGCTCTCATTGCAGTGTAGCATCCAAGTGAGCTATAAATTACCTGGCTCCAAGACTGGTAGCAGTCCAGCTGCTGCAGCACAGGGGTTTCAGCACAAGCTGCAAGATCATGTCAAAGTACATACACGGTTGGCCAAGCTGTGCTGAGCTCTGTTCTGCCACAGCAGAGCGTTACTGATAACCAAGTTAGCTAATTTAAAGCAACCTTAGATATTTCTACATCCTACTGGCATCACAATAGTTACTGCACTGTAGAAATGTACTTTCTCAGCTGTAGCTTCCCCTTTTATTTCCTCAGAGCATGACGAATTGGAGGCTAGAAAGACAAAACTGCATTAGCGGAAGAAATTAAAGATGAGAACCTAGGTCAGTGGTTTCTAGAGCCACTTCCCTGTGAGAATTTTTATTTGTAATTTTTTCCATTAAATGCTTTAGGAACATCTCTATTGTTCCCTGTAAGGAAATAAACGTTGAAAAGAAGAGCCTGGCAAACTCATAAATAAGTGCTGCAGAGCTTTCGAAACATTTGCAACATCTTCCATCTTGTCTTGTTTTCTTCTCCCAGCTGGTCTTTGAGATGGTTATTCTAAGTAGCATCAGGATGCACTTGTATTCTCTGTTGGCAACAAGACCAAAAACAGAAAAAAAAGAGGTATGAGTATAAATGCTCCCTTACACTCTCCTGTCCTTTTTGATCGATACACAAATTTTAAATATAGTAACATATTCTGTAGAGCACTGTACAGTGAGCTAAGAAATACTCAAGAGTTCCCTGGAGAGATCTTCATCAGATTAAAAAGGAAATAAGACAGTGGGAAATTTAGGTTAACAGTTACAGGCTAGACTGCAACACTGTTAATCACCAACATCTGCAACTTGGAGATACTGATAAAAGTTGCATTCTTAAGGGACCTGCTGGCACTGAACAAATCTGAAAGTCAGATCCCTTATTTACTAGTAAGTGCTCCTCTGACACAACTGGGCCCCCATCTTCAGTCCCACAGAACTGTTTCCTAAGAAGGGCTTCGGTATCTCAACAGCAAGCAATGCAGCTTTGAACTTTCAGAGACCACGTTTCTACAAGAGCCTGCTCCTTTGAATAGGTTATCATGAGTACACAGGATGGACGCAGGAACCTGGCATTGAGAACCACAAAAGGCAGAGCGCAGAGAGAGGAGTCCTCTGCACACACAGCCAATGGGAAAGGGCAAAAAGAGATACCAAGCTTCATTGTCTTTACATTATATGACAGAAATGTCCACTGAGGATTCACAACTGTCAAGTCTTTCCTGACATCAGTTGCCAAAGCAAGTTTTCCTCCTAATAAATACCTGCTAAGAGTACATGGTGGCCTCTAACCTCACAGTTAGTCTGTCAGCGGCAAGGCGCCTAATTCCTTTTGTGGACTTACCCCCAAAGGATTTGCCCCATGAGTCAGAGGCAGGAATTCCTGGTTTATAATTCAGTGTTTATTTCAGAGTATCACCTTGTTCTTCATATCCTGACTGCCTGAATCCCCCCCCCCCCCCCCCAGTTTAAATGGACACATCCTTCATCTTCATTTCCTGTCTGAAACTTATGCCACGTTACCATGCATAGGTCAAATACATGCCAGGTCTCCCTTTGGAATTGGCTGTTGTGCTGGCTGCGTGAAACAATTCCTTTACCCCTAAGAATCTGCAAAATAGTTTTGGGATTACTTGAGTAAAATGAGAAAGTAGCTGAAAACAACCCAGAAATTTCTCCGAATAAATTCAAATTGTACAGTTTTCTATCTCAGAGGGTACATTCTGAGGCTGAACAAATAGGCAGCTGAAAGTACACTATGTCCTAACGGAGGCTGCCAGTCTTCATGTACCTCTAAGCCAGAATCAAACAAACAAACAAACACACACATCTAAGAGGTAATAGGGGAGGAGGAGATATGAATTCAGAATGTACCGCTGAGGTAAATTTGACACAATACCAATTACTATTTGGCGAAGTGGCTATCTCATTGTTAAGATATTTCCTTCAATATGTTTTCAGAAACTGGGACCATTAAATAACTTAGAAAGATTGCCAGCTCTGATTTCAGGAAGGAAACCTCCTCCCAGTTCCTCTCCAAGTAATTCATTTCTTTTGCAAATACTTCCTATGGATGGCATTTAAGATACACATTTCTGAAACAGAGGAGAAAGAGGGAAGCAAACCCAAAACTTCAGGTTCATTTCTAAATGACATATGAGTCCAAGACATTCAGGTTCAAGGTACTCTGGACTGAAAATCAGCCAGAGCCTGTACTGCAACTCAGCCTTTATACAATTCAAATAATTCAAAGTTGAACAGATTGTTTTTCTAACGCACCACCTTTCTTGACATAATACAAACACTTTAATGCCTCCGTGTAACACAACACTTATTGTCAGTACACAGTGTTTACTGAAGCCCCAAGCTTAATTTTGTAATGGCCTTTCAGTGAAGATGAAGCAAAGTTCCTACATTTCCACGCTGGATTATATTTATTCTGACAGAAACTATGTATGGGCAAATGCCCAGGAGCAGGGCTAGCCCTCATTAAAAAAAATTGCTTCATCTTTCTTTTCCACAGTGCAGTACTCTGTTTTGCCTCTGACTTCTGGAAGATCAATGCAGAACTAAATAAGCGAACAGAGTTTATCTGAGGAATAGAACCCACATTGTTATCTGAACTTAGAGAAGGAAAAGGACAGCAAGATCTGATGTTAGGTCTCCACCACCCTTACTGAAACAAAAAAGTTGCACATCTCTGAAAACATAGCTCTTAGCAAAACACCACTCTCTCTGCTGTAGCATCCTTTGTCCCACTCTTCTGGAATACCTATCACTTCCTAAACAACATCAAATTCTACAAGTTTTTTGACAGGTCACTACAGCTAACTAATCCATCTGGCATTTCATGGGATTAAGATGCCAGCTGACCAGGCTAGCTCCTGCAGTCCTCCTTTCACTCACAAATTAAAGGAGTAGCAGATCAAAAGCAACTTCACCTCTGAGTCAAATACTTCATTTGTCTATAAAGAATCAGAACAGCTGGGGAGGAAGTTTAAGCCTCTTGATCACTTTATAAGGAGCATTTTCCTTTTCATGAGTAGGATCAACAAGCCCTCATTTGGACCAAACTTCTGAGGTACATCATAGTCAAGCACTGCGTGAAAATGAGCTACAGAACAAAAAACGTTGCAGGGAAATAATGACAGAAAGCACCTCAGTAGCTCCCTGCCTCTTCTGTACTCATCTATGTTGCTTGAAAAGTGCTGTGAGGCAAAGAGGGGGGGATGGAAAATCTATTAAAAAAAAAAAATTATCTGTCCAGTCCAACTTTAGGTCACTTATCTGAAGAGTTAAAAAGAGGGATGGTGCTGCTTTTTGTTACAGGCTTCATTGAGAAGTGGGAATTTAAGAAGCAGAAGATGGGGATCTGTTTTTTTGCTATGTCCTTTAAAGCACTAATAATTCAAAACAAAGGAGCAGCTACTATGTTAAGTACATGAATGGTGTCTAGGAAGGGAACAGTGTCACAGACATGCACCAAGTAAGGCTACCTCTAGGAAGGCTGACTTTTCTTTGGGGTGTTTCTGAAAATGGAGTTAGTTTTATGGAGTAACTAGTTTTAGTACTCTCCTACTGTTAACAGGAGTTTGTGCAGACAGCATAAAGAAAACAATGCCCTCAGTTGACAATTTTCTCCTTTGAATTGAACATTTCTTTGTAGATTGTCTGGTTAGCAAGATTTAATAGCCCAATTAATTATGCCGAAATTGATTTACAAGGGATAGTCAGTGTATTTTCACTGAAGCAGTCTCAGTATATTTCCATGGAGATTTTTTACTCACTTTTGGCCACAGGGAAAGAAAACAAAAAAATCTTCATAAAACTTTGGTCTTCCATCTAATGTCCATTATAAATTATGTAAGGAGCAGGGTGGGGGGAGACAAAAACTCCTCCCTGAGCTTACACCAGGTGTCTATCACAGCCACTCTTGACCATTTTTCCTTTTGTGTTGGACAGGGACAAACTTTCTTCTGCATGACTCTCCAAGGAATGCCTGGTGTAACCCAGAGGAGGGCTCAGCTCAACTTATTTTTAGAAAATTGAGAGCAAAGAATAAAAACAAACCTTTAAACTAAGAGAGACAATGATATTATAAACCCTATTGGCCTGTTAATATATGTCTGTTTATTGTAACACAATCTGTGACCTTCAGTGCACTGCCAGTGTCTGTAAATAATACAATGGGCTGCTTTTTTATCCCATGGGGATGTGAGTGCTGATGGATCCTTTTAAAACTCAAATGGATGCCATAAGCTGACGTAGGCTGTGCTATTGTGATTCTTATTTATGAGTCTCTCTCTCTCTCTCTCTCTCTCTTTCTCCTTTTTAAGTACAAGTTCCAAAGTCACAAAGTGGATGGCAGAAAAAACATGCAGCCTGCATGGTTTGAAGTATTCCTGAAATTAAGTTCCCTGCCTGCTAGGTATCTTGAGAGCAGAATAACAGTTCATTCCAGGCTTCCTTTTTTTTTTTTTCAAATCAGTGTTTTTTCACTGGCTTCCCAGCCCTATAAAGCTGCTCACCACTTACAGAACCTTCACAAAACTGAAAACTGTTTAGCTGAAATCCTCCATACGTGGATGATATTATTCTCAGCTCTTGGTTAGAGCAGCTTAACTGTGACATAGCTAAGTACTCTGAGGTGTTTGCCTTTAAAATCTCTTACAAGGTCTCAGGTTTCACCACCAGCTCTCAGAGTCATCCCATTTGCTATAGCAGTGGATTAAAATGAACCTAGAAGCAAACAGTCACAGATGGGGAATACAGTGTCATCTACAAGTTCAGGTGATCAGCCATACCTCCTTAATTTAACTGTTCATTTCTCATTTTAGGAAGGACTCCACTTCTCTGAATATTCCAATCACAGAATGTGTGCATGTGCATGCGAGTGGGCATACCCCGAGGTGATTCACTGGCACTAAACACCCTATAGATTTTACAGATGGGACTGGAAAAACAGCTCTGTCCCCAGTGATGCATTAACCATCTTAGCAAGTTTTCACATGCAAATCTTGAATGCCTCAGGTCCATCGGGAACCTGAAGCAAGCAGCAACTACCCCCAACCTTCTGCCATTCTGTCAGCACATGGCACACATCCAAAGCTGTGCAGGTGTTCAACACAAATTCTTGGAAGATCATTATTTGTCATCCACCTCCTGTACCAGCACTACCAAATACCCATCACTTCTGTGGACCTTTAAAGCTGACCATTCTATAAACAAAGTACTTATAGCCTGTAAGTCAGAATACATGTGAAGGGATCGCCCAGTAGCTGCCCAGTAAATGTCCTGCACAACAAATAAACAAAACATAGCAACATTTGAACGCTATCTCACTGAACACACAACAATCTCAATCCAATTTCCCTATATTTAACTGCTTGCATAAAATATATACTTACAGAATGCCTGTTTTCCACAGAGTCTGCAAAATAAAAGAATTTATAAATTATGAAACAGCACATTGCAGAGTGATCAGTTCTATGTTCCAGAAAACAGACTTTTATGTTTAATCTAACATTTTTTTCTCATCTTGCGGAGATGTAAAATTGCTACCTCCAGCTAAGGTTCAGGCTCTGTTCCTAAGAAGCATCCAAGCACTACCTTAATTCAAGCACACAGGTGGGACCAGACATTTCAAGGACCATGTTGAACCATTAACGTTTGACAGCTTTCCTGATTATGGTTTAGAGCAGAAGTCTCTACTGAGAGCACAAGCTGTTACTGGACAAAGAAGACCCTTCCTTTAAGAGGCAAGTTCTCATGAGCATTATACTTCCTATTCCAGCTCCTTGCCAGGAAAATAACATACTGCAGAAATTCAGTACAGGATACAACTTTCAGAGCCAAATAAGATCCTGCAAAGACACCTGAAATTTTATTAATAAAAAGATGCTTGTTCCCAGTGAAAGCCTGAGAACCAGCAGACTCTTTTTCCATTTAGGATCAGTCAACTTTTAAAATTAGACTTTAGGATTAATTTTAACACTATGAGTTTTCTCAAAGACAGTTCTACTCAGAACTTTTAGCCTAGGAAAAGGATTAAAAACTGAAGTGACTACAGGACGTTATACCTCTTCATAAACTTAATTTCAGCATAAAATTGACTTGATGTTTGGCGAATTTGATCCCTATATGTTTAGCCAGTTTGATAAGGGGGGGGGAGGAAGTTACATGGGAAACACGCAAAAGCTTTTTGTGTCCTGAAAGCTGACAGAAGTGAAAAAAACCCCACTGCTGACCCAGTGCTACATCAAAGCTTGACTTAAAGTGGAGAAAACTATAACTAAGGTTTATGAAGTGAGGTATTAACGAGCTGTCGTTTAGCCCTCTGTCACAGTGTATTGTGCTTACAGGAAGGAGGAAATGAGAAATTTTGTATAAATTCCAAACTTCAAACAACGGGATGTTTGCTACCCCAAAGCTACTAGGTCACAATAACAGATATCCCGCCTCCTTGTTATCTGTCACCCAGATTCAGAATAGTGTGGCTTTCTAGCTAAGTAGCACATCTCTGCCAGGAGAATGTCATAAACTGTGTCCTTTGAAAGTGCTTCTGGGAGGCTACATGATTTCTAAAAGGTACCAGTCAGGTAAGCCAGCATGTAGCTTCTAAAGAAAGCACAATGATATGGTGCTTTTGCTGATTCTTTGCTATGTCAATCTTTTCACAACCTTTTTATTTCATTCCTGTTAAAAATATAAAGTGTTTTTTACTTGAAACACATTGATTTTACTGTGATGAAAGAGAAGAGAAAGATTTTCAAATGACACCTGGCTTTTCCTTGCTAACAAAACCAGTGAAATAAGCTATGTGGGATTCTAGTCATATACAGAAAAATTGGTCAAGCTTCCATGGTACTTTTTGTGAAAGGAATCAGAGATGAAGGTCTGGTGCTGGTGATTTCTAAAAGATTCCCAAGTCTAATAAAGGTAGGTGTTCTTATGGATTTCTGATGGATTTCAACTTGGTATGACTTTTAGCTGATGGAGTTTTAAATACAAAGAACACACTTTTTACAAAGGAATACATTAATGGCAGGAATTATAGACACTATCATCCCCACCTGCTCTGCCCTTTCTCGTTGCTAGAGGCTATGGAGAAGAGAACACATTTCTAAACAGCTGCAATTTATAATCCATCTCAAACCCATCTCCAACACTGCTGGAAGCTAAAATGCTGGATTATCAACTGAAGATGCTGAATGGCAGACACATAGTGCATTCTGCCAAGCCTTTTACTGCAGCAGTAGCTTCTAAACAGAGAACCTTGGCAGGCAGCTTGGGAACAGATCTTATGCAGGAGCATGCACGCAATTCAGCTTTGCGTTTTAGGTTCAAGCAGGGTCAGAAGCTCCCTGCATATTTGTGCCTTTCTGAAACCATCTGGCTTTGATGAATATTTGGCTCCAGCTATTGTAAGCATTTGGCTCTGGAATCAGTGTCTTACAGATCCAGGCTTTGGTCTAGAATATGTCATGAAACTAAAGATCCAAAACATTTTTAGTTTGGAGAAGGGAAGGGTTGTCTGCATGATTTCTGCATGCAATCAGCAGTGCTCATAGGGTCTGAATTTTGAATAACAATGAATCCCCAGACTCTGTGAGTTTTCTGTGTGCTGGAAAAGGCTTCTGTGGGAAATTCGGGCTGAGTACAGAGGTGTTAAGCCTGAGGCCCAGTAGCAGGAAAGTATTTGAGCAGATTTCCTGACTGCTAGAACTGATTTCTAGTAGTTTGTTCCAAACCACTGAATGCAGTGGGGATTTCTCATGCCTCTTTCCATGGGGATCTATTTTTTTTTTCCCCAGTACATTGTTGGTTGCAATAGGATTCTTAGAATTTCCTGTCTCACCACTGCAGTTGCTTGCAAGTGACCTGTTCATTTTCCAGACTTAGCAGCATAAAGGCTAGCTCTGCATATTGTTCACTAGGCTCCCATTTTCCTAAAAAGAAACTAGGAATAGCTGTCTTGCACTAAGCCACCAGCAGTCCAATTCGGTGCACATCAAGATCAGTGCAAAGCCTGCCACCGGCTCCTGTGAGCTTTGGATCTGACACAGAGCAAAGGCAAAGATCACTGTAGGAGCAAGAATGTACTAACACATTGTCTTCCACAAGAAGTGTCCTGAAAAACGTAAGGAAATGTGTGGCCTGGAGTTGGCTCTAGGTATGAACAGAACTGTGACACCCCAGGAACTGGGATCAACGTTGAGGGGAGAGGTTGAGCTGAGATAAAGAACCAGCATGGAGATGCTTGGACTTCCTGCCCCTATACTGCTTTTTGGGGGGGGTGAAAGGTGTGATGGAAGTAAATCGTGCAACTAAAAGAGCCTCCACCCACCCACACAGCTGAACTTATCTGACACATCCTGCCCCCTCCCTCAGGAAGAGCATCAGCTGCCAGCCGAGCCTAGTGGGACTCCAGCACAGGCAAAGTAGGCAGCAGGGTCAGTCATTTTATCATTCTTGGCAGTCTGTTGATTTAGACAATAGCCTGTTTTGCTTAAGTTTCAGACTGTCTCAGTTCTTTCTGAGCAAAAAGCAACTGCTCTGGGACTGGGCTGGATATTCCTGTATATTCCCAACATACTTTGACCTTTTCATAGAGTGACCAGAGAGAGCAGTATTTCAAGGAAATTAGTGATAGGTGTGAAGGACTTTTAGACAAAGATGTTATCGACCCAGCTGGTACTAGTTATGACCATTCCCTAAACTGTCATTTGGATGTAAGGATTTGATTTAAAGTTGAGGCTTAAAGCTTTAAGTATTTCATGTGAAATACTGAGTTAACAGCCTATTGCTATAGAAAAGGCTTTAAATCAGTATCTGGGTGAACTTCCTCAACACTAAATCTTCTTTCTCTGAATTAAACTAACCTTCCAATAACAACACAAGGACAACTTCATCTCTTTGAGTCACTTCCAGAGACAATGCTAGTGACCAGTATCCTCCTTACACCTTTCATTGTATCAGAGGAAATCTAGCATCCAGGTAGAGAGACTGACATTCTCTATCTGCAGTACTATTATTTGTCTTTCAATCCAAACACAGCTGACTACATTTGAATGTCACAAATGACCCGCTTTTCCTCCTGCTAACAGGTTAACTGTAGTTAACCACACGCAGGTCTTCTGGGATTTGCAATGTGCATCTGACAGTTTGTTTCTGTCGATCTTTAATGTAACACCTCTTTAGGCCTGGTGCTCAGAATAAGGAAAGCAGCACAGCAGATAGGATGGGAAGTCTTACCATAGTGTGATGGAGACACTAAAATGATAGTAACAGGAGATAACATACCCAATACCGGGAAAATAAAAAGGAATAATAGCAGATGCTCAGCCCACTGCCAAAGGCCTGGGGCTTGGGAAAGGTCAGAGCATTCTCTGCACTGTGGATTCATAATCTGGAATAAGGACAAGCAATAGCGAGATGCGGAACTCAAAATACAAAGAAGTTGGTTACTGACATGGCATCTGCCTTACGGGGGACAGCATCAAGAGCCATCAAAAAGATGAAGAGGAAAAATGTTTTAGCTCAGTCACAAAGAATTGCATCAGACATAACAACGACTGACAGCTCTTCAGCTTCCTCGCTACTGGACACAATTTCTGGAATGCACAGGCAGCTCCTTCAAAAGACACAATTGTTTATGAAGCACTCGGTTCTAATTAAACAAACCCAAACCACAAAAATTACCTACAAATAATAATAATAGAATGTTACACAGATCTTAGGTGTTAAAGCTGTCAAAATGTGTGGCTGACACCAATTCCAAAATTCACGGCATTTCCCCAGAGGTCACGTTTGTCTGAGCCATTAAGTTCCTGAAGTGGATTGTACTCTTGGGCACTTGTTCAAAAATCTCAAAGAATATTTAAACATAGTGAAGATCATAATGGTAAACCATCTTCTGCACCCACTAGGAATGCTCAACATCTTTCACAGTTGGCCTTTAATATACTTATATTGCTATCTATTACAGTACTTAGGAAGATGGATCTATTTCCTAGGGATCCTCCACTGCATTTATACTTTGCCACCTTGCAATCACACAGCCTATCAAAAATCAAAGTAAATGTTACATTTAAATAGACTGTAATGTAGCTATCCAAAGCAACTGCATAGCTGTGTGATGCACTGCTTATCTAATTGAAACACTTTTCCTGTGTATCAGTCAGGAAAAACAGACGTGATTAAAACAATAAACTGTTCCTATGTTTCCCAGAATAACTGCAACTGTAGAATGTTATGCATAAAATAGCAGGTGGACTGCAAGATTAAGGGACGTTTGCATATCATTGGGCTAATTCAGCTCAGTCTTTCAATCATACCTCGTTTTATTAAAGTTCCCAATTTATGGCAAGTACAATCTTATAAGTGCTTTAAATTACAGCTCTGCGACACCAACCTGGAGTTTACACTACAACTCACAAAACATCCTTCTAGCTGATAACATTTTCCGTTATGTCAAAACCAGGAATGGTGGAAGGTGTAATAATCAGCTTCACACCTTGGCAAAAAGCAAGCTAGGGGTTATGCTGTCAGCTTCTGCAGCTTGTTACAGGTCTAATTCACTGGAAAACATTTCAGAACATTAATGGCCTTTGGGTTCAGCCCTGAAATGAGCTTTTTTTTCCTCATGAAGCTGCCAGATGATCCTACATGAAGTGCCCAGCCCTTTTCTTTAGTGTAAACGATATTGTGCTTTTCACCGCAAGGCTGTGGAAAATGAGTACATCATACAGGCTCAGCACCAAGCCAGCAGTCAGGATTCTGAAATTCTGTTCCCAGTGCTGTCACCCTCTAAATACATTGCCTTAAACAAATGACCTAATCTCTCTGTTTATTCAGCTGTAAAATGGAGATTAAAATTGCCTTGTAAGTCTTCACAAGGGAAAGTTAAGTAATGTTTTCTAAGGTACTTGGAGACCCTCCTGTGAAAGATTCCCTAGAAACAGAATACTGTCAGGGCAGGCAGGAAATCCCTTATATAATAGAAAAATAGCAAATTAAAGCACAGTGATCAAAAATTAAAAATGGCACACAACAAACCCAGTTGGTAACATGGATGGGGAACAAAATCTGAACAGTTCACAACCCTAATAATTACAAATCTACATTTCCTAAAACAAAGAGAGGAAAGGAAATCCTTTCTGATTTAGTCTTAAGACAAATCATGAAAAAATGCTTTTGACCTACTGTCTCTGAACTCATTACTGCCAGAGCATTTACAGACAGTAATTGCCAATAAACTGCTAATGCCTGCATACAAAAGCCTGTGTTACTGGAGGTGGAAGGGTAGAGTGCCTGGCACATACAATCCGAGACAATTTTTTACAGTGCTTAAAACAAGCAACCCACCCTACTGAAGTGATCATAATTGCTTTCAAGTTGTTTAGAATTTATTGTTTTATTTGTTGGGGTTCTATCCAAAACCTGTGTAGTATTTTATAACACGTGGCAAACATGCTCACCTAAGAGGAAAAGCATTTTTATGAGCAGTATGAGATAACACAACATAGCATCCTAATCCCTTCCAGGGCATGTTCAGACTCCGAGCCAGCTGTATGGCCAAACTGTTTAGCAGATACAGTGTAAATGGGCTGATGAAGTAGATTTACCTCACTGCATTAAATATCACTGGTTTATGAGAAACCATGAGGGTGTTATACAATTTATCAACACCTGAGATTTCATAGCTGCCCTTCAGTATGTTCCAATGTGACTTGGATAGCTTTTTATGGCATTTAGCTTCTAAACTATTTAGTCACAAACTTATGCCTAATCTCTATACAAATGCTTCCTTTATGTGTTTAATTTTTCACTAGCTTACTTACCATTATTAGCTTTTCTGATTTCACTATAAACTGTTTCAGTCCCCTTCTGTACAGGAGCTGGAAAATGTATTGGCACAGAATCAATTTTTTTTCTTTTTCTTTTTCTTTTTTTTTTTTTGTTTGTTTTGCTTGCCTTATGAAAAGCTCCTTAAACAAACAGAACACACTGTTTTACTTTCAGAGGAAGTAGTTACATAAGCAGCAACGAGCCTGTGGAGTCTGTATGAAAAAGCAACTACACCCCCTCCCCCAAACCCAGACTGTAAGGTTCCGAGAGAGAAATGCCTCTCCCTCTATATAAAAATGATGATGAAAATAGGCTTCCCTTTCTAAATTTGACTTTAACATTCTAATAATCTCAACTTAATACTACTTGAATTTTACAGAGACATCTACTGCTAGAGAAGTGTTTCTCTAGATCACTTTGAAGAGCTTCTTCAGTTTGTTGTAAGGACTTAGGGATCCTAGACCTGAGGAGATCCATCATTTGGAAGATTAGCTGCACCACCTTTTGGCAACCAGCCTGATTAAATCTTACGGGCACAAAAATAA
This sequence comes from Todiramphus chloris collaris, assembly GCA_025345505.1. NCBI lineage: Eukaryota > Metazoa > Chordata > Aves > Coraciiformes > Alcedinidae > Todiramphus > Todiramphus chloris. The sequence continues at coordinate 4,142,557 of JANVCC010000127.1, read as the reverse complement.
TCTAATTTGCTGTGCTTTGTGAAATGTATCAGAAGAATATTTGCAGATTTCAAACTGCATGGCTTCTATTTAGGTGCTATCTGGGAAAGGTCTCCCAGTTCCTCAGCATGGCAGGCTCTGCTGTTAGTGAACTGAGATGAGGTGGACATAGCAGGAGAGAAGGCTGAGAAGGCTTGTGAAAAGATACAAAGTAAGGAGAAAAAGCAGACAGAAGATTTGTACCTCCAAGGACACAGTTGAGATACAAATGCAGTGTTAGTCTTAGATGCACACTTTTCAGACCCTTAGGTTTACAAATAAGCCCCTGTAAAACCTCTGTTCTTGTATGAGATGAAAAGCAAAAGCTCTTCCTTTTTTTGCTATCTGACATCTGTGAAAACTAATCCAGAGAGTTCTGATACAAAACTACAGGCAGGGGCAGAGCCTTGTCTAACGGCCTGAAAACAGCAACAACTTGGTTTCTCTACGGTCAATGTAAACACAGCTCTGACTAGTAGGAGATTAGAACAATTCCTTGATTTCTTGCATGATTGTAGATTAAGAATCCCAGGGCAACCATAGTAAAGCAAAGTGCTCCAGAATTCTGTGCATTTAAAAACACTTTCTTCACTTGTTATCAGGGCCTGTGAAGGCAGGATCTAGGATCTTGCTCTTCAAGAATATCAAAGCATTTTAGAAACATTCATCCATTTCATCTAAACTGAGTCTCTTGGAAAACCTCAGAACTCTACCTCCAATTTCTGTAGCTCTTCAATAAACCAAGAACTTAGATTTTTCTAGTTAAAATTTTAAAAAGTAAAAAAAAAAAAAAGGCTGTTCCCTCTCTGAAAGAAACTGGAAAGAAAATTCACATTTCTGGATACAGAATCCTGTACCTAGGTATAAAAAAAACCTCCAACATTTGAAGACTTCAGACATACTGATCTGCAGCCAGAATCAAAATCAGGACTGTTGCTGTTCTGCATCGCTCTGAAGAACCTGAGTGTCCCTGGCACCACATTCTGATTTCCCAAAGCTATTTTCTTTTTTTTTTTTTTTTAAATTCTGTTAAGCATCTTTTTAAATACTGGGAGCTAACAGATCACAACTGAGTTGCAAAACTGCTATTAATTTCAATGACAGTAGGAGTTACACTTCACCGAGTGCCTAATCACAGTTTTCAAACTTGCAGTTTTGGCATGAACCTCCCTTGTGAAATAGGCTGAAGATCTTGAAGCGCATTGCTCTGTGCTTACTGACTGTTGCTGAAATGATCAATTCAACTCCCAATGAAACAAGAAGCAATTTTCTCAGAATTTTAATGAGAGGTACCTTATTTCATTTGGAACACTTTTTTTTGGTTTTGTTTTTTTTTAGATTACCATCCTAAATATATTCCCGTTGACTCTGTGGAAAGATTTGTTGGGAGGCATTTCCTCAGCTTGCCTTTTTTTTTTTTTTCCCCAGACCATTTCATTAAATTGTGATATAATGCCACTGCCCATCTTATTTTCTTTGTTAAGCTTCCAAAGTCATCTCAGCACTGAAAAAAAAAACTGTGCTAGGAGAAATTACTTGGATTATTTGACATTTTGTTCTCACTAAATTTATAATGTTGCCACCCTGCAGATAACTAACCAGCTATGAAAGTAAAAGACGACGCATGTTCTTACTCAGGCATGATTTGTGGTTTCTCCCTTCTTACTTTAGGAGTATTTCCTGGTCTTTCTTTAGCACTGGCTTTTGTTTTGCTGAGATGAACAATAAAGGATCTAAAACACTTTGCCATCTTTCTGCTATTTTTACTTTTGTCAAACATATGATCTCCACAAATGTTCAATTTAATCATTCTGTAGAATTACCACCTCTTTAAATACCGAATTAACATTCAAAATTAGGTATCAACTTATTACCACATGGAAGTTGTAAAATAAAGCAGTGAAAATTTGCTTCTAGAAAGCTTACCGCTCACTGTAATGAACCCTGTTTTTTGCTCCTCACACAGAAGCACAGTACAAAGTTCTTGGTGCACCAGCCTGTTCGCCATTGTACTGTGTTTAAAGTACTGCAGAAATGCTCAGCTAGTGCAGACATGGCTGGAAAAACAGGGTGAAACCACTGTTTTCAAATATAAGTAGTTCTTTACTGTCAAAGACAAGGTGTTCATCCTTCTACAATTATGTAAACTTGTTTTGAGGTGGCGTTCAATTGTTCCCCATTTCCAACAGTGATGTAAAAGCTACTGTTGTATCTTAGATACTGCAGTATTTAGGAAGTAGTTTTACACAATACATAAAATACGATTCTCCTGCCCCTGAGATGAACATTGACAACAGTGGCAGGAGGAACAAATGACTGGGAAGATAAATGAATCTGAAGTTAGTTTTGAGAGAGCAAAGAAATACAGAGTTCCTCAAAAGGCAGAAGGCATCAGACCCTACGTGCAGCGTGCCAGATGAGATACGCATGCCCAGGGAAAAGTTCAGTGTGAGGTACTTTGTCTTCATTCAGAAAATAGGTGAAATCAAAAGAGGTACAATAAGGATTTGGAGCTAGCTGATAATTTGAAAGGTACATTCCCTAAGGACTGGTCTTAACTCACAGGCAGACCTGAAAGGCTATTGTGATTTGAAACAAAACCTGTACAATAACATCAATGGGGCAGAAGGATCAGTGGCAGTCCTACGGCTGAATTATTTTTCTGGGTGCACATGATTATTACGAGGGTATATAAAGAAATTTTGCTTTGCTTCTCTTTTCACAAGAATAAATCTTGTGTTCTCGTTGTGATAGGCTGTGCAGAGCTGAAAGAATTAATCTTGCAACTTGGTTTCATACAACTCCTTCCATTTAAGCAGCATCCTCAAGATGTTCTAAAAGATTAACACATAAAATACTTGCAGTGCTGTTACCATTTACATAACCAAAGCATGCATTTGTTAAGCCTTCCTTAAAGTCCCGAGTGTAACAAAAGAAATACATTAGGGAGCTATCAAATCTCAATATCCTTGAAGCACAGGTCAGTCTTACAGTATCAATTAATGTTCTGCATGCCATACTTAGGTCTGTACCATGAGACAGCTTTCAGTTAATATGATCTCATTTACACATTATCTTTTGAACGTCTTTTTGCAGTTTGCAGTTTAATGGGGTTCAGTCTACATAGCATGGGTGCTTTCTTATTACTCAGCCTGGTATACTGGAATAGTGTTATATATCAGGAATGGGATGAAAAAGCCATTTTTAGAGATGCTGAGGTTGCATTTAATAGGGCTTTTCATTTAAATAATCATGCACTAGCAGTTCTTTACCATTCTACACCATTGTATTGTGTAGTGCATGCCCAGAAGCAGTTGGAACAATTAAGTATTAGCCCTGTTCTGAAGACTACAACAACTACGGTATCTCAGTGCAGAATTTAGCAGAGGTGGATAAACAGCAAGCTTAAAACACAGGGAAAACTCTGTGATGAATATGAAAACAGAGAAAGAACAGGACTGGCTGTTCCAGCAGAGCTTTACTGCAAAGCTTGAAGAGTGAGCACTTCTGCCCAAACATCTGTATTAGTAACTAAGCATTCATGCTGTGTGTCTCTGAAATAGTGAGTGGTCCTTCCTACAAGGAAAAAGCAAATTTATCCACTTTTTCCTCAGTTCACTTCTCATTCAGCTAAAGCAAAGAAGCTAGAGCATAGCATAAATGTCTCTCATGGGCTTTATTCACCCTTAGCTACTCGAAACTTTCTTTAAATTTCTGAAAGATTTACCAGCTTTCAACACCAGGGCACAATGATATCACAGTTCTCTAGATGATATAAAATGACTGAGGTGGGCATGTGGGCGCTGACAATAAATTTCAGTGGATATTTCTCCTTCAGGGCTGCAGAGACATGGATCTTAGGCTCATGGCATGAGGTTTGGTTACTGTTGCCACAAACTACAGGTAGGAGCCTGCAGTAATCTGGGCATCAGTATTCTCACTTCTCTGTTTAATGTGCCACAAAATCCTGGATGATCTCCAGACCTCTCCAGACTGAGAGACTAAATCTACATGGGTCTCTCTTTCATCACAAGTGAATTACAGCTTTGACCCTTCAACCAGTTCCTTTATAAAGGAGGAAATTCCACTGCTTTCTGTTCTCCCCATTATCCTACGCTGTGGCTCTCAGCAAATCTGGACTCTATAACATGAAGATTCACAGCAGGCTGCCTTCTGCTCAGAGCCAGAGCTCCAGCTGGGAGCCCTGCTCTTCACAGACCTCATGTGGATGGGAAAGGAAAGTGCACGGGAGGATCCCAGGGGAAGAAGGGCTACAATGATCAATGGGATGGTTTCCACAGCATCTAGAAGTAAGGAGCTCTACTGGCATGAAACTGTCATGCACACAAAGCACAACCTGCTCTTACATTCACAGGTGCCAACATCAGACCAGTGTCAGGGAGTGGCAACATGCCCAGAGTTGCTCCCAGGAGATAACCATAGAGGCCAAACAGTTTATTACCTCTGTGAGGATCAAGCGTTGATACTTCAACTTCAGTGTACTCCACCTCAGCACTCTCAAGGTCAGGTCCTGCCCCAAAAATATCAAGAAGATGTTTCTTTGTAGGACTGCATGCTTCATTTGAGCTGTGGGCCTGATCCTGCTGCCACTGAAATTAATGACAAGTCCTCATTGACTTTGATAGGTGCAGAATCAGGCCCTACTTCTGGCAGATGCAAGATACTCTGCTAAGAGTTGTAAGGCCAACCTATTCCTAAGGGTCAGCCCAACCTGAAAAGCAGTAGACCAACTCAAGCCAGATTTCTGAACCTGTGGGACACGCAGGACACTTCCTATTCTCCACTTTCCTCACATTTAAAGCATTCTCTAAGTCCTTCATAGCCTCCCTCATCATTTCTTATACTCTCAATTTCTGTTTTGCCAATAAGCAATTTCAGCACTTTTATGTTGCCCTTCAAGCTCTCCAAAGAACATGGACAAAGGTAACCCATCTTCCTCCTCAAAATGCTTCTCTTCCACAATGCCCAGAGAAAGCCTGACAACAATTAGACACCTGATTTCCTAAGACTACTGCCTGACAGGTACTGGCTGCCTGAATACAACTGGCACGAGAAACAGCTGTTGCTTTCTACTCTCTTTTCTTTAGGGTGAAGATGGTTTTTCATTAGATTTCTGCAAAAGTTGGAAGGAACCACAACAGTCATCCACTGGAATCCCGCAGAACTGCTTGTGGATTTTTTAGAACAGAAATTAGTGAAAGATGTAATGATGAGAACAGCAAAATTTTGGAGCAGCCTTCCAATAGCACTGATGAAAGGAAAGAAAAAAAAATAAAAATAAAGTTGAATGAAACAGTATTTAAAGTGGCATATTAGTTAAAAATGCAGTTTAAATGGCAGGCTTCCTACAAAAGCAGTGATTCAGAATGATCAATACAGCCTTATGTTCCTACAGTTCTGCTGTCTGTATGTTTGTTTTGCATGAGAATATCTCTCTAGTTCTAATTTGACTTATTCAGGCCACGGTGAAATAATTTCCATGTACCTCCTTCCTTCTGCTTGCTGAAGTGAAAGCTATTGCCACACAAATGCAGAATAGATACTGTTATTTTTAGAGGTATATGAGTAATAGACTTGTTTTCCACACCTGGTAGAGAGAGATCTGCAATAGCCTAGTTGGTTTTAATGAAGCTGCCCAATCCACAGTAGGTGAGGATTGAAGCCATTTATTTCTGGCACACATGCAGACCATTAGACCAGAGCCCATTTCATCTGAAACAGGTAGGATAAAATGGAAAAAGCAAGAGTGACTGAGCTATTTTCCAATGGTTATTTCCAAGTTTTCCTGTGAAATTAACTTAGTGAAGCACCTTTCTCAGTTTTGTTGTACAATGATGCTCTACACACTCAGAACAGCATCAAAGAACTACCAGACAGAAATTCCTGCCACCTATGTTGCATATAGGTTTCTGCAGGAGTCTAGTTCCAGGCTCTGGATTAATTTTAGCTTAGCTTTTATCTTCAGATACTCTAGATGTCTTTCCAACTGTCTTTCAACTCATAGTCCATGAGACAACCAAGTCAAAATCTACTATAAGCCATCAGAAATTGCATCTAACAAACGAGAATATTTTCAGATTAACATAAAACAAAAATATATGGGACAAAGTATGCTTTCAGATGGCAATACCCACATGTTTAAGTACTATTCTTTGACTAAGTATCTTAAAAACACCAGTCTTGAAGAATACAATGTGCTCGATGACACGCTGTAATGAATATATATGGATATGTAGCCCACACAGTATCTCGAGCTATTTGGCAGGTTATTTTATTTGGATTTTATAGCAGATTATTTTTAGATTTAGCGCTTAAATATTGAAAGACCTTCAGAAATGAAGAAAAGACAATGAAGTAAAACAAGCAGAAGTCTGTAGAAAAGAATTAAAAAAAATAAAATCTGAATAATTGTTGTATAGAACTTAGAATTTTGAGTCTAAGTTGTACTTGTATTCCATCCTTCATCAGATGGCTAGGAATCCTGCACAACTAGACTACATAATACAGCTGGCAAATAGGTCCTATCACTGTCAATTTGCACCATTAGAAAACATCACAACTTTCAATCATAAAATATTTTGTACAACTATTGTTTAAGTATGAAATTACCTTTACTCTCATCTGTCGATTTCATGTGATTTTCAGTATCTTCAATGTAACCTGATCCTAAAATATTGAAGCAGAAGTTCAGCTGACAAAGTACCTATTACAGATACAACTCCTATTGTCACTGTATTTATTTACACATGAGAAATTCTACTTTTAGATTCATGCCTAAGACATTCATATAATACAAGTACGAAAAACTGTGGCTTTTTAAATGATGAGCTAAAAAACACCCGAGGGATAACTTTGTCTATATAAGGTGCTCTAAACAACATGTCCACCCATCTTTGTAAAGTGCACTGAGATCCTGCAATGAAAGGTGCCCAGTCATGGCAAGTTAACACCACTGTACTGTGCCTGCATCACAAGACCATGTGCTGCAACTCAAATTTCCTCTCTCAAATAATTTTCTTGCAGTTGTGTCAAAATCATAAAAAAAAATCTGAAAGTAATTTTCTTTTACCATGATTTCTCCGTCTTACAGATTATTGTTAACTGATTGCCTGGTAGAAGTGTCTGAGCAAACTTATAAACCAATCTTTACATAAGAAGTGCTCATAAAAAACTGTACAAAGACAAAATGATAGAAGATACTTGGGAGAACGTTACTGATATTCCTCTGCATTCCCCAACCACAGGGCCCTATCCAAACAACAGCCATGTAAGTCCAAAACCTTAAATTAACATTTAATTAAGCCAACTCACTAACAGTCTTATAGCAAAATATCCTACCTGAATAGTAGTCTCCATCATTGTGCTGTCCTGTCATTTTTCCACTTGTCAAGTTTGTGGCCAAGGCAGAACTGAAAAGCAAACCAAAAAAAGTTGATGTAATTATCCAAAACCAGTTAATAAAAATAACAAAATGATGATATGCAAAGATAGTTATGGTCTGTGCTGACCACCACACATTCATAACTATTGAAGCTAAAGAAAATTTTGCCTTTGTCTTTAGAGAAGCACAAACTTTAAGGTAAAGAAAAAACCTTTTCTTTAAGACCTCTGTATATTATTAATTCCATATCTAAATGCATTCAAATGCAGGCCTGACATTCTTCTATTTCTCTTAGCCATACTTTTTCTATTTTTAGACTATTTCCTCATCCTGTTGTTGTGTTAGCAGGTGGTACATGAAACACAACCATCTATTGTCTGCAGGTGTGTGCCATAATAGACCAGATTTGTAGGGTGGGAGGCCTCTAGCCCCTTAAACAGAAGCACTTCACAATTCCCATAAAGCAAAACATCTTACCCAGACATCTCCATGGATGGTCCTTTAGCTTGACAGAGAAAAACAAAAGCCTCTATTAATAAATTGCACAAGTAAAGGAGTTTAAAAGTAAAAATCAAAACAAAAATATGGTGATTATATACCTAAGTCAGAATGATTTCTCTTGGCTATCACAAATTAGTTGTTTACATCCTGTTTCTCACCCAGGTCCCTTAAATGTCTCTTTCACAGAGAACCTAAGATCCCAAATACCAGACTTCAGCCTGGCCAACTTAAGCAGTCTGGGACACCCAGATACTGCAAATTTTCCCAAATATTTTGCAATGTACTACATATCACAGGATAAACCAGATTTACTTATTTTCTGAAAGAACAAGATCTGAAAAAATACCTTGATAATAAAGGAAAAATACCTAAGTGAAATTGTGTTAAAGTGTGGGGAAAAAAAATAAAACCAAAACCAACTCCACAATTTAATAATCTTAAATTTGTTTCATGAGGACAACCTCAGTTTTACCGGAGTTGGGATCCCAAATCAAATTGTCATAGCTCTATAAGGGATCAAAAAGCTCCTCAGGCTCTGTCTGCCTCTACATTGCACCTATATTCCAGACTTAGGACTGCACCTGAACAGCGCAATCTTTGCTTCACTAGTGCCTTCCCAGCACCATTAGTTGCATGCTCCCATTCTGCCCAATGTACTTGGAAAACCAGCACGCTTGCAGCTTCAGTTGGGCCACACAGCATTTTTAAGAGGACTTTTCACTTTTTTTCATTGTATTTAATCATTTCCTAAAGCCTCACCCCCAACAAGTCTTGGCTCCTGAAACAAACGCCAAGTTTAACTGTAATGCATTTGTCACCAAACAAATAGAAAAGAACTATTCATTACCCTTTTTCTTCTTACGAAAAAGCCAACACAAAGTGAGAGTTACTGTTCCGGCGATAGCTATTAGGACAAATGCAGCAATGATTCCTTTCTGCCAGGCTGCTAAGATGACTGGAAATAAGACAGATGTGTTTAAGAGAGTATGTACAGCGACAGGTCATCATTATCATCATTACCAACTTCCACAGTTCCTGACATTTCTTTTTACTACAAACTGGCCTTCTTACACACTGGGGAAGAACATTAAGGAGACTTGCATGCCAGGTTCACTGGTGAGTCTCTCCTTTGTGACCAAAACCTCAGTACAATGGGTTGTTTTTAGCTTGCATGTGACTCCTTTGGCTGCTGAGCATCCCTTACGCTTTTTTTATTCATAAATCTCCATTTATGAATAGCTCTGTTTAACTTCTGACAATGGTGGAACAAAAACAAGTAAGGGAGTTATACTTAATAACATCCCAGATAACATGACTTCACCTGTCAAGATGACTTAGCATGCAGCTTATCATAAAAGTTAGCTTACCACTGATGGTTATTGGATGGCTTTTCACATCCACATTAGCTCGATTAGAAGCCATGCAGTAATATGTCCCTGTGTCCTGCCTGTTCATAGTCTCCTTGTGCCACACCATTCTGTCCGCGTTTTCACTTTTTTCGTATAGAAGAATGTCATGATCAGTTTTTCTAAAAAACCTGAAGTGGATTGGCCAAGATCCTCCATTCACAGAGCAGAGAAAAGCAGTGTTGCTGCCATCTTCCACTTCTCCAAATGGAATACTGCCCAAGCTGGCATTCTTGATTGGTACTACAGAGAAAGGCACAAAGAAAGCCAGTATTAGCACTATTAGAAATAACTTTGATGATAAAATATTATATTGTAGAAAGACTTGCTTTAATGCTTAGTTAAACAGAGGCTGAATGCACAGTATTAATCTTTCTGAACAGTCTCTGCCAGAGACTAGTACATATTTTTATAATCCCAGAAATAGAAGCGGGGCACTATAAATAAACAAAGCAGACAGAGAAGGAAACTATAACCAATCCACAGAAGTCAGTCAGCCTCTTTCCTTAAACTCCTTTGGATGCCACTCAGGTCCCAACCTACAAATTAATTAATTTTCAGAAGTAATACACTTGGCAGTTTGATAGTATAAATAATTATTTCAGTTTATGTAGCTATGCTTTCATAGTTATGTAGAGTTATGCTATTTTATGATAACTTTATGATATCGTTATTATAACATTTAATATACAGCAGAATATTAGCAGATCATGGATCAAGTTCTCCCAAGGCATAAGCAAGCCCAAAATTCTACTGGTTACAGAATATAGCAAACACAGAGAGAAGAAGTTAGTCTGCATTTAAACAAGCATGTAAACGGACACGTAAAATGTTTTTTGTAAATGTCTTCACAAAATGTTTGGAATATGAAACATCTGTTTTGCTAAAAGTGATATACAAAATTTGTCTGTAAATATATTAAATGTGTTTGGGGCAGGGTCATGGATAACACAAGGCAGATGTAAAGGAGTCGTCACTAAGGAATCACGGATACAGAAGCAGAAGGAGGAAACCAGACTGATATGAAAATATTCTAGTCACGAAAGCTGTATTTGTATTACATAGGAAGCAGATTTAGATATAAAACAGGGGTTACTGTGGCTGATCCCACGACAGAGAGGATTGCTCTACAAAACAAGCCTTTTTCCCAAATCTTGTACCAACAGAAAGAACGGAATACAGAGAATTTGAAGCTACTACCTCAGGAGTGGTGGCCTGCAGAAGTCTGGCTCACCAACACATGACTTTATTTATTCAGAGCTTCCAAACAGTGTCACAATATATCCTGAACCACCGCTCTAACAGATGGGATACACTAGTTCCAGCAAAGAAATATCCACTTGTTAATGGACTAAGATTATGCTTTGTATTTGTTTGTTACTTGTTATTTCAAATTACCTTGACTTAAATCTCACTGGATAAAGCTCTTCAGATTATTATCATTCAGCTTCTTTCTAGTGTTAGCAAAGCATATCCTGGTGGAACTGATGGACTTAAGGTGCAGTCCTACTTCTATAGTCTAGGCAAATGCAAATACTGTATTAAAAGACCTGTTTGGGGGCTCAGAGTGTAGAGAGCACGTCCTTCAGCTGTGAAATAATACAATGGACTCAGAAGAAATGCAACAATTCTGAATTATCTGTTCTAGTCATATACAGCTTGATGTCAAAACTCAGAGAGAAACCAGCCTGTTAACCACAAGTTTATCTAATTAAAACCAACACAATTTGGGTTCAAGCCGGGATACAAAACTGAAAACTCCTTGGTGGAGAGAGATTCCCTCTTCTTTTCAACACGTCAAAAATAGACTTGTGCTCTGGTCCTGAACTACTTTGCTGTAATCAAATGCTGCTTTACCTAAAAGCTAAAATACTGCTGATAACATTCAAGAGAAGTAGCAAGGAGCCAAGGACATGGGTTAAAATGGCTCTGCAAGTGGATTTGCCATCACCAATTCCCTTACAATCCCAAAGGAGTCTTATATTTTTCCAGTAGCAGTATGTGGTTACTACACAGTCAAATGACATCAACACAGGTGTCAGAGCATGCATAAGATAGGCGGCTCTACTTGTCTTTCACCGTGTATTGTCGAACCACTACCAAAAAAATCTAATGTTTTGACATCAGACTGATGGAACTGACCAACTCTGACAAAGTAAGGTAAAGGTGACACTGCCGAGCAAAGATAAAGATATAGATCTTCAACTAGTTTTAATTCAAGAGAACAAAAATGTGTAAAGATTTTACTTGGTCCATAATTTTGTGCTGCAGTTTCAAAAATAAATATATGACATAAGCCAAGAATAAAACAGGCTTACCTATTACTGTGACATTTAGAATGTTGCTAGTTTCCATACCACTGGAGTGATTATTTCTAGCTTCACATTTGTATCCTCTTTCATCATTTTGTCTGATATTTTCATCCAAGAATGTAGCATATGTGTCATTAGTTACTATTTTCTTAACTTCATTTCCTTTGTAGAACGTGAATGTTATTGGTGGTGTTCCCATCACTGAATGACAGATTAACCATAGAGGCTTCCCTAACACCACCTCCGGTAAACCGCTGACAACGGAAAGAGTTGGCTTGGAAACTGGAGCTAAAAGAGGAATAAAAGGAAAAACTATTGCAAATTACACTGCATAAAGCCAAATGTGAAATATTTGTTTATAGAAAATATATATAAATATACAATATTTTGATCGTTTGCACACACAGCCTATACTGGGAAGCTCTTCCTCATTGACAGAATGGAAGCAGGGAGTGACTTGAACAAAACCAAACCATAGATAACAGAACATACACTGCGTCCTGATCTTGGGTCACAACAACTCCCTGCAATATTCTAGGCTGGGGCAGAGTGGCTGGAAACTGCCTGGAAGAAAAAGGCCCTTGGGATGCTGGTCAAAAGCTGGCTGAAGATGAGACAGAGTGTGCCCAGCTGGCCAAGAAGGCCACCAGCATCCTGGCTTGTATCAGAAATAGTGTGGCCAGCAGGATAGAGCAGAGATCATCTCCCTGTACTGGGCCCTGGGGAGGCTGCACCTCCCTCAAATCCTGGGTTCAGTTTTGGGCCTCTCACTCCCTGAAGGACATGGAGGGGCTGGAGAGTGGCCAGAGCAGGGCAACAGAGCTGGGGAAGGGTCTAGAGCACAAGTCTGGCAAGGAGTAGCTGAGGGACATGGGGGTGTTCAGCCTGGAGCAAAGGAGGCTCATGGGAGACCTCACTCTTGACAACTCCCTGAAAGGAGGTTGGAGCCAGGGGGGTTGGGCTCTGCTCCCAAGGAACAAGCATTAGGACAAGAGGAAACGGCCTCAAGTTGCGTCAGGGAAGGTTTAGGTTGGACATTACAAAGAATTTCTTCCCCTAAAGGGCTGTAAAGCCCTGGAACAGCCTGTCCAGGAAAGTAGTGGTGTCACCATCCTTGGAGGGATATAAAAGACATGTAGTTGTGTCACTGAGGGACATGGTTTAGCGGTGACACGGCAGTGCTGGATTAACAGTTGGACTTGATGATTTTAAAGGTCTCTTCCAACAAAAACCATATCTAGGATTCTATGATATGTGACTTAAAATAGCATACCAGGAGAATGTAAGGGAAAAACAAAAAAAAAGGATCAGTTACACAGCTGTGGACCATCCAAACTCCAGAACTAGCTCTGACTGGGAGTCAGTCTATAGAGCAAAAATATATGCAAGTACTGTTGCACGTATCACCTGAGATGGATCCTGCAGCACCTAATCAGGGACCTCTGTCAGTGAGTCACAACTCAGTTAATCCCCCTTTACAAAAAAATCCTTTTTTTGCTGAGAAGCAACTGTGCTCGTTCCATGCGAAAGAAGGAAACCAGTGTTTATAATTAGTGTGCTGGTGAGGGGGTTGTACTGATAGCCAAAAACTTGGCTTTTCTGGAGTAGAGCTACCCAGATGACCTCTGTCTCTCATGGCTTTCTGCCTGGAGGGTCAGAGGGAAGAATTCAAGGCAGGCACTGACAGAGTTTCAGATCAAACTGATGAGTGAAAGGTTTGCAGAACATTTACAGCTCCTGCAAATGGTAATGAATGAGAGCTTATTTTACACCTAGCAGAATTAAGGGACCAGAAGGAAGACATGCTAACTCCCTTCTCCTAAGGCCAGCCCTAGAAAAGTCTGACTTGATTAGCTCATGATAGGCCAAATCCTCTACAGCTGAAGATGACAAGCACATCTCACAGAAACTGATATTGCAAGAATTAATAGACACCCTGCTAATTCATGCACTAGACACTGATTCAGTAAATAGATGTGCTAAGCTTATGGTCTTGATTTTCCCACCACCACCACTGTGTTCTAAGCCTCTGTATCCACTCACCATAAACATTTATCTTTATAGCTTTGCTCTCCTTGACTATTCCTTTTACTTCAGCTTTACAGATGTAGGATCCAGTATCATTCACGTTAACTCTGATTGTTAAGTTTCTAGAATTTCTCAGCAAGATGTCTCCATTTGGATTTTTCCGTAATATAGCGAAGTTAGCTTTCCGAAAACCACTAATGCTGCAACTCAAAGTTAATTCTTTGTTTTCATCCAGTGTACTCATAGAAGCAGATAACACCGGCTTGGGGAATAACTCTGCAAGATAAAAAGAGAATTAATTCATTAACACTGAGCCTAAAAGAATATGACAAACTATCTCAAAGTATACAGAATGAAAGCCATACTTGAGGTTTACAATCAGGGGAAAAAACCAACCATGTTATTTTAATACAACGATGTTTTCAGAGAAAACAGAAACTTAGCAATGACTTGAAACCACTTTTCATGTGTGTTATTTGGAAGTATTATTTTAGTTGAAAGTATTGGCAGGTAAAGCTCAGAAACTGAAATGTAATCTAAATAGCCTTTAACTTAGGGGAAATTTACACTTGGATCTGGAAGTTACACTTGGATCTTCAGTTCTACTAAATTTACATTTAAATACAATCCACTGAATAAAATCCAAGATGAAGAGAAGTGTTACCTGACACAGCAACATTCAGTTTGGTGGTTTTAGAAGCTCTCCCTTGCTCCACCTTACACAGGTATTCACCATTGTGCTCTAGAGTAGCTACTGCAGAGTGTTTCAAAAGTTTCTCATCTCGTACACTTTTCAGTATTGTTCTGTTTTTCTGCAGTATGATTTCAATGTTACGCATTCGGGCTACCATCGTTGAGCATTCAAACTGTATTCTGTCTCCTTCTGTAACGTTATTTGAGGGTCTGACAATCAGAGTAGGCTTTATAAATGGTTCTGCAAGAGAATACATACAAACTCATAAAGCATGCTTTTAATTATAGCAAGCAAAGAAATGTAAAAAGAAAAGCTAAGTAACTTACCCCTGACTGTAACAAGTGTTTTGTTGCTGTGCTCTGAGCTTTCAAATTCAAGTTTTACATTTCTCCTACCAAAGCAATCAAATTGTAAAATATTATCTCCCTCTTCAACAGAAAATTCCACTACAGAAAAATTTCTGTATGGTTCAAATAAGTGTTTTTCTTTAGGTGTTGAATTCATCTTTATCTTCCGGAAAAAGAAATATAAAGGAGGTTCTTCTTCTGGCAGCTCACAACGTAATTTCACAACTTCACCCTCTAAAACTTCTTTTTTCTCAGCAGTCAGGATTGGCTTGGTCATTCCTTAGAAAAGGAAACAAGAAAAGAAACAGCACATTGCATAATCCTGAAATGAACACTATCTCTGATGACTATGGTAGTGATTTAAGCTAATGAGCAGATACAAATACTTTGCAATAATTGAGCTTATGAAGACAGTTCCTTTGATGTGTGGGTGCATGCTGAGGCATCTTCAGAAGAACATCCAGAGGATAATACAGTTTGATGCAATGTGTGAAGCATGAAATTTGCTGTTTGGAAGGTAAGACTGGTTCCTCCTCAGTGTTTCTTACTACCACTCAGATGTGTGCAATCAAAGAAACCAAACGCCATCCCAACTTCTGTGCCTAGAGGTGCACACTTTTAAGGAAAAATTACAGGCCCTGCCCAACCCTGTAACTATTTGATACTGAACAAATTCTCTCCGAGTTGCTTTCTCCAAGGGGCAAAATGTCACCAGCAGTCAAGAACACATGGCTAGAAAGAGTATGTAGGTGGAGGTGGCCTCTGTTCTCATATGACAGAACAAGACTGATATTGTCTACAGAAATAGTCCACAG
This sequence comes from Todiramphus chloris collaris, assembly GCA_025345505.1. NCBI lineage: Eukaryota > Metazoa > Chordata > Aves > Coraciiformes > Alcedinidae > Todiramphus > Todiramphus chloris. The sequence continues at coordinate 4,127,034 of JANVCC010000127.1, read as the reverse complement.
TTGACACTAGCTGGGCCAATGGCTGTCACAAGGTGAGAATCTCTATACTTTATTTCCAGCTTTTCCAGTAATTTACCTGCCTGCCACCATGTTTATGATCTATAAGCACAAGATGTCATAAATAATATTTTCTCTAGTCTAGGCAACAGAGGTTCAGGGCAGAGGGGGTGGTGGCACAGGAGGCACAGACTGTATTCCTAACTACCACCACTCAGCCGTGTAGCCTTGGGATTGAGATTTCATTTCTGTGCCTTAACATGAGGATTTAGTACTAAACTCTTGTAAACACTTGTATGGATAAAGAACACTTTGCAAGATATCCCATTCAGTACTGTTATTACTTCCCCTGGAAGGCTGTTTGAAGGAATACTCACCTGTTACCCAAACATGTAAGGAGTTACTTGATTTTGTCTTTCTGTCTGCTTCCACAGTACATTCATAGTCTCCTGTATCTGAAGATCTAGCCATAGGTATTTCATACTGTGCATCTCCTTTGTCTGATACAGTCGTGAACACAAGCTTGCCATCCTTAAAAATTGTAAAATTATGCTTCATCTGGAAATTGGTACTTTTGCTAATATCAGCACGGCAGATAATTGACATAGGAGCTCCATTGTTTACTCTGACAGATGGCTGAACCTGGATTTCAACTGCGTTGAAAGTAAAAACTTGATAGAAAAAAAATATAAAAAGAGTTATGTTTATTTTAAATTACTCCAACATAATCTTGTTATCTCAAGAAGCTACATTTTAATGACAAAAAATAATTAATTGTACCCTAGTAGCAGGTGTTATCATTTTTGTGGTCAGATCTCACAGATGTTGACAGTGGTAGCAGCTTTACCTTCTGCTGCACAGATACAGGAGAGGCAACTACCGATTGTCACAGCACACACTGTCCATTTGCTCAACCTTTGCCTTGGGGCACTGAAAGAACCATTGACTTGTCCATGCTCATGGCCAAATCCACTAAATTCCCTAGAACACACAGAGGACACAGAAATAGGTTTGCAGCTACTTCTTGGTTTTCCTTATTTCTCAGGGTTTGTTGTATCCAACTCTAATTGACAGGATAACTGAACAAAATTTTGTATTTATGCTTGTCTGAATAAACTGAAAAGTTGCAGTAAACCACTGCTTAGAGTTGTATTGAAACCCAAGCCAATTCATCACCAATTAGCAGGAATCCCTGGAATTATTCCAGTATTTTTTATCTGAAAGTAGGGTTAGGGTTACATCATGCAGCAAATTCCACTTAAAACGTGTAACTCACAAGCTTGGGATGATCTTAAATCTCTAGTTTAGTATAACTAGAGCATAACAGAAGATATTTGGGTACAAGTTCTAAAAGCAAACAAGTACATGATTAACTTTACACTGTTGTCAGTCCAGCAATCACACTCTCAGGAGTCCTTAGCAATCATAACCTGGTTAATTCAAATACCTAATCATACGCAGAAGCAATGCTTTCAAATAATTTAGAATTTAGATGTCTTAGTCCCTGAAAAAAAAAGCACACCAAATACAATATTCCTATTTAAAAAGGATAAAAATTGATATGCACTTTAAGAAGTAAATTTACAGTAGAATTAATATGTATAGTGCTTCTGTGTTTATAACCACAGCAACGATAAAGAATTTGTCGCTTAAAACTGTATAATTAATATTTTTATTTACACAGCTAGATGAACAAGTATAGGGAAACATTTAGAAGTTCATTCACTTTCCCTTCCATTAGAACTTACAGGTTTTGGGTATGCCCATTTTGACTAGGATTTGCATTAGAAATTTGCTACTAGAATGGGAAAACTTTTCCTGCAACTAAGAAGTCCCTCACCGTGTACAGTTACCGGCTATTTATAAATTGTCCTTGCTAGAGAGAAATTGGGGCATACAACAAATGAGAAAATGGCAAATGTTTTTGTGTGTGAATAGATTACATGACAACAAGAAGTAAACATTTCTCCCTAGCGATGCAAAAAAAAGGAAGCATGCAAAGTGTACGTGCTGGAGGTCAGCAAGATGATAACACAAAAAGTAAACACGTTCCCTTCGGAACACAAATTCTGTACTCTGCTCAGACATAGTCTTTTCTTTTGCAAGAGGAAGAGTAAGGCATAGTGCCCTTAACTTATATTCTACCATTTAATCCTACCTCCTTGTCTGTGGGCATGAGAGGGATTTTAAAGACCAAAACAAAATGCTATCAATTAAACTTCCTCTCCCATCTCTTCTCCTGTATACCTCGGTAAAGCAAATTACTCTAGGAAGGACTTCATGAAAACACTTAATGATGAGCAGCACATCTCTCATTTAAACACTACACCCAGAAACACTATGAAGTAACACAATTGTTTGGGTTTTTTACCTGGATAAATTTTGTACTTATCTATAGTACAGCAAATCCAGAAAAACCGTTATGGATTCACACCAACAACTGTGGAATTAGTTAAATTAGTTATTTTAAATTTGTATGTGAAAAAAAACCTGTCATTACTTACCTCTTTCCTGAGTGTAACTTTCTGAACCTGGAAGAAAAGTGGAAATAAATGTTATTTTCAAAGCTTACAGATTCAGTGACAGTGATGGGAAAGAGTAAAAAGCCCCAACAAACCCCAAACAAACCACAAACACATGTATCCACACAGATACTTAGTTATCAAACTTACACTGCAAGAAAATCACTAGAAGAGTAAGATACATCTCGTTCCTGAAGAACAGACACTTAATTCCAAAATAAAACAATATTCATCATCAGAGGTGATGCCTCCAAGTACCAAAAACAGGTTATAATTTTTTCTGTCGTTGTTTTATAGAAACAGATACAATTTTGCCATTAAAATTTGTAAGTTTTCCTAGATCTTCAACAGAAGCTGGCTAGATCAAGTAATCGTTCCCATTAGTGGAAACTGGAAATGGCAAACAATGAGAATCTATCTGCTGCTCACAGGCAGATTACTGTTCAGGAAGTGACTGGACTTTTCCTGAGGGCGCCACCAAATGCATTTGCTTTGTTTAATTTCTTAAGGTGTATTAAAAAAACAAGAAGTTCCAATGACATTTATCCTGCAGTTCCTGTCAATACGGGTATTTTTAAGTCACAATTAACCATTTACAAACACAAACTACCTTTACTCTTTGACCTCAACAGAGCCTTGAGTGGAACTTCCCTTCATCAGAACTCTTTCAGAGAATACATGTACATAATTACTCATTCTTCCTCTTTACCTCCATTTCTAGGTCTCTCATCCGTGCTGTGGCAAAAGAACAGCTTTACTGTAGTGTGCACAGTAAGTTCAAACTATCTCAGAAACCATACCTACTGCTGTGTTAAACTAGAATATGGCCAGGCAGACCTCTCATACTACCATCGTATATGAGAAACATGGAACTGCACAAGATTTTATGTAGTTATGACAGTGCAAAACATACAGAATCATAAAACTTAAATCCCACAAGAAAAGAACCAGTTGGAGCTTCATTTCTCAGCAGAAATCTGAAGCAGCACTGGCACAATCTGAAGCAGAGAATACACTGGATCAAGACTTAAATCTTCTAGTAGCTTGGCACTGTTAGAATTCAGGCATCCCTGGGAGATCTGCTGACCTATTCTGCCTTGTTTAATTTTTTGCAATGGTGTAAGTAGCCTGACAATGTGACAGACAACCTGAAATCAGGGACAATTAATTCTGCATCCAAGATGCTGAAAGGAGAAATTGAGCAAATGTGAACGGAGGAGGAGGAAAAGTTGCAAAGCATTCTATTCCAGCATTTTGCCCTCGATTTTCAGTGGTATAAATGTTTGCCTGAGATACAGTAAGGAACTGATATAAAATTCAGAATACTTGAATTACTCAACTTCTTTAACAAAATGAAGGGTTTTCTTCTCTTTATGGATAGAATCCTTTCTTTAGGCTTTCTTTAGTAAAAAGCCTAGTAAATCAGGTTTGATTTAGGTGAAATTGTTCTGCAGACTAGCTGGGCAGGGGATGGGTGGAGAAAAGGAAAGCAAGAAGATTACAAAGATACTGTCCTGTCCCTATCTCTCCTCTTCTACTTTTCTTACTTTGGTACTATTATTTTTGCTGTGAATGTGCTTTTATCTTAAATAATGCAACATAGCAGAGTGGCAGATTAAAGCACGAGTTTCACTGTTCCAGAAAAGATTTAATTTTCAGGAATTCAGTGTTTGTACCTTTAAGCTGTTCAGCGTATTCCTTTCTTGGTTTATCCATCCACTCTTAAATCAGACTTAAATTATTCCACTTCAGCCCTAACACTAACTCAGTCTATAGGCTTGATAAAATGAGTAGAAATCATGCCCCTCAAAAAGTGTTTCTCAAGTTGTGTGTCCCAGAACTCCCAAAGTAGTGATTTAGTTATCCTTGAAAATCAAGTGTGCCACTCTAAATCCCTTAGTTTCTTACCTATATAGACAGAGGCAATACTTTCCTTCACATCCAGCAACATTTTCCTGGCTTGTTAAAACGCTGCTTAAAACAACACTAAATATATTCACCGTGAGACATACAGTTCTCATAAGCTTCACTGTTTATATGAAACCCTTTCCTTTTTTCTCCTGGAGTCAATGAAAACTGTATTTTTTTTCCCCCAAAAAACAATACCTCGAAGCTGTAAGTGTACTTTAGTGCTTGCAGTACACACATAAGTGTGGTATTTTGCAAAAGGAAACAGGAGGGGAAACACTCATCTGTTTAACAATGTAACAGTAGTATGAACAAGCATCTACCTAGCTGTTGTGCAGGGAGGGAGCACAGAATGGCACAATAGTCACACCAATTAATGGCCAAGTAAGCTGGTTAACTAGCAATGGTATTTGTCCTGCTTAATCCAGTCTGCTTGAAATACACCACCAACAAAAGACTGATGGTTTGGCTGGCTGCCCACAATGGTCTCCAGAGCCAGGTAAAGGAAAAGAGGAGGACACATGGCAGATGTAGAACAAAGGTAGATCTACTTGTGCTACTGATGACAAAAATAGGAAGGAAGGAGATTTCCCCTTTCACCATAAAAGAATTCAGCAGGACATACAAAGCTCAGCAGAACCACAGCAGTCTTTCCCACGGGGGACAAAGGCTGTCCTCTAGGGCACAGCGAGGGAAGGTGAAAGCAAGAATGGGCCACTATTCTTCAGAAGGAGCCAACGTAGTTGGGTTCAGAACCAGACTAGTTTCAGACTGAGGTGGAAAGGCCAGCTTTTAGGATGAACTAGGTTTAATGGTGCCAAAACCTGAGGCTGTTGTGAGATGTCAATTCCAAGTAAAGGATGTTTTCTGTAAGATCTCACAGGCTGATTAGAATGTCATATTCTTGATAAATCCTCAATACTGCCCTGGAGAGGAAAACCTAGCTGGTACTGACCAAAATCTAACTAAATTAAACTACAGGAATTTAAGCCAAAACATTATGAAACTCGGGAGAAAAGCATTTCAAATGCAAAAGAATGGCTTAAGACCATCTTCCATTGTTAAACTGGAAATCAGATCGACTTAAAAGAATTTAAACTTAAAAGTACCTGTGCCAGTAATACAGCTGCATGTTTTCCTAGCAGTCATCTTATTGTAGTCTTTCAAGATACATTTCTCTGAAATCAAGTTATCAAAGTTATTCTAATATACTTCACATAAAGAACACTATTTAGTCCCTATTTGTGGGAAAAAAGGGATTGACCTCAAAAACGCAGCAAACATTTCAAAGCAGACAGAATAGGGATTATAATTTGACACAAAGCCCTTTGCAATTGATGGGGAATCATTACACATTTAATGTACTGCCTAGTGAATTGGACCCTTAAAAATTAAAGTTGTGCTCATCTGGGAATTCACGATCCCTGTTTCTGCTGGCTGGGTCCCCTGCAACTTGCTTACATAAAACGTTTCCTAAAAAACCATCAATTCTAACAGTGGAAGAGAGTTTTGACTAAAATCAGAGGTAAAGCCTATTTTCCTAACTAAGGGCCAAAATGATGAGTAAGAATTCCAATTTTTTCCCCTCTGCAAACACAATGTTTTCAGCCATTCCCTTACGACAGGAAAGAAAGCTCGGAGTTCACACCACATTTCAGCTGTTTGTTTTCATTTGCTCTCCAGCTGGCTGGCATGACAGCAAAGAGCAGACCGCAGTGAGCTCTTTAGGACTGACACCTTACTTCCTCACAACAACGATTCCAGACAAACTTTTGGGGCCCTTAAACTTTGTCTCCTGGGCTGAAATGCTCAATTCCTTACGGGAGTTTCACTTTCTTCACAAACGATGAAGTCACTACACGTTGTCTTCAGGTTCTATCTCACTGACTTACTGACAAAACATTTCTCGTAGCACAACATTCTGGGGTCATCAGATCTTAGCCCTTATAATGGAGGCTCCGTATCATTTCATGTGTAAATTCACTGATTTTTAAAGCAGTTAATTGCCAAAATGTGCATCTACAAAAACTTACAAAGATTCAGAGATCTGTGTCCATCTATACTGAAGCCAACACAAGCTTTTCAGTAACTAAATCAAGAACAGGAAAGCCTCTCTGACTTCTAAACCCCCAATCCTTGACACATATAATCGTTTAATCATTTTGGTTCCTGTGAACTATTTTGCTTAATTATCACTTCCTGTTTCAGAATACTCATAGATAATAGAATTCTAATAAACGTTCCTGTTCTCACAAGTCTAGACAAATCCCTGGGGAACTGGGAATGAACTGAGTGTGTTCTACAAATATTTTTGGGGTATATTGTCTTCTCTTGAATGTGAGACATTTGTATAATTTGTCTTTATTTTAAGAGTGACACTTTATACCTCCCTGGAGAAGAATAAAAAAAAATATTTTTATCCCTGGATTTGAATTTTTACAAAGAACATTAGAGAAATTACCATTTTTTCCTAGAAGTCCATAATTTACAGAAAATCTAGCCTGATGGTGTTTCTCAGAATAAATTGCATTTCACAATGGCACCATCTACTGGGAGATGATCACGACGGCGAAGAACACTGGCTCCCTCACTTCTTTCCACAATTAAACCTGCAGCTCCTGATATCCAACACCTCCTCCAAATGGCAACAGAAATTAGATCCAGAAAAGTAACCCTAGGAACCAGGAGGCTGATAATGAAGGAGTATCACTGAGGCTTTCACACTGTAAATGTTTCTTTTGAATACAACAGGAGCTAATTATTGCCATTTGGCTTTATTCTTCCTTAGCAATATGGTGCAACATTTAAAAGAACACCAGGAATCCGAATGCTTGACTTGTAGTTCATGTAGCACATGTTTTCACGTACCTTAGAACGCAGACAAAAGCAGAGAAATTCTTTCTTTCAGAGGTATGAAATCTATTTCTTGGTTTACATAATGATTGTGATCTCCAATACCATCTCTCAAGCTGTCTCTATTCCAGTAGTGTGCGTAAGTGACTGATTCTACACCCCGAGGACATTTTTAACAGCTGAGTTAACAAGTTCCATGGCTGTTCTACCGAGTTAACAGGTTCCTCAGCTTAGAAACGGTTATCACAGACCACATCACTATCACACAGTGTGCTTATCTGGCAACATACCAGAATTTGCACTGGTTATACTTAACATCCAGCATTTCTGGATGCAGCAGAAAAACAGCCTCAAGCTCTGCAAGAATATTCATCACAGAGTGTGGACACCACCAGAGAAAAGGTCAGAACCTTCTGGCTGGAGAGGGAATTAATTCTGGAAATATTTTTCCTTCCCTTGTACATTCCTATTGGTTTTCTATTGCTTGATGATTCCCCAAGCGTTATTCCACATCAGTTTCATAAGTAAAATTCAGTTGGTAGTCACTCAACAAGCTGATTCAAGTTGACAGAAAATCTTTCAGCAGACTTTACACAATCCAAGAGGAAAAATGTATCTGCTTCCTGATCTGCAGCAGCCATTGCTGCAACTCATGTAATTGCTGGTTAGGATGCACAAAGAGGCAGATATTCCTCAGCATACACAAACAAAAGTTTGAAAAGGGCTGAAAAACAGACACAGTCCTGACAGGTGTATTTAAAAGCTAAAATTATACCTATGAGTTTGTAAAGAAGGCTGATTAAGAGAGTACTCTATATTTTTCAACCAAGAGTACTCTTATAGCCATTCCTGAACACATTAGTCAGGAACACTTTTCAGGCAATGATGTTGGAATTTATCCCAAGAGAAATGCATTAGTAACCCCAGTTTTCAGTGTCTCATCCAATTTTTTTTTTCCTTTTGTTTTTCTTTTTTGGGGGAGGAAGGGGAGAGGAGTCAAAGGGAAGATACCATTTAAAAATATTTCATCTTTGGGAGACTTGGGAACTGCTAGGTTTATCAAATTGGGTACCTAAAAGTTCCTGGCACCTGCTGACACGTTCCTTGCGATTTGCAATTCACTGAACACAACTCACTGCATTAAAATTCTCATTCAGAACCTGAGGATCACTAAATGTAAATGTATCTTAAATATGTATAAAGAAGAATTCCTTTCCTCTTCTACTCTTTACTTGTCCTCTAGAAAAACAATCTTCTCGCAATCAAATACTAAGTAGTTAAAATAAACAGCACACTTGACACCAGAGCCACTTTGAGTAGGAGTGTAAAAGATGGTATTCCGTGATGATCCAGCTATCTCAGTAAAACCTCTCTGCAGACAAAACAGAAACGCTTTATTTAATTCATCACCAGACCTGACTGTCAGTACATGGTGATTTTTAGCCATCCTCCTGCAGACATACACTGTAGCAGCCTCTCTTCCAGAATAGAGGAGCTCTCAGGATGAGAAACTGGGAATAACTTTTATCATTCTGCTCAAACATGCAAATTTTCCCCAAAGCCTACCATAGGACAAATACAATGTGAAGCCTTCACAGCCTTACTACAGAATGCTACCTCACGCTATTTTCATTCTCAAGTCAGAGAATTGACCTTGCAAATGAAAGCTCAGTTTGTCTTTTATTCTCTTCCACCTGCATGCCTGAGGCAGAACATTGTCATAGGACCAAGTGATATATGTCTCCTTTTCAGACTTTTTAACTTACTTGTTTCGGCGGGATGACTTCTGTTGATTACTTTTTGTTATTATCCAGTTCTTCCTACATGTACAACCACATTAATTCCAGACAGGAAACTTGCATATCTAATAAAAAGGAAACTCTTAAGCTTGCAGAATATCTTACTGATGCTGTAAAACTCTATGTATACATGCTGAACCGATCAACATCGTATTAATCCAGAATTAACAGCCAACTCTACCAGAACAATGAACATGGAAGTAAACTTTGTTTACTGCTATTCAGGACACTCTTCAAGAGATTAAGTCAGTTAGTATTCAAAGTTAAAGTCAGTATTCAAAAGCTAGGTAACGCTATGGGCTAATTTTGCCTTTTTTTCCCCGTTTCTCATTGACAATATGGCCAACTGGATGCCATATGGACAACATGGATGCTGTTCTTGCTTAAGGGCAAAAGTAGACATTTTGTCTCAAAGTAATGCTACAGGATTTAATGAAGCATTTGGGACACTTCCAGCACCTGTGAAAAAATTCTGCCCTAAATCCTTCTACAAAGCTGCCACAGAGATGCTATCCACCTTCAGATCTGTTGGATGCTCATCTCGATTACATCCACATAAACCAGTTATTCCAAGAGTAGTGCTTCAGAATAATAGTTGGCACATCACTGGCACACACAGCTCCCACAAATACACACTGTCTACTGGATTATGCTTTAGCAAAATCCTAGTACATCCATCCCTTCCTTGCCCTGTAGAACTGAGTAGTCAAGTAAATACTTGCTGGAAGCTTCTTTGTATCATCATTGTTATTTATGTTATGAACATCCTTTGAAATCTCATTTTCTAACCAGTACATGGTACTACTCCCTTAGTAGTGATCTATCGATTGTAGTCTGGCTTTTATACAAACTTAATCAGTAAGCCTCAGCTGCCGTAAATAGTTCAAAAATCTTTTTAGGTAGGTCTTGTCTCTGTTAATGCTCTGCAGAGCAATTATAGACGTTGGAGAGCAAAGAGGTGTTTGATCAAACAGCTAGACCCAAGTATTCAGTGAAACACAGTTAAATGGAATGCAGTTCTTCCCCACAGTCCTACACATATAGTTGAGATGGATGGGACCAAGAAAGTATCAGTAGTTCAGACTCTAAACTCAAATTTCAAGGGAACCAAACCAAATCAAACCCCCAACAAAGACTGCAGACACAGAACAGATGCACTGAACTTCAGGGCCTCCACCCAGGGGAAGAGGAAGCTCAGCGTGGCTTCCAAGAGCCCAAACCAGATGAAAAAAAAAAAAAAAGGCAAACAGTTCTGGAAGAGCCCTCTTCACTCCCCAAACAAAAACCAGTGCTTTGAACCAGTCCCAGCCTTGCCCAGGTACCCGGCCCGCACATCCTGGGGGAACCAGGAGAGCTCGCTGCCCTGACAGATCCTGCTGACAGCTCATCTCTTTTTTAAAAGGTACCGGCAAACGCCCCGCTCACGGTAGCTATTTGCCATTACACGCAAACACAAAATTAAGCAGCTTCACAGAAAAAGTAACGCGATCTCTTCTGGGTGGGCAACGCCAGCCCGCCCTTCAGCAGCTTTGCTGGCGCGGGAGGGAGAGGCGGGCAGCGGCGGAACGGCTCCGTGCGCTCCCCACGGACCCCCCTCAGCTGCCCACAGCCCCTTCCGCCTTCACACACCGGCCCGGGGTCCCCTCACCGCCCGCAGCTACCAGCCGAGCACCGCCAAGACACCGGAGACCGGGACCGAGAGGGGCGGCGGGACCGAGAGGGGCGGCGGGACCGAGAGAGGCGGCGGGACCGAGAGAGGGGCTGCGCGCGGGCTTCGCGCCATAGCCCTCGGCGGCCTCACGGCGGTGCCCGGGGCCCGCCGCCCTCTCCTCCCAGCAGCCGGCCCAGGCACGGGGCTCCCCAGCAGCTTTCAGGACCTGCTGGTTTTGTTGGGGTTTTGTTTGTTTGTTTCTAGGGGTTTTTTTTCCGGAAAAGAACGGGCTTCCACAACAGCAAAATGCACAAGCACTCCCACTTCTTCTGACAGCTGCGTTTTTACACGGCGCTTCCTGACAACTGCAAAAAAAAAAACCATTCCAGTCTTGTGGTTAGTTGTCAGCATTTCCACAGAAGAGACAGTTGTGAGGGGAGGGTGGAGGTTGTCTTGAAAGAAATTAAAACAAAAAAAATCCCTCCTAAAATACGCCAAGGCTGAAGGAAGCTGCACAGCAGTTCTGCCCGGACGCTGCCATGCTGCGGGAGGGCTTTTGTATGGCACAGAAGGGACAGACCCCATAGGGCCTTGTCTTGCTACCTTCAGAAGCTGCAAGCCAAGAAATAAGGATCACAAAAACACTTTTAAGGCATTCTCTGTGTAAGCAGTCACTTTTTCACGTGCAACAGGGCCTAGAGTTCGTCAGAAGGCTAAAGATTACTTTTACTCTGCCCAGACGATGACAAGTAAAGAACACCTACTTGGTGTGGCTATAATTATGTAGCTTTGCATTATTGATTAGATGATCAAATTAGTCATGAAATAAATTTCTGCACTGCTGTTGAACTCAAGCCACTGATGAGATTTGTACCTTCTAGTACAAAATCTCACTTCCTCACAGCTTAGTATTTGAGGTTTGACCAACGTATTTCCCTAACAAGCTGGCTAGCTAGAAATATTTCTAAGCATCTTAAAACTTACATAGTTTTGACTTTTATTTAAGCAACTTTTTTTCAAGTGAAATTGCTGCTAAACCCCTCCCAGTATCATATACTCCCTTTATCTCAGCAATACAATCACTTGCATTATCTCTAGAAAATGTTTGGTACAAATCGGTGATCTCATTCCCTTATAAGAACAGTGCTAGAAAAATTATGTACAATCTTGCATACTGCATGGCAGCACAGTTCTAACACACAGCTCTCACATGGCAAAGCTGCTGATTATGTCAGCTACATCTCAGAACAACTGTATATAACATTGATAGCTGTATCCCCTGTTGCTGTATCTCACTCCACAGCTTTTTCTTCTGACCACTCACTGCTCCATCTGCCATAGGCTAAATGTAAGTGGAATATGACAAAAGTCTTTACGCAAACATCAGTAAAGATCAGCACTGTTTCCATATTTAGGACTTCCTCAACCTCTAGAGCCACTCCTCACCGACCTCACTAGGGTAACTCCACGAGCTCTCTCGCACATTATGAAGAAAATGTTTTTTCTCACAGGTCTGCTGTTTTTCCAGTGTAAGTCAAGGATACAATTCTTACATACTACCAGTCTTTCTAAACAAGAACCACTATTCCATGTCTGAAAGCTTTCTTTTCTTCTTTTAGTCCAAATGTCTCAGCAGATACAGAAAACTATCGCAAGTGGCAAAGGTAAGCTTTCGTTTTGTTTTGTTTTGGTGTATGTGCTGATATCAACTGTTAATCAAGAAATGGAGGAGGGATTTTTAAAAATCCAAAATCTTAAAGTTAAATCTTTTGCCTCTGTGCAGTGAGGCAAGTTTACAAGTTTCTGTACAACTATTAACTGTCTGCTGACTTGTATGTAGTCAAAATTGCTTGAAGTTGTTAAAACGTAGTTTTTCCCCTTCTAGAACCATCATAATTTATCTTTGTCATGACTAGTTTATCACTATTTTCTATGAAAAGACATTAGAAATTTGTATAAACTTATTTGTATGTAATAAAAGCAAACTAATTTGATAGACTGTCAAGACTCCTGCTTCAAAAGTTAAATCTACTTGCATAAGGTTAATTCTGCCTGTTTACATACGGCCACAAATAAAATGCTGGTTTTACTTTCAGGTTCTCATGCTACCTCTCAACCAGCATATAAGGTTACTTACTCCTACAATTACCATTCCATAACATTTATATTTTATGCTTACCATTATTTTCATAGCTGTTGTAGTTCAAAAGTATTTTTGTTGGTTCATCTGGACGTATCTGTTGGCTTTGTGTGTGTATGTTCTCTTTTGAAGACATGTATTTTTCACCATGTGTTGGAAGCTGCATACTGACTGATTTTCAAAAATACAAAGCTGTGTTGCCCACTACTGGAGATGGAAAATTTTAATCTTCTGTTTCAACAAAAATAAAAATAGCCTGGTCCCTCAACATATTTCAGGAAATATCTGAGTTTCTTGGGTGATAGGGGCAATGAACTGATTCAGAAGTTTCTTCTTTCCAGAGATGCTGTCCAATCCCAGGCTTATACCTGTTGAAGGAACTGAGAATGTGGTTATCAACCAGAATGTGACCCTCTCCTGCCACTCAGACTCTGGATCTCCACCTGTCAGATACACATTGTTTAAACAAGGCCAGAAGATATCTACTGTAAATAGGACAGACTTGACCCCTGGTTTGTTCAACTTGACTATCAACTCTGCCAGTGACACAGGGGAATACAAATGCAAAGCTGAGAATAACATTTCCAGTGGCGGAAAATACAGCAACAGTCTCACCTTCACCCTTATAGGTATGTCTTGCCGTGTACCTTCTCAGCACATTTTATTTTAGGGTAGGTTGTCTGATGCAATGTAGATGCAGCAGCGGGAGTCAGGGGTTTGTTAGTGGCAGGTACTGTTTGGACTGCAGCGTACGCCTGCCTTGATTGTGGAGATGAACCTTACTGCAAACAGCTGTTATTACCTTAGGAGTTGTCAGCTCTATTCCAGTCTGGCTCACTGAGCTCTCCATCCTTGATGCCCATCTCACTTGCCAATTGAGTCTTGCTTCGGAGCTTGTCCTGTACTTAGTGATGCAGTCTCTTCAGTTTTCTTTTCACAGCACCAGTTTCCAAACCAGTGCTGAGCTCATCCACCTCTCAGGCAAAGCAAGGCCAGAATGTGACCCTGTCCTGTCTCTCAGAGAGCGGCTCTCTTCCCATCACATACATATTCTTCAAAGGAAGACAAAGCCTCTCTCCCCCAGTGAAGATGCAGAAGAGAGAAGCAGCTGTCATTTTTCTGTTTATCAGTTCCTCTAGTGACTTCGGAACCTATAAATGCAGAGCTGAAAACAGCTTTCGCAATAGTACAAAATACAGCAACAGTTTCAACTTTACATTAGCAGGTATGCACACATGAAATATTTTACCACTGTCATTAAAGAGGATGTTGTAACAATGCAAGTTTTTTTTAGCCAGAAATTTTGTTTCTGCAATGTAATGTTCAAACTATATTTTTTTTTACAATAAAAGAATAATCTGAGTTTTTAAAATTAATGCACGTAGCCTAGGTAGTAGTAGGAGCTGAAGTGACCGTGAAGGATGAGTGTAAAAGATTCACTTTTACAAGAGAGCCCTGGCCCACCTTGCTCAGCCTTGCTCCACCTCAGGGAGAGTATATTTTCATTTTTCAGTCTGGTCCTACAAGAGTCTACTTGCACCAGCAAGCTCCCTTCCTTCTGCTGGGGCAGTGTGCACTTCAGAATCTCCTGAGTAGTTACATTAACAACCATAATTAATCCAAAATCTGAAAGAAATGCAAAGTGTTGGTTTAAATTTACAGAAAATACTTCAAACGGGAAACAACATTTATTGCATAAACACCTGCTGTTTTTTGGTTTTCTTTTTGCAGAAGAGAGAAGCCATTCTCAACCCCTGATTATTTCTCTTGGGCTGATCTTGCTACTATTAATAATAGGACTTGCTCTGGCAATTCAATTTTTCATAATCCCTTCATATAAAGCAAGTGAGTCATTTGAATGTCTGTTTCATTTTCCAGAGGTGCTCCTTTACGTTGTCAGTATATTTGAGTGGATGAACATCGTTTTACAAGTAGAGTTACGCTGTTGGTATTTTAGGATGTTGTCAAGTCTCCTTTAAGCAACATAGGCAACTTAACAAGACATTGACAAGGCAAAACATCTGAGCTGTATTTCAGATGGCAGGTCTGGGATGGGGGAAGCAAAGCAACATCTAATTTAATATGCAATATTGGAAGGAACCAGACCTCGTTGTTCTTAGTAAAGAAAGGAAATTCTAATAGAAATGGCCTCCTTTAAGGAGTAATTTCTATCATGAAAATGGCATTATCTGAGATCTCCAAGTATTCAAAAAGTATCACAAAGCTATTTATTTCCCCTCTAAGAAAAACTGATATATGTATACAGGCATGTGTTTGTTTTTCTTTTAAAATTTGCAGAAAAATTTCAGTCTGCTAGGTCCTCAGCTGGCCTCGCTTCAACAATGAATGCAGAGGAGTCTGAAAATGACGTCATATACACAGAGATTGGTAAGTTCATGTTATTCTGCAGACAGTCATGAAATTTAGTTTGTTTGAAGAATGCTATTATACTATCGGTAGGTAATATGGGCAAATTTCTTCAGGTACTGCAAAAACAGCAGAAAAGGACACTTAAGTGATAGTTCTGACCACGCCTGGCAAAGGCATTAAGTTCCTCAGGAGCCACACTTGGTACCACCTGTCAGCCAAAACTGCAACCAACTAAATGAAGTTCTATAAAAAAATCTAGCGCAAACAGAAGTAAAATGAAGAACTGCATTTGGCAACTCATGGTGCAGAAATAGCTGTTACAAAGAAAATTAGAGGGCAGTAAGATTGGAGGTGCAATGCCCATTTACTATGAGTCAAAAGTGGGCTACGTGCAAGTGGTAGCAAAATAAAACTGACATAGCACCTGCATTCTGTTCAAAGTTATTCAGAACACAATAGTTCTTATTCCATGTTTTTTAACTTTGAGAAGACTCAAAGTCAGATCAAACTGAAAGGATGAAGTAATGCTGAACAACAAAGCAACTGACCTATGTTAAGATCTTGTACAACATCAACTGCAAAAAAATGTGCAATAACGAAGACATTACATGAAAGCCACCGTGCACAGAAACTTGCAGTTTCCTACATTTGCCTTATGCATGAATGTCAGCATTGTCAAGGGAAAAAGTCACACACCCCCAAACAAACAAAAAAAACCCAGAGCACAAAGAAAAATCCCAAAACAACAAACCCCATAGAAAAACAACAAAAAACCAGCAGCAAAAGTATGTTTCCTGTTTCTAAATATCAAGAAAGGAAACATTGTCTTGGAACAAATCTGCCCTCCTGCTCATGTAGCTGACAGGTAGCGTTCTAGCTGCTCGGCTGCGCTATCTCGGTGCTCTGTGCAGTCACTCATGACAGATAGCACTCAGCACTCTACCCACACAGCCTGCAAGGACAGCGACAATCGCTCTGATAAGGCCCACAAAGGCTACTGAAAGCATGGTAGATTTATATCCAGTGTGGAATCTCACTGCTTTCTTTCAAGATTATTAAAAAAAAAACCAAAACAAACTAGTCAGCCTCTTATCATTAACTGCTGTTCATCATCTTTAATCCAGACCCTGTGGAACCAGAAGAAGAATATGTCAACTTTTCTGTTCTTAGAAGAGAAGATGAAAAAGGTGAAAACCTCAAGCTCCAATACTGGAACATCTGATGCACGTGGGGGGATTTTGCTCATGGGAGGTAGTCTAGATAGTAGCAGTTACGTACTGAAATTGCTTACTTACTACAGAGAAATCAAAAGAACTTGAAAAATTTTTGAGGGGAAAAAAGGCAAAAAAATCAACCCCCAAATAAAAAGCCTGTCATCATCCTATAAACCAAAAATGCAACAGACTCATGAAGAAACCATGCAGGAGATGTTATTAGTGACCAAGTTGCTGATGGTATATTAATTCTTCTGATCTGTATCTGTACTAAAAAAAGGAATTATGAATTATGTTATTCTGGCTTTTAGCAGAGAAGAGAGCATGTGCTACAGTCTATTCAAAGGTTGTCATCAGAGATTCAGTATAAGGTAAGATCTCTTTTATGATTAACTTAATCATGTGTTTTTAAAGAATCTTTTAGTCCTCACATGTGGTAAGTACCACCAAGTCTGCACAGAAAGAGATGGTGTTTAGATACTAGTTTCCTGTCCTCATTATTTTGTAGACAGACAATACAGCTTGTTCTCTACTAGCAAGCAAAATCCCCAAGTCATAACATCTAAGGACTTCAAGGTAAAAGAAAAAGCAGAACAGATAAAAATTGGAATTGACAAAGACCCAAATAGAAATCCTGTTACACAAACAGCAGCTGATTGCCCAAATAGCACCATAAAAACCAAAATGAAACAAAACAACACAATCACTGTCAGGTAACATTCTGCTGGACACAATATATAGTCTAGCATTCCATGCATCGAATGAATCAGCAGAAAACAATAAATGATCTAAAGCTTTCACCCAGACCTAAGTTTCTGTACATTAACAATTCTCCTGAAGTAGAACCTGGACTGTATGCAAACATAAGATAATCAAAAGGCTTTAGCCAAGTATTAACAAATAAAAATATTTAAAAATATCCCGTTGTCCTCTCAGGCATATGCTAAAGTACACATATTTGGCCTTTGTATCTGCTGGTACCCAGCAGCAAGGATGGCAATTCCTCTGTTCAACATTACTTCAGCTTTCAGAGGAGGGATATGATGCTAAAATTAATTTTGGGAACAGTTAATTCCAAAACAAATTCTGCATTCTGCTGTAGGCTGTTTCTTAGATGTTTATCAGTTGTTCTAATGCATACATAGAATTCCATTAGTTCAGTAAGTCCCACAGCCACGCTACACTAACCTTGCATTGTATCTAGCATAATTACACTGTGCAGCAATTAATACTGTTACAAATAATCCGTTCACAGTTAAATAAGCATGATGTTAATAATTTCTTAAATAGAAAAAGTATTTCCTCTGTTACTCTTGATAATGTGTTTCTAATTTTTCAGTTTATCGAGTGCAAGAGGAAGTAGATTAAATGTTGAAGAACTGAGGCCATGGGATTAAAATACATTCCTACAGATAGTACAAAGATACTTACTGATGTTATTAAAACATTTAAGATTTGAAAGTCTTTTATATAAACTACCATTTTCCAGCAGAGACCATAATTGTCTCAGCAATACACAGATGAAAGGTGAATTTTTAGGTTAGGATAGTCTTTTCAGTAAGATAGTAAAGCTCAAGGCACAAAAGAGAACATGGTTAGCCCTGCAAACAAGGGACAAGTTTGTCTCTTACTGCTTTTCAAGGCAGCCTGGAAGACCTAAATGGTCTGCATTTAGCAGAAAATGGACACACCACCAAGTTTTTGCAGAGCTATTTGCAGAGAAACCACTGAGTCCGTGACACCGTAGAAGTTAGTTCAGGCACAGATGTTTGAGAAATTCCTTTTATTCAACAAGTTTAAGTTTACACATTTTTTGCTGATTTTACATACTTAGTTAAAAAGTCCTTCAGCCTAGAAATGTGCATCATTTCCTTCATGGTGGTGTCTCTGCTTCGCAGCTGGACTACTCCACTCTCTAGAGTGGCATCAGTTACCAAGACCGTGAAGAGAATACTCATCTCATCGTACCTGCAAAGAAAAGAGCACAGATGTTACTGCTTTGGTGTACGAGAAATTCAGATACCTTAGGTACAAATGACCATAAGCTGTAAATATTTATTTTTGCTATACTGCACTACATCCAGTGTTAATACACCATTTTTTTTGGTTGCTACTCCTTGCTTTCTGGATTATATTTCTTTAAGTTATTTAGTTACTTTACGACATAAAAAGGATGGTATTTGGTGACCTATTACAAGAGTATTTTTGTAGAATCAGAATATATCTTCTGTTATTTAATAGCCAGACCTACTTTGAAGACTACTGCATGGAACAAAGAGTCCTGTTTATTTCCTCTTGGAAAAAAAAATACCAATCAATATGTTTAAGCTCCACTGACATGAGTGACAATATACTAAAAATTCATGACTGATCAACAAATCATTTATGAAGCCCTCAAATGCAACAGCAGCCTTTATTTGCACAAATAATTCCATCACATACACTAATAATAATGACTTGGTAGAACTTTAAGCTCAAGACTACACAGGGTGTGCTATTTGAAATAGTACTAAGGATGAAACACAGAACCAGTCCAGATGCAGAAATGGGGGGTGAGGGTGAGAAACAGTTCTGTGAGCTTATGACTCATCTTAAGAAATTTCAATAGTCTCCAAAAGGCATTTCACAGTTCCAGAGAAACAATAACATATGAAAGGCTTATACTTCACTGAATTTAAAAAAATGAACTGGCATTGCTCTTCAAAATAAAACTAATTCCAAGTTTATAGTTTGGGATACATGCCTTCAGTCATGTGGTTACTGCACTCGATGGCTTCTTACTGAAAACAGGCATATTTTCTCTAGTCCACAGAAAGTCACCTTTCACCTTCATAGTTTAATTTACAAAAGACTGTTTCTCCTTACTTTGTATAAAGCTGTTCCAGAGATACCTGAACAGTTTCAAGATAACCCGGCCATACAGAAATTCCATTTTCTGACAGTTCATTGAACAATCCTTGACAAACCTGTGTTTATTTAAAAACAAAGAGTTAACAGACAGACAGACTTTCAGGGTTTGAAATCCTGTACAAAGATTAAAACTCTAGTACGTGTGGTATTAGCATTCCTAGCTGGTGTTAATTTTCTGGCTGAAATAATCTCCCAGTAGAAATCAGCCTGGCAATTAAATCTGCTTTTCTATTTAAAAACATGCTAGTGTAAATTTCTTCCGTTCTGTGGGCACTGAATTAACGACTGACTTAAATAAAAACTTTTCAATAAATCCTTCTGAAGATGTAACCCATGTAGTAAGACAATTCTGACAGATTAAGCTGAGAGGGGTTGTGTTATTTATTTTCCTTGATTTTTCATGGAACAAGTATCAACTCTATCAAACAGTACTAAAAGCAGCGTGTTAACGCAAGGAAGGCACCTTCTACCCACCGTCTGCAGTGTACTCCTTTAGCTACAATTTAGAAGCTGCATGGTAGAAGCCCTGTGAGATTTGTACAACCATGAATCCCCAAGAATCAAAATAGGAGCATGATTTTTCCCCATGTAAACAGTGTCTGAATTGTAACAGGTTACATGGAAAGGCAGTGCTCAAAATTAAAAAACTTTCTTACAACATACCTGCCTCAGCTCTGTTGTTGGACCTTTTCCTACATCCAAGGCCACTTTAATCGGTGCTAAACAAGGATGAAGCTTAAGCACCTAACAATTTTACAAAAAGCAGCAGATTATTAGAAGTATTTATTATTAACAGAACTAGAAATAATTTTGTCACTGAAATCAAGGTTGTAAACATGCAAAAATTTTCTCATAGCACAAAATCCTGAGTTAGAAGCACACTGTATTTTATGTAACTAACACACATGCCAGCTACGTTAGTGTGGCAGAAATTACTCTGTTTTGATTAAATCCTGGGAAAGAGATGTTTTATTATCAGAGCTCCATCATCTTTTATCGGTGCTACAGTGACAAGAGACAGCCCATCAGTTACCATCCAGTCTGCAGCCTGTTCTTAAAGACCAGACAGCTGTTTGATTAACAAGCGCTGTCTGAAAGCTACCACTTGAACTCCAGAAAAACAGGGTAAAAGTGGGAACAAGGATGGTCCTTGAGGAAATGCTGCACTGCCACCTGCAACCCACTCTTTCTACTCTTCTCAGCAACCTTCAGATGTTACTGGAAGGGATAAACTCCTCTTTCCCATGCACAGCAGCTATATTCCAATTCCTCCTCTTCAGCACTTGCACAGCAAGAGCCTAACTACTCATCAGAAAGAAAAAAGGTAAAGCAGGAAAGGAGATCTAAGAGAAAAATTGCTTCTCTGGGTGAAAAGGACACAGAGGCAGTCCCAGAGGGATCAGTCTCTTGCTACCAGTGAGAAGCATTCTGCCTGTGACTGCTGGGGAAGGACACAGAGGGTGGCAATGTGGAAAAGAGAGATATTCCCATGCTTGGATTTACCACCCTGCCTGTGGGTTTTGTACTTAAAGACTTCCCTACAGAAAGTTACCTTTCTCTGGGAATTTTTCTTTTTTGTTAATGGATTCTCAGCTAGCTGTAGAGAATCAAAGAGATACGCTAACACTCCTCGGTCCAGATTTCCGCTCACAGACAGAACATGAGGAATAACATTCTTCCTTCCATCTCGGCCCTGGAGAGAAAAAACCCACAAAGGGATTCTCAAAGACAACCCCCAAAAGCCTTCTGTTTACTTTAAACATGTGAAGAGGCATTGAGCTCAAGCACTCTTACTACATTAAAAATACTATCAGGCACATATTTTAGAAAGTTACTAGCGATCTTAAAAGTTTAAGAGTAACTAGAGAAGATTCTAACCCTGGGGAAGGCGTAAGATCAGAAAAGGAGGGGATTATTTTCTTGTCCTGCCTCTCTGATCATAAATCTAAGGCCAATACACTTGAAACTCTGCATCTTTTGGAAGTTTGTAGCTTGTTTTGTCAATACAGCTCATTTCTCACTTTCATGAATTAACTCCTTGCAAAACCACTCAAAACACTATTTTATCTGCTTATAAAAATGAAGGTCTGATTGCAGAGTATCAACTGCACTGCTAGTACAACAAAAGAATAAAGACAGCCACATGCTAAGCAACCGGACCAGCAAAGAAACCATTTCTCTCACACATTATCACCTTTATCAGAAAAGATTTTTAATATAGTAAAGCTTACAAGTAACTTTGAACTATCTGGATACATCTGTAACAGTTCAGTATCACCATGGTTCTTCAATGTCTCTATTGTTTCTGGCCCCCAAGGAAAGCTGTACTGTACATTAAATCCTCTTCTTCCTTCTTCATCCTGAAAGTCACTGCTGCTGAAGTTAGATGGGCCAACTGCAAACTGAAAATATCAGAGGTGATCACTACTGTGCATGCTGCATTAACCACAAAAGACAAGTCCATAACGCAAGCTGAAGGCTATGATTTCCAGCAAAAGATTTTTATTAATTACAGCCCAAATCTCAGGTGTTTTACAGCGTTTTGATCTCAAATCACTTGCAAACAGGATAAAGATTGACTTTATGCAAGTCATGTTGTAAACTGTCATAAATAGCTATTTTTGTTTCCCAAAATAAATACAAGTATTTCAGTGACAATAATAGCCGAGCAATATGATGCCATAAAGCTGACCAGGGTGTTTAGTCGCCTTCCTCTTTGAGATATAAAGGAGCTTGCTAAGACATCCCACAGGTATGCTGTCGTTACCTTTCTCCACCACTGGAGCCTTTGGCGTAACCAGTAATCGAGCCACTGTCCTGCGGTTCTGGGAGAACTAAACCATGCAAGCAAAGCCGTGGTCCTTTCGCCTATTCTTTAAACAATAGCAAGGGCAGCAAGTTAACTCCTTCAAAAACAACAGGGAGAAAGCAAGAAATGGTATTCAAAAATAATCCAAAAGTAAAACAAGTGCAAGCAGTTGGTTTAAGCATGGAAAGGGATCAATCCTTTCATTACTCTACCTTAGAGAGGTTTTGCTGTGTTGTTCACTTTCTGGAATAGAGTGAAAGCACACTCCAATTTGAGCGAGGCCACAAGGCAGTCTTTTGTTCACCAATTCTAAGCAGCTAACGTACTGCGCCAAAGCACCTGTCAAAAGACAAATCATTAATTTTAGTAGCCACAGGAAAAAGTTAAGATTTTTATTTCTGCTGAGAGCGAATGCAGCACATACGATCGATAAACAAGGCACTCGTACGTGCAGTCCCACCAGCGTTAATGTTTTGCAGAGATCAGCTTAGCGGTCTGTACCCCGATTCCTTCGCTTACTTTGGCAACTGCCAAATTTAACGTGCCTTTCCCCTGAAGTACAAGGGAGAGCATCCAGTGTGCACTTCGACATTCAGGCTGTACAGATCCTTGAAAAGGACACAAACTTGCAAGCACGCCGCTGAAACCTTCCCAGTGCGCTAACACAACTGGAACATTCCCTTAAGCGCAGCTGCTTCGCTCCTAAGAAGTGAGCTGCGAGCAGGGGTCAGGCTGTCCAGAGCCCCTGCTCACCCCGGCGGAGGCGGAGGGGAACGTACCGGGAAGCAGGCTCTCACGAAGCATCCCCGCGCTCCCCACCACTTCTTCCAGAGACGGACCCGCCGGCTCCTGGCTACGACCCCCGCCCCGGAGGGCTTCATGCAGAGTCTCCGAGGGCAGCAGCCGCAGACCCTGCCCGGCCCCCGGAGCGCCGGCGGCGGGCGGGCCGTGGAGCGGGGAATCCACTGCCAGCATCTGCTCCCGGGAGGCCAGCGCCGAGTCCCACCACTGGGCCGCCAGGTTGCCCCGCAGCGCCGCGCCGAGGGGCCCGAAGCCCGGGTGGCAGCCGCTGAGATAGGCGCGCCAGGGCCGCCCCGGCCGCGGCTCCGACCCGCCCCGCAGGAACCGCCGCCGCCAGCACACCTCGAGCAGCTCCTCCCCGACCGTCCCCTCATCGCCGCCAGTCCCCGCCGCGTAGGGCCGCGCCGGACACCCGGCCTCCACCCCTCCCGCGCCCCTCAGCCCCCGCCGCCCCAGGGGAGCGCGGCCGCACCACCGCCCCCCTTGGCGGCAGCCCAGCGCCATCTTTCCCGCCTCCCTCCTGGCGGGACGGGGAACGGGCGGCGGTGCGGGCACTGCGCGTGCGCCACGACCCTCAGGCGCAGGAAGCGGGGCTGGCGCGTGGCCTGTCAGGGGCGAGCGAGGACGCGGGCGGTGCGCGTGCGCGTTGCCACCTCGCAGCCGCGAGCCAGTGCCCAGCCCCCCGCTTCCCCTCAGCCGGCGGCCGCTCCCCGGGGCCCGCCCCGCTCTCAGGCACCGCCGGCGTTTCGCGCCCTGCAGCCCGGCCACAGCCACGGCCGCCGGGACTTTTCCGCGGCTGACGCTGCGTGTCAGGAGGGGGCGCCTGGCCGTCCCGTGTCGAATACTGCAGCGCGGAGCTGCGGGGTGGAACGGGGGAGAGAGAGAAGACCCTACAGTTTACCACCATGGGGGCGCACAACTCTTGACGGCTAGAGGAGTCGCAGGGGTAAATCCCCCAGAGCTCTGACCGGAGCTGTGCTGGCTGCAGGAAGATAAAAGTCTTTCCGAAGGGAAAAGAGCTGCCGCTACCGCGGGCCCCGCCCCTGCCGGGACGGGTGGGGGCCGCGCTGCTCGCCCAGGCCGCTCAAGGTGGCAGGGGGCGGGGCGGAGCAGCAGCAGTGGAAATTTCCATACATGCTCCATCACGGTTTTGTACCCGTGCCAGGAGGTGGAGCTTAAGAGAAAAAGGAGCCATTCTGCGAGCTGCCTGCCAGGAAAGGCGCATGGATGTTAAGTCCTCGTGAGCTGGACTGATCTCCGCCTTGGTTCTTTACCGCAGGCCAGAGATGGAACAAACAAGGTGTTAGTAGGCCACTGGGTCAGCGGGAGGAGCTGCTGCAGTACTGCTAGTTAAAATTTTATCTCTAAAGCAGATTTACCAGAGTAGCTCTGATAATATTATCAACAGTAGGTAGCAGAGCTCCTTGTTTATCATTTCATGTGCAAATGTTAAAGAGTAAGCACCTTACACCAAGAAGCCCTCGATGAGTCATTTGGAGAGAGCAAGGCAAAAAAATTCAAGACCCGTTCCGGTTGTGCCTTACTGGTTAAATAAAAACCACAAAACAAAACATTCAGCAAGAGCACTCCAGTTAACCACAGCAGATGTCTAGAAGCGAGACTCAAGTTTTGAGTTCAAGTTTCAAATTTCAGCTTCTAAAGGTAGCTGATCTGGCCCTGTAATTAGATGTAAGCCCACCAAGAATCTAGAGCCTTGAAAAACCTGTACTGAACAGTCCCCTCTTCCCTGGTTAAGTTTCGGAAGCACCATTTTCAAGCAGTGTAACTTGCAAATGCCTGTCTGGGTTTCACTTCAACAAAATAGTTGGGTGCTATCTCCCCTGGGAGAAAGAGACTATTTGTCCTTCGTATCACTGTTCAAGACCCCATTCTTAATTTGTAATCTGGAAAGTTTCTACATATTCCTTTCTTAGTATAAAGTTATTAAAACAAAACAAGCTTTCCCTAGATTGTTTCAGGCAACTGACTTGGAAACTTGGCAATTAACACACCACATTTCAAAGATAAAAACAAGGAAGCAGATTGTTATTTAACACCTGGTGGCACTGGGCAAAGGGAATGTTGCCAAGTCATTTAAAGCAAAACTTACCCCAGTGACAACTACAGCTTTAGACTAAAGTGTGGTAGCATTTCAGGACTCCAGCTTAAGTTCCCACAACACCAAGAGCTCACACTTAACTGTCAACTGACAGGACTCCAGAGAAAAGGCAGAAATACCCACTTAAGCAGCAGATTAGGCTGCAGTTCAGAACAAGTTAAACCTCAGGGGAAAACAATCACCAAAGGCTAAGCACAAACTAACAGACATTTAAAGCCTAAAAGAAATGGTCTGACTTGGATTCACAATAACCTAGGTAGAATCTTGTCTCCCTTCTCAGATTCAAACATGAATACATTCAGCTGGAGTTAAACATTGTTAAAACTTAAAACTAATCATTGTTACTGATAAACAAGAGGAAGGAACTGAGTCAGTATTACTGGAATTTTAATGCTTTCAAGTATGGTATATTAAGTACTTTAACCCCAGGATCAAGTGCAATTCCAGCTATGTTCCTCGCCATGGAAATGCTGTGGCTTCACTCAGCACAGGTGGTGCTTTGAGATTAGAGTCATCTGCATGTACTACGAGTCTTGGAAAAAAGAAATCCATGATGTACGTTCATGGGTCAACAGCCCATTTCCATCCCCCCCCCGCTTCCATAAAGAAATCACTGCTCAATACAAGTTTAAGTATAATTTGAAGTTTTAATACTAAGATCTTCCCATTTCTCTGAAGCTCATAGTAAGCCTGCATGCTAACTCACAAGGCCTGACAGCTGTAGATACATTACACTCAAGCCTAGTCTGCACATATGCTTGTGTGAAGGCGACAGTTACGGTGCTGCAAACACTTCCTACGCTCGTAGCAGCTCAGTAGCAACACCACTGCAGTTCTGGTCAGCAAGACTTTCAGCTACACCATTACTCCAGTGGATCTCTTCCAAAAACTGGCCTTAGGCTAGTGAGACAAGGAAGAGCACTGTTTCCAACGGTTACTTAGAAGCCAGCTTTAACATTCTTCCCCATCAAAGCAGAGCCTGCCATGCTAAGCAATCTAGCCCAATCAAGGCAAGGCTGGGTTTTGTATAAGCTTAAATGTTTAATCAGACACAGTTGAGAAACCTTTCTAGAATTTAATATAAAAACATTTGACATTCCATTAATGTAAAGTTGTGCACATGTTGAGAAAATTGCCATCTGAAAGAAAATTCGGTCTTCAAATATCTTTATTGGAAGGCCATGCACTGCCTTCTGTTACTGTATTTCAAATCACTGTACATTTACTTTGAAAACACTGTCTGCATTTTCTAGTACAAAAAACTAAAAATTGTTTCAGGAATGTAGAGAAATATTCAACTTAAATAGCGAAAAAGTGCACCATAATTACTGCTGCACTGCAGTCATTTCTGCATTTCCCATTTCTTAAATAACTATCCTGTTTTGATAACACACAATATAAAGAGCAATTATGAAAAACTGAGACATTTAAATACACTAAGTTATTGAGAATAACTTGTCGGCATTGGGTAACCTATCATAGGAGCAGCACCGGTGGCAGGATAGGCATACTGCTGCTGGTTCATGCCATTGTGCATATTGGCCAGGTTACTGCCGTACTGCTGCTCATAGCCATTCTGGTAAGCGCCCGCGGGGTTACCAGCCCTGAAGCCAGCCTGCATGCCTGCAGCTGCAAAGCCATTACCAAAAGGTGTTCCGTTACTGAAACTCTGGGCGCTGTACGCCCCGTTCTGAGTTTTTGCTCCAAAGTCTCTCTTTCCTAGCGCACCATAGTTTCTCTCAAAGTTCTCCCTCTCTCTAAAACTACTAAATCCACCCCTTTTGCCCGCAGAATATCTGTCACGTCGATCACCTCGGGAACGACCTATTGGAAGAGACAAGATGGTTATATGTATCATAAAGGCTGCATCTTGCATACCACCAATTCAGTCGAGCTAATAAGAGAATTAACTTTTCCTACCTACTATAAAAGCTTTCCAGTTGTTAAACTGGACTCTAGTCAAAGACTATTTTGGTAGAGAAAGCTGTCTAACCTATGAAGAGAGCTGCATGCTCTCCCCTGTAATACAAGCGGTGACACTGAGGCAAAGTCACTTTCATCTTGCCAAAAAGGACACTTAAATGTCTATCTTTCCTGGCCATGTGAGAGAAGGCCACAAAACTAAGCCCTGAAGTGTTTTATTTCAGAGCAAATAAAAGTGCATCTTTGGCCAGCACCAGCCATAGGTGCACCACAGCAAGAGGGGCGAGCATTCAGGGAAGGGGTGCCTTTTTTGTTAGTGGTGTTAATAAATACCTTTTCAAGTCACCGTAACTCATAGCTAAACCACCTTTCAGATGCATTTTGGAGAGGCTGGAGGTGGAATTTGAGTTTCCACTGTTCTGAGAGGAAAGCCACATGCTGTGGTCAGCAACAGTACTTACCTGAACCTCTGTCTTCAATCAACTGAAGCAATTTGGGGTTGATGGCTTGATTAGCCTCCCGAAGCACAGAGATGAGGTCATTTACTTGCTTAATATTGTTAGGAGTAAAGAATGTGTATGCTGTGCCTGTTTTGGTACTGCGGGCAGTTCGTCCAATTCGGTGGATATAGTCCTCTGAGGAGTTAGGGTAGTCATAATTGATGACAAATTTCACATCTTCCACATCTGTAAAGTGTTGCAGTGTGGCAAAAAGCAAGGTACAAAGTTTTGCACACCACAACAGCCAAATCGAAGATAAACATTAGACAACAGCACTTTAAAGGAAATAATGGCTGCAAAGAACAGTGTTAGAATCATCCATTTCTGCATGAGTATTGCGGAAGAGAAAGTTATGCACACTCCGTCTGTTCCCGTCTCATCACCCACCCTGTGATCCAAAACCTTACCATAAAGGAGTATGCATTTGCTTGTCATTCCCAACTCAAGAGTCCCCTTTACAAATCATCAAGTGACATCTGAATGCTTCTTGCAGTAGGGCCACTAAAGCTCACAGCAGCCTCTTCATGTGCTCATTTGAGGACCTTAGAGTAAAAACATACAAGGTCCTTCACATACACACTCATTAGAAGCTCAAAAAAAAGGGGCCACACTGCTTGTCTTGCCAAGACCTTTGAACCGCAGCTGCAAGAAAAACATACCTGTCCCCCCAAAGTCACCAAGTTGTTTTTATGCACTGTGTCTCGTCTAGGCAAGAACTTCCAAGAAGCCAGGGTTCACTTGAGAATGTGTCTCCCTCTGGCAGGTCTCGACATGACGACTATGTATAGGTGGAGGAACTTCGACTTTCAAAGGCATTTGAAAAGCTATTGCTTTCCTGCCCCACTTGCTAAAGTGAGAGGTGGACTTTTTCTCAGATTTCATGTGCCAGTACTCACCAATTTGTACAAGGCTTAGTACATTTTAAAGCTGCTCTCTCCATTTCATGGTTGAAAAAAATTTCATTGAACATGGAAGTTTGTAATTATTTTCCTTCGACATTTCAGCAAACTCACTGAAATTCAAAGACCCACAGATCACAGCAGACAGTATGCACAAAACTAACAGTACTGCACCATGGCAAATCATGCAAAGCATGGAGAGAAGAGAAATACCAGGGCAAAGTGAACTGTGAATGAAACTGCTTATTTCATGAGAGAACAGTTTATGGGGTAGTAGTTTAAAGGATGATCTTTGCCTTTTGAAGATTACTGGCACACAATGCTCAAGTTTTCACCTCTCTATTTGACTGGAAGCAGCCAGCCGATCACTTCCACTAGTCCTCCATCCCCCTCGAGTCCTCCGATTGTCATGCCTAGGCCTTGCCACAAAGACTGCACCTTTATGTGAAGAAAACTTAGAAAAATGCAGAGGTTAAAGAAAGCAATAGACTTTCTTTAAAAAGCTTTGGGCAACTGGCATTACGAGTTGTACTAACCTAGACCTCTGGATGCAACATCTGTAGCAATCAGGATTGGTGCTTTTCCATGTTTGAATTCTGTAACAGAAGCAAGCCTTCAGTTTCTTCATTAAGTAACAGAGCATGGGGGGGGCTTGTGGAAATCACTGCAACACTCACCATTTAGAACCCAGTCCCTCTCCTGCTGACTTTTATCACCATGAATACCCATTGCTGGCCACCTGAAAATACAGAACTTGACCTCAGACCATTCCTCAAGTAGTTTCTAAATTAGTCAAAGATAGTGGTTGCTCAAAAAGAAACAAGAGCACACTCTGAGTACTTGGGGGGCTCACTGAAGGTAAAGACACTAGACTCACCCATCTCTCCTCATTTTCCTGGTAAGATCATCACACCGTCTTTTGGTTTCCACAAAAACAATTGTTTTATTTTCCTTCTCGCTCATTATTTCTTCCATCAAACGAATAAGCCTATTATGAAGAGATGATGGTTAGAGACCTGGCACTGCTTTGTACTGCACAAGTTTAGTTTTAACAGACTCTTTTTCCCAGTGATTTCGGACTGGCATCAAATTCATTTTACCATTCACAGACTAAAACTAACCACCCAAAAATCACACCATATGCTTTGCCCCCCACTGACTACTTACTTGTCATCTTTCTCTACATCATGACAGACATCCACAATCTGAAGAATGTTGTGGTTTGCACTTAGTTCTAATGCTCCAATGTTGATGTGTACGTATTCTTTCAAAAAGTCTTCAGCCAGCTGCCTCACTTCCTTTGGCCATGTGGCACTCCACATCAGAGTCTGCCTGTCAGGCTGGAGGGGAAGGCAAGGTCCAGTGTAAGAGAAAGTCAAGTCAAACATTCAACCAGAAAAAAAAAATCTAACTACCCAGGTAAGCCTGAAATAGTTAATTGCACTGCCTTTGCTTTAATAAGCATAGTGCCAATTGCTTCTGCAATAGTGATAAATGCATGGACCACTTATACTTACTCTAATCTGATCCACAATTTTCCTGATCTGAGGTTCAAATCCCATGTCAAGCATCCTGTCAGCTTCATCAAGGACAAGGTAAGTACACCTCCTGAGATTGGTCTTTCCAGCTTCTAAGAAGTCTATGAGTCTTCCAGGTGTTGCAATGCAGATTTCCACACCTAAAAACCAAGCCGTTACAAGTCAGCTGCAGTAGTTTTCACTTTGCCCCACTCCAGAGATGCATCAAGGCTTATCCATACCTCTTTCCAAGTCACGGATTTGTGGTCCCTTTGGAGCACCTCCATAAATACATGTAGACTTCAGACGACATGCTCTGCTATATTCAGCAGCTACCTGCTGCACTTGCTGAGCCAGCTCACGAGTTGGTGCCAGCACAAGACACTAGAAGTAAGTTGCCCACATTTTAGCTCAATGCCTAATTCAAAGCTTCTAGTCTGACACTAGTTTTAAATGGAAAGTTTCTCTCATATTCCTTCAGCACCAGAAGGATTTAAGTGGCTTTAAGTAGCCCAAACCAGCAAACTAAGTTACCCAACATCTCAGTTACCAAACACTGACCTATGCTGTGTGGTAAAATCTCAAAGTCACTGGCTTCCAGGGGACAGACACTTCCAGAAAGGGACATCTAGCCCTGTTCTGTATGATTTTAAGGACAATCCAATCAAAGCTTAGAGAACTTGAGAAATGCTTGAGAAATTATCAACACATGGATTGACTTTAGTCATACACAAAAATACAGTACAGCTACGTACTCTTATGAGGACAGGCAATTGAACTAAACCAAAACCAAACAAAACACTTTTCACTAGAAACTGAAATTCCCCTTTCATTTAGGAATACTTACAATAGGTCCATCTCCTCGCTCCAGGAATGGCTGATGATTTATATGCACAATGGCAGGCAACAAGTACTGTTTGGGAGAAAGAACACACTCTTTACACTCTCTTCCCAGCAGTGTTCTGGCTGCACTAAGCCAGGCCATACCTTCACTGCTGAAATACAGCAGTTTTCTGGGCTACAATCACAACTTACAGACAGTGTTTTCCCTGATCCAGTCTGTGCCACTCCAACCATATCCAACCCACTCAATGCAACGGGCCAACCTTGTGCTTGAATAGCAGTTGGTTCAGTGAAGTTCTGCCTCTGAATTACTTCCATAACGTTTGCTTGAAGAGAAAATGGAAAATTAACAACTTAGATTTTGTCTTAATCAAGCCTGTAAGAGCAACCAGGATACTAGTCTTCACTTACCAGGAAAGTTAGCTTCATAGAAGTTTATAATTGGTTTTGGACAATTATGGCCCCTAACTGTGACTTCTTTGCTTGATCGATATTGTTCAACTTCTTGCTGCAAGACAAAATCAAAGAAACCATACTGAAAATAAGCTCTATACCAAAATGATCTTTTAAGTTGCCTCATCCATACCTGTTGGGCCCCATGACCCTCAGCATGTTTGCACTTCTGTGTTTACTTTTGCATGAGTTAGATAGGGTACTTACCACAGTACGTCTAACTACATCCGGATGTTCTTGGTAGAAATTCTTCTCAAATTTGGGCAGCTCATCTAAATTCCATTTCTTTTTGGTAAGTTTTTCCCCAGGGTTTCCAAATTTCTTCCCAGAGAGAGGTCCACCTCTACTTCCTCCAAAACGGGGGGCTCCAAACCTAAGGGAAGATAATCATAACATAGAACCCAAGAGAAACATTTTGGTCCTCTTCTTATACAATTTAACCACTATCTTTGCAGTCCATCCTTTAGTTTTACAATTCAGATTTATAAACCCAACCTACAAGATAGAGACTTGGAAAAAAGCTATTTAAGTTGCAGATGTCACAATCTACCTAGCTACAATTATTCCTCAGCAGCTCAGGTAACATTATCTTTATAGTTTTGTCAAAATAAAAATCAAGGCCTATTTACAACAGAGGTAAAGTAAGAGCATTAAAACCTTTGTGCTAGCACATGATCAAAATGGTTTCCCACCCAAGTGACACTCCCAACAGATGTCAGCCTGCAGAGTGGAAAGGGGCAGTTCGGAAGCCTTAGGACAACTTTCTGTAAACCATTTTCTTGTACACCAACAGACAGACTTCCCTCAAGAACCACGTTTTACGAGGCTGGGTGTTTTGTGTTAGCATTTTAGGCTCGGTCCCTGCGTCCGGAAAAGGACACAACTCGAAAGCCTGTCCTGGCAGCCCTGAGGCAGAGCTCAAAGCAAGGCTAAGCCCCGCGCCGGGGGCCGCTAAGATGGAGCCGAGTGTGGGGCTCCCGCCCGCGCCCCGAGTGCTCCCCAGCGGGGCCCGGCAGGCGCTGGGAGCGATCCTCCAGCACAACACAGCGCTCCCAGAGGGGACCTGCCTGCGCGGCCGCTGCTTCCTGCCAGCGCTGTTTCCTTTGTCTCTCATTTCTGTCTACGCCACATTTTCCAGCCGCTGCCATTTTAGAGGCTGAGCTGGGCGGGGGGAGGAGGAGGAGGAACAAAGGCAGCAGCAGCAGCCGGCATTTTGATTTCCCCTCAGTCACCGCATGGCGGGGCCGGCCATTAACATCCGCTTACACAACACAAAGCGGGCGCCGGCCGGCTCCTGCCAGCAGCAGCCAGAGCGGCAGCTCCTGAGGGGGAAGGGAGGAAGGAAAAGGGATCCGCCCTACAGAGAGCTCCCCAAGGCTTCGGCATCGACGAAGCGCCCGGCCAACCCACTGACCCACAAACATCCAGCCCGCCCGCCGCTCCCCAGCCCACCGCCACTGACGGGGGGGGGGCAGGCGGAGGGGTCGGGGGGGTGCGATCGGGGTGAATCGAGCTCTGCGTGGGCCATCCGTTCTCGGGGGCAAGTCCCCGGAAAGGTGGAGGGATTGTCCCTCTCCCCCACACTCAAAAAAACAAAAACAACAAACCACAAAACAAAACGATCAAAAAAAACCAAACAAAAAAATCCCTCCCACGCCCCTCGTAAGCGATCGCACGCGAGCGGAGGCTGAGCTGGGGCGGATGGACGCGGCTCCGTCCCAGGCTGCACAGCCGCCCACGCACGGTGGCCGCCCTCGCCAGCGCCAAGAGCGCCTGAAGCCAGCTCCCCTCCCCCAGCCTCCCCTCGCGAAGCTCCGGAGACCTCGGCAAGGTAAGACGGGAGGAGAAGGGCTCCAGGGCCCAACCCCCCCGCGAATCGCCGCCATTTTAAGCGGCTAAAAAAAAACCAACACCAGCAAGAACCCCACAGTCGGTCTAAGAGTCCGGACGCTGGCGGCGGCTAGCGCCAGCCAGGCCCCCGGACTCACCCTCTATCCCTGTCGCTGGAATACCCGGGCATGGCGATGGTGGCGGCGGGCGAGACGATCCCGGTCACTTAAAGAGGATGGCGAAAGGTAGCACAGGATCCGACGCCGTTGGTGGGGGCCACTGAATGTAGAGCGCCCCTCCGCCCGGATGCCGGTTAAATACGGGGGACGCGGGGGTTGCTGGGAACCGGCTGCTGACGCAGGCGCAGAGCCCGCCCCCCTGTGTTATGTAAGCGGCCCGAGCTGGCGGGAATCCCCGCCCCGTCCCGGGCGGGGCCGCGGCTCGGCCGACTGACCGCCTTCTGCTCTCGCGGCCGGAAGTTCCCCTCCTTCTCGGGGCGTGTCCTTCGCTGCCGTCATGGCCCGCAGCGCCCCGCCCCTCCCCTCCCGCCCGCGCAAGGAAGGGCGCGAGCGGCGGCGCCTGCGCAGAGCCGCCGGGACGCGGCCTGGGAGCGCTGGCTCGTGCGCGGGCCGAGGCCTTGCCCCTGCCGGATCGGCGGTGGGCGGGCGGATGTGGGGGTTTCTCTCGTCCTCCTCTCCGGCCTTTGATAAGCGCAGCCTGAGGCCTTTCGGCGGCCTGGTTTGTCCAGAGAGCTGCTCGGCTGGCTCGCAGGAACAGGCTTGAGGCGACGAGCCGCAGCCTGGGCCTTGCTGGGGCCGGATGCAGGGAGGGGGAACCCAGCTGCCCTCAGGGGAGCTCCCCAAGCTCAGAGCATCACAGACAGTTGCAGAGGTGTGAACTGTTTGTGGAAAGCCGCCTGCAACTTCAACAGATAAAACTCAAGTGGAGGTGCCACGTTTTAACTGATACCTGAAGGAATGGTAGATGTGGTCACACAGGTACCTGGGATTTGCAGGAGACTGATGGAGTTAGATGTGCAGATCCTCAGGGTGACAACAGGTTGGACACAATCATAACAGCAGATAAGATTAAGTGCTGCTTTGAGCAGTGCTTTTAGACCCTTACCCGTTGGCTTTTATAAATACATGAGATTTGAAACAGTTGCTATTTTTATATTTTCAAATTCCATAACGGGGCCAGTAAAGCAATTCAAAGGTCACAAGGAGTGCATTGGTGCACTGAAGGACAGGGCTGTTTAGTAAAGCACAGGTATAATAAACATCAAGTACCTGAAGTGGTTGCTGTGTTGCTTATCTGTCCTGCTTTGCTAGCTTCAGGAACCACTTGAGTGTCTTCCTGCCTGAGGCCTTAAAGCACACAAAAGAAAAGGTGAAGTTGAAACATTAATGTAAGTAGCCATATTTCCAGACCACCTACTTCGAGCAGTGGCAAATGCAAACAACATAAGGAAGGAGAAGTGCCGTGACAACACTCTCTGTCTATATCCTCCCACCTCTAGCAGGCCATGCATTAAGGCTTTTCTGACACAAAAGTAACTATTTGATGGCCATTTATTCCCATTTTCATCCTATTTATGCTCTTAGCTTCCAAGATAACCATGACAGTGTATTTCGCAGTTTAATTGTGCATTACCTGAAAAACATTTCATTTTCAACACATTGCCTGGTAAGAACAAGGGGCACAAACTGTTATTAGAAACTTTGAGAATAATTTTCAATTTATTTATAGCCTTTGTGGACATTGTTATCTTTGCAAACCAAAGCTGCGGTCCGTTGAATTCTTTTTCCTTTAAAAGACATTCCCCATTTCTGATTATCTTTGCTATTTTCTCTTTATTGACAAGAAATGCACAGCATTCAAGCTCAGGACTCTGTACAGATTTACAGAAATCCGTACAGATTTACAGAAATCACAGAACTGTTTTGCTTGAAAAAGACATTTAAGATCAACCATAAAAACGATGTGTTTCATCTGTTGTGCGTTATTTCTTCGTGATTTTTTTCCTCTTTATTTCTTCATTGTTTCTAAGAATGGTGCAAGATTTTCAAAGGCTAGTGCTAGGTGTTTCCATGATCGTTTTCCTCACAAGTAACACCTCCTTTAGGCTTATCTTTGTTTATGAATAGCCACAGCTGTTCTCCATTCAGCGATTTTCAACACCACCTTGAGCAATCACATTTTCTTACCTTTAATTTGTTCGTTTAGTAGCACATCAATCTGATGAAGTCCCCTGTAAATTTCTAATAGGGGACCATCCCCATTTTTTTTCCTGTGTCAGTGAGTGATTTAGTAACATTGTTAAAGAGCTCATTAAAGGTTTTTCTCCTAAAATACTTCTTTTAATGCCCTACGCCTACTGACCCTATAGGCTTTTTGCTTCTGATGAATCTGAAAAAGGTTTTTGAAAGGGCTGTGAAATAAACAAATCGCCTTTTCTATTTAGCTCAGTTCAGCTTATTTTGATGTTTGTTTTTGTTTGTATGTAACTTAAGTGGTTCACGCTGAGGTGCTGTTTAACCTTGCTAACGTTTTAAAGAATTGCAAAGACTAAAGAAAAACTTGATCCCCGTCTCACCTGCATAGGCTTAGTCTGCAAGGAACCCCTTCTGATTTCCTCTTTGAAAAACAAAACCCAAACACTTCCTCATTTTTGTGTTCCATGCCTTTGAGATAAACATCGTCGATTTTCATGTGTTGTACTTTGAGCTAATGTGTGCACAGCAAATCAACACAGCTTTGCGGAGCAGCGTTTGTATCAAACTGAAACAATCCGTGTTCTAGTATTACATTTTTAGCAGTACTGGTATCTTGTTTACATGGGGAAAAGCTCTTTTCACTTTATTAAGGCGGTGCCTGCTTCTGGATTATTTATCTACACATTACATCTGCAGATTGTTAGAGCCAAGGTTGTCACTGGTGTTTGCTTGCTGCCAGTCATTGTTCTTACAGTTTTAAGGAGGATCTCAGCTGCTTCTGTCATGCTCTAGGAGTTTAAGGATTAAAAAACCATTATTGATAGTTTTGTTTGAATTCTGGAAGCTCCAGAATTCCTGTTGTGATATACAGCATAATAATTCGTGTCAATAAAATAATTGATATAAGCCCAAACAGTGGAAGAATACTGAGCAACTGGGCAAGACACCAAAAGAGACAGATGAGAACGAGAACTAGGATGTTAAGACATCTGTGTAGTTAGGGTATTGTGAAAGGTTTTTGCTAAGCTTTGCAGTATTGAGTGACAAATTGTATAAGGAAGAGGAAATGAAACTACAGTCGAAATTACCCTGGAGGACATCTAACTTCATCCCCAAAGACCATTGGAGGGACCCCCCGAGACCAATCATGCCTGTGCTGAAAAGAGACAGTCCATTTTAAGAACTAATCTAAATAACCACGCCAATTTTTAGAATAGCTATGAATATGTATTAGTATAGTAGGCATAAAAGGGAAGCCTGTTGCTGTAGTTGGCGTGTGTGTTGGCGGAGCTCAGACTCCCCGTGCACCCAGCGCTGTTTACTTGCCTTTTATTAAACAATTATATAATAAACGCTGCTAATTTTAAAAGGATCAGCTTCCTCATTCATAACACTATGGAGCAAAGGACATTGTTGGTTGTTAAGGAAGATTATTAATACACTTTCACCATCCACTGCCTCCAAAGACCTGTACACGAGCAGCTGCTAATACAGGATGTTCAAGCAGACAAAGCCCTCTAAATCTTACTCTTTAATTAAGGCTCTATCACTCCCTTTTGTGCACAGAAGTCGTCACGTTACCCGCGTTTCCAAGCCGGGTTACATCACCTGCCAGCATAACAACACAACCCCACCGCACGACAGCCCCGCTGATGCAAACACCACCTCCGCCCACGGGTGACGACCCCGGGCCGCGCCTGCAAGGTCAAGTGCTAGAACCTTCCCGCGGCCCTTCCCCCCCGAGAGCCCGCACCTCTCCCCGCCCCCTCTTCCTCCTGAGAGCAGGGTGACGAAGGCGGAACCACCCGCGGGTTTATCGCGACGCCATTTTACACCGCCAGCCGCTCGTCAGCGGCCGACCCGCCGCCGGGCCAGGCCCCAGCCCTGCCGGAGGGAGCTCGACCCGCGGGCAGAGGGGGCAGAAGCAGCGGCCGCACCGAGGGGCGCCCGACACCTGGCAGCCCCGCGCGCCGCCCTCAGCAGGAAGCGTAGGCGGGGGATGTCACGTGACCCACCCCGCGGGTTTCACGCACTGCCGCTCTTCCCCCCCCCCCGTTTCCATGACGACCGGCTCATTCTCCAGCCCGCAACAGCAACGCCAGGTGCTGCCAGGGCCCGGCAGCGTAGCCCCGCCCTTTCCGGCGCCGCCTGCCCAATCAGCGCGCAGGGGCTGTTTAAATTCCCGGGGCGGGGCTCTCCTCACCGACCGTTGGTGCCTGAGGCGCCGCGGGATGGGCAGCGCGGAGGAGAGAGGTAGGGGCGGCCGGGCGGCGATTCCCCAGGCTCCGGCCCACGGGCGCCTCTTTCTCGTGGACTCGCTGCTCTCGCCGTGCCCTGCCCGCCGCTAGGCCTCCCTTGTGCGGCGTCCCCCGCCGTCCAGCGGGGCCTTGCGGTGCGGCGGGCGCGAGTCCCGGTCCCGCCGGAGCAGCCAGCGCTCCGTGCCCTGCAGTGGGGCGGGAGGCGGGCGGGAGTTGCCGCCTCCTACTCCTCTCATCGCTGGCACCGTCTGGTTTATTCAGACGTTTTCCTTCACGATGTCTTTTTCTCGTGTTGTGGCTTTTCAAGCTCTTTTATGTCCCATCCGTGTCTTGTTTCCCTTCTAACCCCCGCGGTGACGCTTTAAAAGCTGCAGATGAACTGTACTTGAAATGCAGGAGACGCTACTTTATCCTTTCATGCACCTGAAATTATTAAAATGTTAGGATAAAGTGATGGAAAAGCAAGACTCCCTGCATACGGGAGAGTAAAACTGTACAAATTAGCTTCTGTTCTAGTAATTGTTCATCTCTTTTTTCCTTCTAAAAATGACTTCCCCCCCCGCCCCTTACCTGGTAACTTAAAGTCCTTGATAACAGCGGCTAAAATACTGTTTTATTTTCAAAAGCAACATGTAAGGGCGAAAACCCAACCTTAAGAAATCTCAGACTAATGGAAATGAAGATTTTTATCTTTTGCTACCTTATTTGAATTGGCTGCTGAAGACTGTAGAGGCTATGTGTACACTGCACACTTACTGTGCTCAACAGCGCATGATGTTTGAGACCAGCTCCATATTCTTGTAATCCCTAAACAGCAAACGAATAGAAGTACTCCTTGTATTTAGCTTTCATGAAGAATACTTGCATTGGCAGTGTTGTCCTTGCCCAAGAGTATTAGAAAAAGTGGGTTTGTAAGAAGGAAGCTCACGTTTTTCAAGAAAAGTTACATAAATTCTGATGCTTGATAATAAAACAAGCTTTGATACATCTTTTAAGTCCTTCAATGTTTGGAATTTCTGGCTATGAGGCCAGACAAAAATTTGCCTTGTGGAGGGAAAAAAATCTGCCCAGCCTTTGGTACTGCAGTAGCCTTCATCTCTCAAGGCCAGTTGTGCTGTGACTGTGTGCTTGAACAAGATACTAGTGGAGATCACGCTCAGTCCATGCTTCCATCTGGAGTAAACAGGCATGGAGCTGAAAGCATACAACGTGGATGATGGGGACAGTATGACTGGGATGGACCACTTAGCCAGGTTCCGTCCTTCACTGTAACTAACCGTGTCTTTGTTTCCCTGTCTTTCAGTTCTGACTGTGGTATGTTTTGCTTCTTGATTAGATTGGGTTGATGTTGCCAATTATCTCTTAAGGAGCTGTCACATAAACCAGCACATAAAGCATCTCTCTGAATGTGGTGCTGATGTGTTTGTTGGTCTTTATGAATCAATCTTAGGAGAAAAAGTACCAGGTGAGAATTTCTAAACCTCTTATTCTTTTTTTATTACAATTCAAGTTTGAAAAACTTACTACAGATGGAGGGGTTTAAAAGTGTTTGTATCCTTTCAAAGACAAACACATAAGATTGTTCTTTAAGAAGATTTAAGTAATACTGGCTGGTTTTGTTGTTTGATTGTTTTTTTTACTGTTATGAATGGCAGCTACGGGAGGGGTTCAGTAGTATAGCTACAGCAGAACTTTTTTCTGTTGTAAATTAGGTCTTGAGACCTACATGGCATGGCACAATACCTTTGAAGGGTGTGAATTAGTTCATTTCTCCTAAAGAAGTGTTAATACTGAAGCCTGTTCTCATAAAATGCTTAGTATTTCTAGTCTGATAATGATTTAACTCTGGTTTAACCAAACTCTACGTGACTTCAGTGACAACAATAAGTGCTATACAATTGTATATTTATTTGCTTTATGGTAAACTGTCATGTTTGGGAAGCATGAAGACTCCTGCTTGCAGAAGACAACTGCAAGAGGTAACTGGCAGCTAGTAGTGGCAGAAGTCCTGTTAATATAAGTCCAGAACTAAAAATAATATGGCTCCTACTTAAGTTGAATGCATTGCAGTTCAACTGGTTGCTGTTGGGAAGAAGAGACCTTAACACAAACTGCAATTCCAGTTTGACAGTCTCAGCTAGATGTGTGTGCTGGGAGTGAAGGAGGAAAAATCCTTCAGTAGTCTCTTGAATTCAATATTTAGGCTGATAAAATCCTCACATCTTCCAGAGGGTCTTCAAAGTTTGTGCTTAGTATTTATAAAAGATTTCATATGACCATATGGTATTTGGTCTTTTCACCAAGTACACAAGGTACTGAAAAAATACCAACTCATAAGTGAAAGTTCAAATAGTTTAGTCAAAACATCTGCAATAAGCTATCAATTTAGCCTAAAATCTATTATTTATTTTTAAATAGATTTCATAGCTACTCCTAGAAGCCAAGAGAATGATGCACATAATGTACAAGCAGTAATAGATTCCCTGGCATTGGACTATTTGCAGGTCAGCTTGTCGCACATCACTGGTAAGTACTCATTTCAGTGGAGACAAACACCAGCTGAATATCTGTGTGGTTTAATTTGAACATTTTATAAGAGCCACATGTTATAAAGCATATTTTCATACTTACATGAAGGGTCGTTTTCCCCTAGTGATTGTCATCAAAACACTGAACCCTTGCCTGGGACGTCAGGTTATAAATTTAAACAGTAAGCAGAGGATAAATAAAAGCTGTCTTTTAGGGCACAGACCTGTAAGAAATGTTAAAATTACCAATCAATCATACTTCACTTGTCTGCTGAAGCATTACCCGCAGTCTGTTACTGGCTGAGGATTTTTCTGTATACAGTTAAAGCTTGGAGACTGGGTTTTAAAACATGAGCCTTGAATTTCAAACTTGTTATGGAATGTTACATTAGTAAGTGAAGAAATGACCCATGGTGTGTCTGCCCTTTGTATACAGAGAATAGCTTTTACTCAGTATTCATATGTACAGTCTCGCATGGCAGCCTGCAAAGAATAAGAACTGCTTGCTTGATATGAAATATCTCTCTCTAATTTGGTTCCTGGACAGTATGGCAGTTCATGCTTGGTTCATGCTTCAAACTTGGTTCATGCTGTAGCTCGTATGTGTAAGAAAATACAAAATGTCATCTATCCCTGAAAATATCCCCACTTTATTTATTTAGTGGAAGCAGGTATAGCATCAATAATCTTTCCCTTATTAGAACTGAAAATAACACAACTTTAGGAAACATTTCAGATACCTTAAATTCATGTATGTTGCTATGAGTGACCACTTGTCTTCTGAGCTGACACCTTCAGAAGAATTTTTAAGCACTCTTTTCCAGAAACCTCCTGCATTTGAGAAGTTTTCTGATGAATCATTAACATGTGGCAGTATCTTCTCTTTAAGGTGAGAACATTGTGAAAGGAGAAAGGGAATCAATCAGAAACCTCCTCGAAATATTTGATGGCTTGTTAGAGTATCTTACAGAAGAAGCCAGTGAATCTTCTCAGAATGGAGGTGAGTAGACAGAAGTCCTGGAGTAAAGTATTACATTCTGCTACTGCTGTATTATGGACAGCTTACCTTTTTCTGATTGTCTGCTCTCAAGTTGGCTTGCTGAAGACTTTGTTAGGTTCTCATAACCATAGTTCTTGATGTTCCTGGGTGGAATTCAGCTCCCATAACAGGTAAAACATGCTTCTTTGCTGTTCTCCTCAGTAGCAGCTGTAGGGAGTGATATCCATTGGAAGGTGGAAGCTTTGTGAAACCCTGCTGTGGGATACTCAAGGTGTTTCTAATGTAGCAAAGATTTGTTTAGCAATTTTGCCTTATTTATAACCTTGACAATTCATAAGAAGAGAAAGACTGGAACTGACGATGGGGGAGGAAATTTCAGTGGCCAAACTGAGTAATTAAATTCATTATTTGTGTAAACAATAATGATAAATATAATTTCCCCAAAACTTGTAAAAGGCAAGAATTGGAGAACATAGTATTTCTGCATTGTTCTTGTGGCAGAAGCCTACTCCAGACAATTCATCCTCCCTTAGAATGTTCCTTTTCAACTTGTAAGGCAAATGATTTATGGTTGGGATTCATTTTACTTACTAGGAGACAAACAGGGGGATGACTTAAGCTTTCCTGTGAAGTGGATCTTGGGTGCAGATCCTTAGCAGGGACTATTTTGAGGAAAACGCTAAACAGAGGAAGAGAAACCTTCAGAGGCATCATCATCCTGCAGGCCCAGTACTGGTCTTCCTATCTTGAAGCTGAGAGGCACTGTCATCACTGGCCGTTGCACCTTGTGAGTGAAGAAGAGTGCACTTGGTGGCTGGGACAACTGCCTCCTGCCCTGCCTCACTCTGAGTGGCAGAAAGAGGACAGGAGCAATTTTCAGTGTCTGCCCTTCTGCTTTTCCCTCCTCTCAGACTGCCAGTGACACTGGTAGGTGTGAGTGGCTCCAGTTTTCTAGTTACAAGTACAGGGTTTCTTTTGAGGAAGAAGAAAGGGGTTATTTACAATTGAAACAACAGGGTGTATGATAGCTGTATTGCTCTTCAGAACTTACTATAAAAGTTGCCCCCCTCCCCAAGAGGGGCATTACATGTCTTCATTTTATATATTGTCATTATAATGGTCTATTCCTTTTAAACTGTTGTGATGATATTGGCAATGACACTCACTAGTTAAAGAAAATAACTGCCTCTGTTATTAACAGATGAGGCAAATGTGCTTCCCCATAATGAAATTCAGATGGCATCTCAAGAGCAGCTGGAAAGCAATGCTGCTCAACTTACACAACCTATGTTCTCATCACTTGAAGGGTAAGAACAATTGTGAATATTTGCATTGACATGGTGATTGACTGTGTATCTGTAGAGAAACTAAGAGGTTTTTAATAGTATGCAAGTAGGAGACGTACTGACTACATACATCAAATGGAACGTTCTCATTTAGTTGGGCAGCAAAAGGGCTACAATAGATCCAGAATTTTTTTTCTCTTGAAGAGTGTTGCTAGCATTTTGTTTAAGCCTACTTTACCTGTGGAATTAAACTTGGTCTCAGTTTTAAATTACTGTATTTTAGTTAAACTGTATTTGATTTATCTTCATGACTTCTACATTGGTTTATTTTGTAGAATCTGGTCTCTTACCTTTTAGACTGCAGTAGTCAGCTGCCTGAAATAGTTGCCACTCTTCTGCAGCTCCATCTTGTGGACTGAAGGGGACAAGATTTTTAGAGTAAATACTTTATGGCTTTATGTTCCTCTCAGGTCCCAGTCAGAATTTTATGTTCCATATTGCAATGCAGAGGGATCAGAATCTACCAGTGAATTAATTAGACTTGGAGATACAGCTTATTCGTTTTCCAAGAGAGAAGAAGGTGAGCTTGGGTGAAAAAAGTGTTAAAGGACTCCTCTGTAAGAACATTTCTAGGCTTTTTTTTTTTGTTTTCTTTAAAGTTTTTTCCTTCAGACAAATACTGTTTTTTAAAAAACCCTCTTATTTTACAAAAAAAAAAAATCACATCCCCAAAAACCCCAACCCACAGTAAGCAAACGTACCTGTAATTGGTCTTGCTGAAGTTAAAACGTGGAATTCTTAAAAGTATTCCGGACACTGCTTTTCATGACTCCTGAGCTGCATTATCTGAATAAAGGTTTGTTTTTTGACTTCTATTTCAGCTCACCCTACAAAGGCATTTATTTTGTTCAGTAGAATAAGAGACTTCTGATGCCTATAATTAATTTAATTTATTGTGTCTTAAAGTTTGTTATTTAAGACTATAAGAAGAAGAGTAAGTTCATTCTTAAGAAGACTTATTAGGAGTGTGTGCTCTGGAACAAATAATGTGCAGACTACTTAAATGGAGTCCATTCCTAGTTCCTGTAAGAGTATCCTATTCTTATTGGTGATAAATCTCTCCAAACAGAGGTATAAAGAAAAATTATGAATTATGGAATTTTTATTGAATGGAATTGCACACAGGAATTTAACAAGGCCATTTTGATCATCGTATGGATTGCTAACACCAAGTTACTAACATACCAAACATGTAAATTGTCCATCTGAACAGTTCATAGCAAGATGCTTTATAGTTCATCATCTTTTTCAAACACCACTCCTAGGATTCCAGTTGTCTGAATTGTTACCAGTAGAAAAGGACAAGGAGGAGGAAGAATCTAAACCCTCTGAGGTTATTGCAGCATTACCCAGACCGCTTGCTGAAAGTGAAAGGGCTGTTGTGAAGGAAAAGG
The DNA here is from genome assembly GCA_025345505.1 of Todiramphus chloris collaris. Taxonomy (NCBI): domain Eukaryota; kingdom Metazoa; phylum Chordata; class Aves; order Coraciiformes; family Alcedinidae; genus Todiramphus; species Todiramphus chloris. The sequence goes on along the minus strand of JANVCC010000127.1, from coordinate 4,083,234 downwards.
AAGATGGTGAGTATTCATATCAGCTTCTGATAGCTAATCTACCTGATTTTTGACCAAGGGGTGTAGGGTACTAAGATAGTGTAGAGGAGAAGCTTAGTCATGGATGGAAATGATTTAGATACATTTTAAAATAACAAATCCTTTGCAGAAAATTTCCATTTTAGTGTCTCAGAGTATGCAAGCTGCATTAGCTGGGGTATTTCTGCTTAGCTAGGATTCAGCTGAAGCTAGGGTCTTTCTTTTTGTGGTTCAGTAAGCAAAATATTTAAAAAGTCCTTGTGGAAGATACTATCATCCAAAATCACATTCTCAAGGGAGCTTTCATCTCAAGGGGGTATCTCTGTAAACAGAAGTAGCACTGTAAAGCATACAAATGTTACAGTACTGTTCTGTGGAATCCAACAAAGATGGTAGTTAACATTAGATATTTAGGTACTTCCATCCATGGAAAATATACAAAAATAACATTCTGCTTTCACAGATAACACTTAAACTTCAGGTTCTTCTTACTTGTCTCTTAAGGATCAATGGAGTCTGTTCATACTATTGAACCTCACAAAGAAAGTCTGAGTGCCAGTGCTACAAAACTCGGGGAGCCTATACAGCAAGCGATTCCTTTGCTGCCACCATTCCAGCCTTCAGAAGCCAGACCTCGTTATCCTGAGTGGAGAGATTATCAGAACTCAGCCAGCCAGCCAGCAACTTTGCCTAAAAGTCATGGGGTGAAAATTCCGACTGTAAGTAAAAACCTATTCTTTGATTTTATTTTTTTTATTAGTAGTAATCAACAGTGCTTTAATTTTAAGATCTTCTAGTATACTCGCAGAGTGAGATGAGCTGGTGTCGGAAGAACACTTCTGAATGTATCAGATTTTGTCTTTGATACAAAGAATTTTGGATTGTGGACTTGTGCTTCATTGAGTGTCCAGAGAGGAAGTTAATTTGAGGGGTGTGTTTAGTTTATACACATATACATCTCCACAATCAGTAACTGCACAGCTTACAATACAGTAAACAACATAATTAGTGTATTTTTATTTATAAAATTAGCATTGATTTCCATATGCAGAAAAAATGAATGTTAGCCTGTTAACACTCTCCTTGGAATTCATAGAAAACATGTGTTTTGGTTTGGGTTTTTTTTTATTTCAGCTTGAAAATTCACTTACACAAAAACCTGAAGATGTTTCTGGTAGTCTTCCTCTAGCAAGCAAAATCCCTGGTGAGAGAGAATTTCGCTTCCTGTAGGGTAACTCTTTTAAGTGTCAAATGTTGCATTTATTTTTATTGGCATGACAAGAAACACTGGTTTGAAACTACTAGTGCTTTTTTTCTTTTTTTTTACTATAGTTTAATTTTTTTTCATCCACAAGCTCATATTTTATCTGTGTTTTATAGAGAAACAAAAATAGGTTACTTTTAAGCTGTTCACTGTACTGGAGAAAAATAATCCATGTCCCCAGTTCAACTCCTTTCTTAGTTAATCCAGTTAAGATGGGCCTATACTACAGAAATCTCTTCCAGGAGATAACTCCTGGGGGTTACCTTATTCTGAGCAGAGAAACACAGACCAAACAAACCAGTTTCAACTCCAGGAAAAAGCCATTAACTGCTACTGTAGAAAGGGTTTAGAAGCTAGTTTTCAGTGCTTATTTTCTCTGTTGCCTGGGAAACGCTGCTTACCTTGCTAGTTTCCATAGCATTCCTGGGACACTGAACATGGAAAACATGCGCAGTTACCAAAATGAATGTCACAGCTGTGTAGCCACAGTTGCTTTGTCATTCTGTTCTCTTTGCATACCTTGGCTCCAAGGGCCACCGATTGCATATCTGTTAATTTGTTCCCCTCATTAGTAGGCACAGCGCAGTCTATACCACCAACTAACACTTACCTGTTGTCTGCTTCTGCAGTGGAAGACCAGATGATATCAAATGATGCTGAGGACAATGTGGCAGAGGTAGATGTTCCCTCTTTACCTTATTCGTGGAAGTTCAGACCATATTTTTGCATTTCTGCTTAATTCTCCTGGTATCTTGTGGCACTTCTGGGCTCTTTGCAAACCTGCCTTTGGCTGGTGTTCTTCAATGGACAATCAGTGATGCAACGTTGTTAGCCTATGACTGTGTGCAGTTTATAAGTCACATCAGTTCTTTTGGGAGGCGTTTGCTCCAAAAAGTGTAAAGTACCAGTACCTAGAGAGTTCTAATTTATCACAGCCAACTAGTTATCTTGGGTTTAATCCAAGATGTATAAAACACAAGAGTACAGTCACGTCCTTTCTCTGAAGTGTATCCGTATTCTAAATTAGCAGGAACTTTGGTTTTCTAGGGTTGTTCAGACTCAAATAAAACTCCAACTTTGCTCTCTCCCTAAAGATCACCGTCTGCCTGGCTCTGTTCTTTCATTTTATTTCTTTGCACTGTCCTGTGCTTTTCAAAAACCAAAGCCCAGTAATTGATGGGCAAATACTGTTCCGTGCTTACAAAAACATGCCTGTACAGGAAGCTCCTTTTTCTGGAAAAGGCTTTTTTTTTGCCTTCTGCAACCACAAGAGGTACTCACAGACTTCATTTGTCCCAATAGTTTCAACAGCCTTTACTTCTACATTGTCTGTTTAACACATTGTCTCTGTTTAAAACTCCTTTTCCACTGGGGTATTTGCAAGTATATGCATGCCAACCCCCAGTTACTCCAGTTCAAACATGTTCAGCTGCTGGGCAGTATTAAACCAGTGTAACTAAACGGCATGAAGACAAGTGTTGTCTTCTAGTTTGCTGTGAACTGCAGCTTAGTCTATGCTCAGTGAGGTTCAGCTTACGCGCATCGCTTGCCATTAGTCCCAGGCAGTGTGTAGGGACACTCATATGACTTGACCTGGACCCTGTTGTTCTGATTGACTGGTTTAGCTGTAGGTGATTCTTGAATCAATCTGCTAGTCCATTTCTTTAAACATCTAATTCTCTGAAGCACACTATCTCCAGTCAGGGACCTGGACATATAACTACACACTTAGAGATATTAAAAATCATAGGGTTTGAGATGGTTCTCCTATAAACGCTGTTGTAAGATCTCTCTACTCACATGATCTATGGTATTTCTGAGCTTTACTGTGAAGATCTTAATAAAGCTTTAATTTATTCTTACTAATTTCCTAGGTTCTCTGGGTATACAGGACTTCATCTGCTTCCTCTGTACATCAAAAACCCTCACTACGTGCTGAACAAGTAACACAGATTCCAAGACCCGAATCTAGATATCTGCCTAGAAAGAAAAGGCAAGTTCTGGGTTTTGGTACTGAGAAAAGCCAGCATTTTCATACACGTCTGTCATCCCCTGCCCCCTTTTAAAATAAGATCTTTTCTTCCTTGTCTGCATGAAGTGAAAGATTAATTTTAACAAAGATTTTATTAATTGTAACAGAATGTTACATTTTAACAGAAATGCTTTTTGTTAACTATAGGTATCGACACATTCAGCTTCTACTTATCCTATAAAAATGTGCACTGGAATCGTATGAGGTAATGCTGATCTTCAAGATTATAGAATATAAATGAAATCTGTCTGGTTTCTGTTGTAGCAAATATGAAGATTCTACCACAGATTCACTTGAAGAGTCTCTTTCCCGCAGAACAACAAAGGAAAAGCTATCTGAGCCAGAGCTTCATCAAGTGGCAGAAAAACTCTCTCGCAAGTTAAATGAATTAGATTTAGTAAGTGAAATCTTTTCTCTGTTGCATCTGAGTGATCCAGCTTCAGTAATGACAGCGGAGAGAACCAGAATATAAATTTGATATTGATGAAAAGGAAATCTGCAGCTAACACAGTTCTGAATTTTGAACAAATACTGAATCTGCCCCCTCCAAACTCTGTCCAATAGATGCTGCAGAGAGCTGTGAGTGGGCACACCAGAGAAGAGGAGTCGACAGATGAAGACAAGCTGTCTCAGCACAGTGACAGTGTCATGGATTATCGCCGAAGGAAAGCTAAGCTAGGTAACAATTCTTATACCAGTTAGGTATTAGATGGACAAGAATAAAAAAAAAAAATTCCTTTTCATGTGAAACTGATAGGTTGAACTTCTCAAAGTTGGTTACTGAGTTTTCTATTGTTAGCTCAATCATTTTTTGTCTTAGATCCAAACCTGAGCAACAGTAACAATGACAGTTTCCATTTAACACTTAAGTGGCTATGGTAGAACTTCACTAAAAATCAAGGCAAACACAGCCCCAGTGAAAACCATACAGAAAGGGGGGGAACAGGACAGGACACACACAGAGGACACAAGCTCACGGGCAGGAGTGTGGTTCTGAAATGAGAGCCTGTTCACAGTACACTGCAGGTTCTTCTGTGCCCAGCACAGCAGGTACAGCACAGTGTCTTACAAACGTATTGTGCAGAGTGTGTGTTGGTGGCAATATGATTAAATAACCACCCTGTAGGTATGCTAGACTATAGATCTATCACACAGCCTGAGCTACTCCACGTGCACCACATTATATTGCAAGATGGAGCTGTTTGTGACCCTGGCATATAGACAGTCTCTCACCTTTCACTAGGCACCTTTTCTTATGTAAGACCCAAAATTTGTGATTTGGGGCCGGGATAACTCTATAGGCAAAGGCCTTAGCTTTTTATTACTTAATTTGTACTAAACTCTTACACTGTATGGGGACTTGGGGGCTTTTTTTCCTTATGTTTGTCCGGAAGGTTGTTTTATTTCAAGTTAGATAATGAATCACCTTTCCTTACAGACACACCACGTCTAAGGTACCCAAGCAGGCCACGATCCCTTTCTCCATCCTCACCTTCATCTCAGCATCAGGAGCTTTCTGAATTAGAAGATAAACTCTGCAGTAATGGAACAGGCCAAATAAGGAAAATACGCAGCCAGTTGCAAAAAGAAAGGAATGAAAGAACAAAAAAAGCAAAGGTAATTTCTAGGTTAGACCTATTCATCATTCTACCTAACAGTTATGGTAAAACCATTAAAACTGAATGCTTTTACTTAGTGGGGGCATCTGCCCTACTTTAGTAACGTTGTACTGTTGTCTCTGTAGACTGCTGAGGGAAAGACTTAAACCCCAACTTTTGAAAAACAGAGTTGGAAGTGGAAGAAGCTGCTTTGATCCATACACCAAACAAGTTAATGAGAGGGTCATATGGAGCGATTATTTTCTCTGAAAAGTCCTCTTATTTTTATTTTCTAGATGGTTGCTAAAGCTTATGAAGATGAACTAAGAATTTATGAAGCTAAAGAGAGGCTTAGATTTTCCAAGCTCAGAGAAGTCATCAAGGAAGTGGTATGTAATGCACAGTGGTGATTACTGGTTGTGTTTTGTTTGTTGTTTTTAATTTGTCTAAATGATCCATCCAGACAGTGGATGTGTCTTTTGGGTACAAAACTTCCAGTGTCATAGTTACAGCACCACATGCAGCACATCCCCACGGCTGGGTTAATGAGGTTGGAGCCCCTGTACACTGTAAACAACCTGCTTAATACTGTCACAGTCTAACTACTCTAACAGGCAGGTTTGTGCAAGGATGAGTTTCTAATGCTATGAATGTGACAATAGGGGGGTTGCTACTTACTGCTGGAACAGCAAAGGCCCGCAGCTCAAAAGCGCTGTCCTAACAACGCAGGCTGCACCAGCCCTTTTCACAAGCAGGCCCTAGCTGCTGCAGTGGTGTGAAGTGCTGCAAGGTAGCTGAGGTTATGCAATAAGGAGATTTAACCTTTATTTGAACCCTGATTTGCATTTGGTAAATTCTGGCTTTCTGGAGAATCCAATGCAGTATGCCCAAATCCTCATTCTAAAGTTTCAAAGACATTTAAGTTCTGATATCCTAAACTATGTGATCTGTCAGTCCTTCCCTTCTCATACCTGTTCTCCATCTGTTTTACATCTGCTCCTAAGGAACAAGAATACAAAGAAAACATCTTTCAAGAACCTCCAAAAATGCCTCAGCCAGTGAAAGTTTATTCTAGAAAAACCACACCTCGGAATCCCAAATACAGCCAGTGGATTCCAAAACGAGGGACCGTGAAGCCAAAGAAAGCAGCTCCAAGTAAGAACTGCAAAACTGTACTTGGTGGAAAACTGGCATCTTTTGAAAGCATGTGCAGAACTCCAAGAATAAAGGCATCAGTCCAACATATACCAGTCAGCTGTTGCGTTTTCCCCTTCATATGACCTCTATATGTCTGGCTTTTTGTTAGGGAAGATAATGCTTTAAAGTAAATGTAAACCACCAATGCACAATCAAAACTGTGACCTGTTTGCTACCTTCTTGAAGTCCTTTGGATTATTTTCAAGGCTTGGTTCCATTACTGCTACTCCTGTGCTTGCTTCACTATAGTCTGAGCTTAGTCTTTTTTTCTGGTTTGTTTTTTTTAATTTTTCCTCTTTTTTTTTTCTGAGCGTGTATCAGATTTAAAATTGGGCCTTTAGCTTGGGTGGGCTGGTGCTGAGCTATGTACAGGTAATAGAGCAGAATCTGTCAGTTGCTATCAGCTGCCTTACATAGACCCTGCAGTGGTGGTATTAACACTGCCCCTGGTTTTGCTGAGCAAGTGATACTCCAAGAACAGCCACCACATAAATCATAGCCTCAGGTTCGGCAAACAGCCTTGTGCATGCGCAAGATTCTGGTGTAATCCCCTACATCTCTAAATGGTGCTCAGGTACACTGCCTTATTTTTCTTCAGTGTTAAAAGTGCATATATTCAATGTCCCTTTGTTTCATCTCCACATGACCTTTTCCTGCCAGAAAAATCAAACATGTAATGGGAATGAGCTGGATGCAAACCAGATTATTTTACACCTGGTTACTTGACCTGGATCTGTCACTGCTAGCGCTGTATTAGCATTATTTTAAGTTTCTGTAACCAGGGAGAAAGATTAAAAAAACCCACAACAACAACAACCACCAATTTAGAGATGCTCAGAACCATCTGAAGAAAGAAGGGGATACTGGTCCTATTTGGATGTGGTGGTGGGAGGGAAATAATGCCCAAGTTATAAAAGTAATTCTTCAGCAGGAAAAAAAAATCCCAAAACAAACAACAAAACACAAAAACAAACCACCACCAAAACCTTGGGATTACTTTCTCCTCTGTTGTACTGACAGAGTGATGTGATGTCCTGCTGGGTTTACCTTGACGTCCTAACAACAGCATGGTGGTTTTGTATAGTGTTCAATCTAAAGTATTTCATAACTTAGGCTGCTGACACTGTCTGAAAGAATTTACCACTATATGTCTTCTCCAGGACCTTATTGCTTACATCTGTCTTTACCTTCTAGTGAAAGTAAGAGATGATGACCTCCTATTTCAGCTACTGGAAGAGTTTCCCCACCTGCATATTTCCCACCATACTATGAATAAAATGTGGCAGCAGCAGCTTGCACACACCCAACAACTTAAGGCAGCTTCTGGCAGAACTAGGCCAAAGCTCCAAAATGAAGTGAGTATTCTTCTTACCTTCTAAGCGTCAGCAGGGATGGGATCTCTGACGGAACTGGTAGCAGCCAGCAGTTTGTACTGCACGATAAAATCATCCTGACCCTCTGCAGTGTACATACATCGGGCACATGCACATCCACAGCACAGTATGAAAGGATGTTTATCTGTGCTTGGATGAGGTGTGGGTTTAACTTCTTATCAGCCACTTGAATATAATGTTTCGGGGGTTTTTTTATACTAGCTTATCTAGTACTGCCTTGGATTGCTATTGCTTTTTAAAAAGCATTTTGTAGTTTCAAGTGCTAGTTCTGAACCGTCTTTTTGTTTAAAAGTCAGGAGATAAAAAAGTTGATTAAGTTATGCTTGGTAACTCTCAACATAAAAACCAAGACATAGCAGAGGGGCAATGTTTGAAATGCCTACACACAACTGCCTGTCCTGCACAATGATGCAAGTAATTTGCTTTTTTTTAAACCTCCAGGTTCAACAAGCCCTGAAGAAGCATGAGCTTCTTGTTGCAATTATTAAAAGAGATCAAGACCATAACAAGAGACTGGTATGTTCTTTGAAGGGTATTTGTTACCTGATACAAAAATGTCTTGTTGGTCCATGAAAGTGGCTTTTAATCTTATGACTAGTTTATGCCTCTTGAGTAGCTGTGGTCTCAATTGCCATGTAATCTGTTTACTGCGTGGCTACTGAGGTCATGGAAATGGAATCTTCTTACTATTACACTGCACTGTTGCTTTAAAAGTGCAAACAAATTCTAAGAATGTGCAAGGCAGAGAAACTTCAGGCTCCTGGTGTCACTGGTAAAAACACCAACTACCATGGCAATGCTGACTCCTTAATTATATAGTGCTCTTGATGGCACCACTTTGCTGAATCAGTGGTGACTAAAGCTTTAAACCATAAATGCAGTGTAAAATTGGGGTAGGGAGAAGGTCCTTAGTAAAGGATTCTATTTATTTAGCAACGATTAACAAAACTTTGCCTGCAACAGTATCTGTTGGAAGCTTGGTGGTCTTACAGCTACTGTTCTTCTTTTAGCAAGAATTTAAGCAACGTATCAGCCGACAGAAGTGGGCTCAGAATAAACTGAGAGAGAAGCGCCAGCAAGCTGCTCGAGCCAGGAAATATTATGAAGATTACCGTGTTCAGTTGCGTGCCAAGATGATGCGGGCTCGGACACGGGAAGAAAGGGTAAGTACCAGATGCCTTGCTCTTTTTTGTTTGGATCCCTGGGCTGAGGAGCCATAGTCCTGTAGTTCAACTAATGGTCCAAGTAGACAGAGAGCAAGTTAAGAAACAGCACGCAGGAACCCTGCAGGATTAACTGGTTGGTCAGTCAAGGCCACAGATTAAAAAACTCCTTCTTTGGAAACACTGATACAATGTAGGGCAAGCCAGTGTAACACCAGAAAAGATGCTTTATGGGGTTAAGCGAAGCAGAGAAAGGGTGAAGAATCAGTGTGGAAAAACAGGACTGGTAACATGAGAAATTGGGGAAATGAGTTTTCAGAAACAGTAGGATTAAGAAGTTGTTCCTATAGTTACTATCCAAGGAAAACAATCTAAATCTTCAGTTAAGGAAACTGGTCAAAACGACAGCTTTGTTATTTGGTTATGTTTGTTAAACAAAGTGGACTTTTTGACAGATATGATCTCTAATTAGGGCTGGACATCAGAGCTAAAGCAAGCAAGTAGTTATTACACTTTGCAAGAGCAGATACACAATTCTCATGTTTTAAAATAAAAGCCCAGAAGTTTAGCGCATAATCCACTATCAGTGATTTGAGAACTGTTTGCCTGGGGCTGCACTGTAGCTGGTAACAGTTCCTTTGTATAAACGGAAAGCCTGAGCACAGGCTGGATTTCCTGCTATTGGAAATCTGGATGAAGGTCCTGTAGTTAGAGAAAGAGGGGGGTGGGGGGAAGGGGCTGTAAATCACAGTGCGTTCAAAGACCCTGGGCGTGCGCTGTCAGGTTGTCTGATTTTAAAAATGTAACATACATTTGCTGTTCCAGCCCTTTCTTAGCTGTCTGACTAAACGGACATGAAAAATGTATTTTATCTATTAGAATGTTGTCATACAAATACAGCTTGGCTGTAGATGTTCCACCATTGCTGGACTGTAACTGTACCTGTCTTCATGGGAATCGCCGTTCTGTTGTGAGATAGAGCAGATGAAGAATGTAAATGCAGACTTAGAAGATTCTGGGCAAGTTTTAAGTTTCCTTTCCTTAAATTGCTGGCAGATATTTAAAAACTTATTTGAAGAAGGCTTAGAAATTCAGAAGCAAAGACTGAAGGACCTGAGAGCGTATGCTCAAGAAAAGCGTGCAGAACAAAGGAGAGAGCATCAAAATGAGCTGGAGTCTATGGAGAACTATTACAAAGATCAGGTAAAAATCTGCATCAAAGAGTTAACATTTTTTACACTGGAAGCCTGTCCTTTCTGTAACTGGTTACACTCAAACCCGTGCTGTGCTTAGTTTTCCATGCTAGCAGAAGCTTTATCTCAAGAACGTCAAGAAATCCAAACCAGAGAGAAAGCACAAACACAAGTAAGTTTTCTTAACTTTGTGTAAATGTCTTGCCTTTTTCTGTGCTGTTGCTGATGTCTGTATTTTCTTTAGATGCTACAGAAAACAAAGAGAGACTTGAGATCGCGGATGGAAAAGGAAATACAGCAACTGCAAGCAGCAATAATGCAAAGTGACGATGACACTTTTTTCCAAGAACTAGAAGCAGACAGACTGAAATCGAGACTTCAGATGGCTTCCTTTCAGTACAGCAAAAGCCATTTTGTGTAAGGTTTGGGGTAAATATCACTGCAGTTGCCTCTGAGATGAGAATCTTTGAGAGCTGCTGTAACAGGAAGATGGTGTGGGGCTGGTTTTCTCTAAAATACCTGCTCTGTCACGTTGACATGTCAGACGTGTAGCTGCTGCCATCTGAGACCTCTACAGCACTTTTATGATCACCAATAAAGTTTTTTGACTACTTTTTACCTTCTTAGCAAGGCTGAGATTATGATGAGCTTTGCCCAAAGTCAGTGTGTTTAAGTTCTCAGTGGAACAGGTGAGTGCTCAACCTGTGAAGTACTACTTCCTATGCTACAAATGAATTGGAAAAAGCAGTTTGAACTGAAAAACAATGGCAGTTCTAAAGCAGTAAAACAAACTTCTGCAAGAACTGAAACCTGGGAAGGAATGCTGTCCAGGGGTTCTGTTTTCACCAGGGCATACTAACAGTTGTATGCTCTGTAGGTGTCTCAGTTGTTGGATTGCACACAGGCCTGTCAAAACTACGTAAGCTCATGAGTAAACAAGCAAATTTTTGTTTCAATTGATCTAATTCAGAAGGGAGTCATAATAATACTATATACAAATGGACAAACATAACAATCTTGTTTGCCTTAAAAGCAGATTATTTGGTCAAAAGTTTTGCAAGGGTACTTGTATTTAGTATCCTGATTATTTTGTTGTTTTGGGTTTTTTTTCCTTTCCCTAGGGAAAAGCAATGAAAACTAATGTTCTAGTTCTGTCTGTGTGAAGCTGAGTAAATAGTGATTAAAAATTCCTGACATTCAGCTTTCACCTTACTTCAGGTTGTAAGGTTTGCTTCTAGGCAGAGCAGGAGCTGAGAAGAGGCATTACACCTACCTTTGTAGAATCAGCACGTGCTATAAACAAGACACTGGTTAGCAGAAAATTCCCTGTTTCAGCAGCCATGCACTGGGCCCTACAGATGCAAATACAGAGGGATGAAGACTTAAAACAGACAACAACCTGCATAAACCCAAGCTGGTAATCAGTGAGGCCTGTTACTGATGATCTATTCTCCTCCGCTTGACAAAACTGCCATTTTTACATAGTTTATCTTGGTAACGAGGATGAACTCAAGTGTAATTTTCAACAGGCTCTAGAAGAGCGGGTGCTTAAAACAGCGTGTGTCAGAAGGGATATGAAAATACTGGAATTAATTGATTGCATTGCATATACAATATTTAAAGCTTGAGATGAGATGGTGTCTCATGGAACTACCACCACACTCCGTGAACTAAGACTCACACACTGGGGAAAAGAAAAAAAGGAAAAAGAGCTAAGCAAAAAAAGCCTCCAGCAGCTGAAGGTGCTTCCTTTAGAGATTAAACCAAACTGCTTAGCAGTTAAAAACAACCAAGCCAAACCCAAAACACACAACAAAAACATCCACAGAACCCAAAGCCATTTCCATGGAGTTGCTATAAACCAGGCTAATTTAAAGCCTTTACCTAAGGGACAATATTTACCAGCTAACCTGGTCAAATTTAACAAGTATTTACCAGACTTACTTTCCTTTTTGCTTCCCTTAAGGAAGATGGTTTAGCTTTGCTGAATTTTGAGACATCTGTTCACCGATGCCAAGATCAGGCCCCTGCCCAGACCTGTGCGCACCATTACACGAAAGCCAGAAGCAAGACCTTTTTTTGACTGTACATTCAGCACAATCCTTACTGCAGGTAACAGCATGTAGAAACACAGCAAGTTTTAAGCATTTTTCTCCTGAAACAAAGCTGAGTTACTTAATGATACTGTTACGTTTTAAAGTAGGTATTTAATTAGGAGAGACTTAAAAGTTTTAAAACCGTTGATGCTGTGACAGTGCAAACAGCATACAATTTATTGCTCAACTTCTGCATGGGTACATACATTAAGTACTTAAAAACCATTTTATACAGATTTTTTTTGTTTGTTTTTTTGTTAAAGCTCATGTAACAGCTGGGTGAAAATACAATGATACCAATGCTAAAACACTCTGTAATAAATACAATGGAAATGATAAACTAAGAACTGTCAGTTTGTGGAGGAGTAATTACACTTGTATAAACTAATTACAACTACAGACAAAGCTCTGAGGATGTGGCAGAGCCGGAAACCTACTACATAGTGTAAAGTACAACAAATGGCACCTGTTAACTATATGGTGCTGTTTAAAATCTGAAGCCATTGGAGCATGCTACATTAAGCTGTATGATGCATACTTGTGATACAGAAGCAAAGCTTTTACTTCCATCAATGCAGCCAGTTTAAACGCACCAGAAGTTCAATACAGATGTAGTGTTGTAGAACAGGAATTTAAAAACTGCTTGTGTGCTCTGGACTTTAGTACAACACAAACATTTGGTACAAATAAAATCAGTTTAGGGAAACTGAAACTATGTGCAAAGAAAAAAAAAATTAGAATACATACTGTACAAAGCACCATTACAAAACTCTTTACACCGAGAAATTAAATCCTCTGAAACTCAACTGTGTACTGTATATTTGAAATCTACAAAAGTCATTGTTCATAATTAAACATTCATAATGAAAAGCAACAGCATAAAACCATGATGTGACATCTCTCTAAAACAACTAAAGACTGGATAAAGTAAAACCCAGTAAGAGGGACACATTGAAATAAATATTCACATTAATCATGGGGTGAAAGTCCAAGGTTAAAATGCAATATTAGGCTTAGCACCTTTTTGAGGGGAAAGTAGCTGACATGATCTTGAAACAAAATTTTGCAAAGGAATCAACCCTTTAACATTTTCAGATAAACACCTGACTAGGCAATGAGGTGCTTTAATTAAAGCTCTCAGTCATTATGAAGGTAGAAGGCACTCAAAATACTTGGGATATTCATCCTCGTCTGTCAGCTATGGAAAGTCAAATGTAGATTTGTCTAGTTTTGCCTATAATATATTAAATTTACAATATTTATCTGTGGCAGTTAAAAAAAAAAAATTAAAAAAAATCTCTATCCCATACCAAAATGTTTGGCAGAACAAACATGTACTGCTAAGGCTGCTGTGAAAATGAATGGTACTTGTCAACTGATCCTAGAGTCTATGCTGGAGAGCTCGTCTCCTCCCTCCTCAAAAATGCTTTTAGAACATAAGGGTGGCTGTAACTATGAGTTCAGTAAATGCACTGGCCTGAGCAGGCTGCCAGGGAGAAGGCTCCTGGGAGGTGGGCATAGATGATGTGTTCAGGAGACACTACAGAGACAGTCTTTACACAGTGCCACGGCGAGCTGTCCGGTGCAGGGGAACAGCAGCCCACCGTCCCCCCACAGCACCTGACAGTCCTGACTTCCCCCCAGAGCTGGATCAAACTTGACATTTTTCTTGTTTCATGACCAGCGAGGCTGCAGCCATAGCCTGAGCAAGAGCACCGGGGAGGAGGGATTAAAAACCAATCACTTAGGCAAGACTGGAGAATGTATCCCATGAACACTGCTCAAAGGAACCTGTCTCTGTGAATAGTAATTCACACCTCGAAACTTGCAGGGGGTGGGGACTTTGGGAGTGTCTGAAGCAGTGGGCCCAGCCACAGGCAGCAGTACTGAGTAAGAAACACACTGGGCAACTACTTTGCTCTCCCAGGCAACCTGGACAGATGCAGTGGCAGGTTCTCTGGCAACAGCATTACCTGAAAGCCATGAATTAGGGATCCCGACTGTAGACGCAACGGTACCAGCCATTTTACAGGAGTGCAATAGTCCCTTGGAATGAAGGAAAAAAGGCTCTGATACATTTCAAACCTGGCTGTCAAAGCAAGTTTCTTGGCTTTCTGTTTACATCCCTAAGCAGCCTCATCTCTGCAGCCAGCCCAGACTGGGAAGCAAGTCTCTTAGAACAAACCTTCCAGCAACAGCTGTACAAAAAAAAAATAAATCAAATGAACATGTGGATTTGGCTCACCAGATTCTTACCACGATTCTACAAAAGTAGTCCATTGCCCACTATTCTAATACACGACATCCAGTAGTAGTTTACTCTCTGTGGCAGTCAGATTTGGCAGAACAAAATTAAGTTCAAGCTCCACAGAACAGACATGAGCAGGTTCCCTGTGTGACTTACACTGCAAAAAATGGAACAGCTGTTTACATCCCATTCCTTTAGCATTTTCAATACCCTTGACTTTCTTCTCATGGGCAGTGTAAAAATAGTGCAGATTTGATGATTAAGTGTAACCCAAGTGAAAAATCACAACACTGATGGGGGAAGGGGGAAGGAAAGAGAAAATAAAATAAAAAGCTACTTATTCCAAATATTCTCCCCGCTGAGAGGAGAATGCCACCACCACCTCTTAAGCAGACTGATTTACCTACACACCATGAGCAGATCATACAGATCTTAACTGAGAATTTCCAAACTAACTTCAAAGTTCAGTTCCCTCTACCGGTAGTGCATTTTATTCCCCTTTGAAGAGATCAACCCATGTTATAATTCATATATATACTTACTTCCATCCCTACAATCAATAAATTATGTGCTTCTAAAAACCTCATTTGCAAAGCACATTACACAAACTTCAGTTAATACACCACTTTTGCTTAGCTGTAACTTAAACCCACACGTCATGAGCAGCTAGACAAAGATTACAACATGTTTTACCTGATAAATCTTTAGCATCAACAAATACATAAAATGTGATTTGGCTGCATTCAAACAAACTTTGGTTGACCGGACAGGATGGTTCTGAAACGAACTGCTGACAGGCTTCTGCTGTCAAAGATCACCTCATCAGCACGCTTAACAAGTTGAAAAATGCAGTGTTTAAAGTCAAAAGCAACAGAAAATACTCTTGACAGACTTGTTAGAAAAATGCTGTTCCTTTAAAAAAAAAATCAAAACATCTACTGTTCATTAAAAAAGGTCTATCCCACATGATAACACAAGTACTGTACCAAATACAGCATGTGTCACTCAACTCACACAAAAAATTTTGTTTAAGGAATCTGACAAGTGATATAAATAGGACCCCAAAACATCGTATTTGTAATTCATGCTTGAAAAATATAAAAAAGACCCCTGTGGTAACATTTATGTTGAATTTACATTGCAGAATATAATATTTTACTATAAGAAAATGCAGTTAACTGGTAAGTGGCTTTAATTAAAAAGACTAATGATTCTTTCAGCCAATTTTATGCAAAGTGAGAATAATCCAAAATAGTTTTTCCAAAAATAGCAGGTATAGATGCTGTTCAGTATCATACACTTAAAACAGGCTGAAACGTGACTTGTACCGACTGCTGAAGTTGTGTCTTGGTATCTGAGAAAAATCAGGTAGGCAAATATAATAGATTACCTTTTACAAAAATAGTAGTAGTCTTTAAGTATAGAACACTGCTTAACTGTTGAAATGTAGGAAAAGTCAGCATTCTGTATGTTCAAGATAATTAGTTTTTAATAGCAGCTGAATGATCCTATGGCAGGAACCACAGAACCCATTTTCTTGAAATAAAATGAAAAAAAAAAAAAGAAAAAATAAAAAAGAGAGGAAAAAAAAAAAAGTTCCAAAGTTGTCCTTTCCCTCCCAGTGTTCTAGTGTAGAAAAGGGAAAGTTTCCTGTATTTCAAGCATTTCTTGAGTCTTGGCTGAGGGAAGGGCTTTCTGGCTGACAGGAGTATAAATAGAGTCTCAGGTAAGCCTGTGAAGGGTCATTCCACAGCAAACCCACATGTTTCTTCAATGGCAGTTAGCAGCTTCTCGTATAGCTTGTCATAGCTTTCGTAAGGAGGAATGTCTATTCGGTTAAAGCTGGGGAGAAAAAGCACAACAGTTTCAGCTCTCTGCAACTTCAAGCATCTTGCAAAGTCCTGTCACACTTCATTTAATGTACTTGAAACGATTACAAAGCGGGACTTGAGGAGGCCAACAGAACTTCATAGAAATAAAAGCCCTCTCGTTTTCACACCCCACTCTGTAATGAGCATCACTTACAGTGTCAGAAAAGGAGGGAGAAGGAAAAAAAAGAAAGACTGCTCAAAATACAGAGACAGCAAATTGGTCTTGATCTGTGTAGCACAATAAAGAACTGAAGGAGTCTTACCAGGTATGAGCTTTCGGCAAGTTATTAGTGCTGGCATCAATCTGGTGTATCGTAAATAGTCGTGGGCCTGCAGCACCTGAAAATCCAGAAGAGATCTCTACCACTACTGTATTGCATAATATCAATGTGTTTGTTACACTGCAACAACAGAAGAGTAACTAAAACCACACACAGAAAAAGAGAAGCTATGCACAAAGAAGCTGAAATCATAAACAGGGAGGAAAAAACTGAAAACAAACTCAGGGTGCCTATGAGACAGATTCCTCCCCTCCACCCACACGTGATAACCACAGATATTTAAACCATTGAAAGATAAACAAGAACAAAACACTGATAAGGAAGAAGTGCACTATGTAACTCTAACACTTTCAAATTTATCTTCTCACCCTTCCTAGAGAACAAAGCTTAGGCAGCTGTGTCTGCCCCGTTTTACAACAGGCTCGAGCAGTGGCCAGTTCCATTCAAAGTCACAACACCAACTTCTCATTAAATTAATCTGACCGTACAGAGATCCCCTTAACCTCTCTGCTAAAGAAAACAGACAGTAGCACAGCAGGCTTCTGGACTTGGGATACGTTGAAGATTTCACAAAGTACAGAAGAAGTTACAAAAAATGCCCAACACTCAGAATTCTTGCCCACATAGACACACATTAAAGACATCAATCCTCCACAGGGACAGTCTTTCTCCTGGGGACTCTTTTCCTGGCGAATATGAACGTTAGCACAGCTCGGTCTAACACCTGACAAGCTTCATGTTCAAATCTGAAGGACAGCAGGCTGCACTTGCCCACAGAAATACCTGTTGTACTAGTGGAGTCATACACAAGCTCACAGTGCTGGCGAGGTTAAAATGGTATTTATTACTCTCCAAACACAGCACACACACCCAGAACAGAGCTGATAGGACTCCTACCTGTTTCAATCGGGTTAACAGCTACAAAGTTGGCCCCAAGCCTCTCCACCCTCTGCCATGTTACTTAAACACCACTTTAAAGAGACATACTTCGCTTAAAGTGACTAGGTCTTAAAAACCTGAATATTCTTCAGCTTCTTATGCACCTGAACATTTTGGAGCTCAAGAACAGAGGAAAAAGTAGACAAGGGCTTAAAGGAAACAGATCTCTAGAGCAACTGACTTTTGTATGTGGCAGCTGTTACCACAGTATTTGTGTTCCAATGGAATCTTCTACCTGTTAAAATAGTTGATGGTCAATGTTTCCCCTGGGCAATTTTCTCTCATCTCCTGAGAGGCTAAAACAGGGTAACTGTTGTGTTAATAGAGCAGCAGGGGTTGCAGCCAGAGCCAGAGCTTCGACTCAAGTTCAGGTCAATAATTGAGGCGTTCATTTCTGGGCTGCCTGTGATTATGTCGCTCTTGCAATAAAAGCAGTCAGCACTGGGAAGCTGCCTGTCAGAATCACAACAGAACTGCATCTTGGTGTTTTCTGGTCCCAGAGCTGTACAGGTGGTGAGGGCTTGCAGAAGACAGAAATTAAAAAACAGGCTTCCAGGAAGGAAAAAAAAAAAAAAAAAAGAAAAGAAAAGAAAAGAAAAAGAAAACAAACACCAAAACCCCAAAAATACAAAACCCGTAAGGTGAATCCCACTAAGATCTCTGCTGATCTGAACTTCTGGCCAGAGAAGGAAGCCCATAGCTGAATCAAAAGAGCCATTTACAGCTGAATGCAGGGCAATAAACAAACCCACAAACCCGACTATTTGTGATGGTTATTCATCAGACCATTAAAAATCGCTCTTGGGTCATCACGCTGCAGCCAGGCAGCCTCATTTTCAGCTAATGTTTCTGTGATTGTCCTATTGCTTCCTCCAAGCACAGGCATTTGCAGTTAGTTCTGGAGAAACCTCACCTTGTAATGCCTTGAAGCCCTGCAGAGGCACTCGGGAGGAGCCCGTCACGAACTGGAGAAGTCGTGCTCTCCTCTCTTCATCAAAAAACTCCACAGCTTTCCAGAACCACTTCACGATGTTGCTGTCTGGGGTACAGTGTTTTAACCTAGTATTTGCCTTCCAGTCATTAACATCAATTTTTCCGAGTCCACAAATGATGAGCTGTAAATGTTAGAACACAATTACGTATTTCATCATTGATTGATATAACAATGGTTTTAGAGTGAGCTAAGTGAGGAATAATGGGTTTTGAAAAACCGACAGATTTTATACCAAGGGCACATTATAACCTCTCCTTAATCTTAATCAATGCTGAAATACAACTTTTTAAAAAAATCTTACCTTTTTACACTTAAAATTTTTCAAATGGCCTCAATTAAAAAAAACCCCACCAAATTATATTAACATAGTCAATTATTTCATAAGCTTATACAAAAATGTCTTGACCTGTCAATTAAACAGCTGAAGTACAGATTGTACCCGTGTGTTTAAACGGATGCATAATTCCTATGTGAACTCAGTATTTCCTTCTGGAGTGTAGCTAAGGGTGTAGTTCAGCTGGTCCAACTCTGGAGCCCCAGAACTAACCTTGTTCTTGTGATACTACACACATACTGCAAATCAGATTGTCTTTCCTGGCCAAGAGCTCTCAGCACTTCTAAAATGGAGATCCACTATGGATCAGTTTAAGCTCAACAGGGGAACGATTATAAAGCCATTTTCTCGTGACTATGAACATTGGACCTTCCTCTCTCTCCCTCTGCATTTGCAAAATGATCCCTGGTTAACAGTATGGCTGGGTCACTGCTGTTGGTTGAGAATATTCAGGATAAAAAGAACAGCCATCACTGACATTCTAGTTCAGTGAACAGAAAAAAGGAAATGCAAATAATTTACCTGTGGCCATTTTATATGGCAAAGCTCAGCTCCACAGCTCACAGAGTGCATATTGCATTTCAGTTTTATGGCAAGCTTGGGATCCATGGGATTTGCCTTGAAAGGATATTGTTTGGATACTGATCTTGACATTTTGTAGCACATTTGCTGGTGACAGCACCAGACAGCACCTTTCCTTATGCTGCATTTACAGGGCCAATTTAGTCTGGCATAACTCAGCTCTGTGAAACCACACAGCCGCCTGACACCGAAGTGGGTGCAGTGCACTGGAGGGGCTGGGAGCAAGCGGTGCGAGGTGGAAGGGAGTGACAGACAATTTTCCTGGCAGCACTGAGTTTAATATTGTGAAACCGCACCGTGAGAAATATGCACCACCACCTCTGCTGGAGGAACGCTCTCCGAAACAACCCGAGGTCACTGCAGATACTTCTCAGCAGGTTCAGCTGAGTTTGCAGGTATAGCAGAGGGTCTCCTCCTCCACCAGGGCTGCAGCTGCTATGAAATGTTGCCTTGAGGAACACTCTCAGCTCTCACTGGAAGGTGCAGGCAGCCTCTGTGGCTGCCTGACCCGGTAACCTCTCACGCTAACCGTATTTCTTGCGATAGCGCACCTGCAACCCCCTAAAGCACCGGGGACACGGCTTCGCACGTTACTCAGTCTCAGAAGAATGCCTCAGGCTTTTATTGTTACACTTGATGACAATGGTGTAACATTAGTGAACTGACCTCTAACTCTTTCTCATCGAATGTCTTCAGCAGATGTTGTGGGATTACTTCATTAAATCCCTTCTGTAGAGCCAGAAACTGAGCTTCAATTCCTCGTAAAAATCGCCAGTTTACATAAAGTCTGCAAGCAAGTGCAAATTGGTTTTGTGAAAGATGTATTCAGATACAATAAACCTGCAATTTATCCAGGTAAAAAAAACCCAAACAAACAAAACCCAAACCAAAACAACGCAAAACACCAAGGCTTTACTGACAGGAATACACACAACACCACTTAGGAAAAAACCAACAACATGACAGCTGTCGATTGCTTCAAGTAAGTAAAAGTTCCTCCCCACCACAGAAAAGACAAAAAAGAGAATGACCTACCTGACATACTCCTTTTTGTTTTCCTCTGTCACAGGGATGCTTTTGCCATTGGGTTTCAGTTCGTGTTGAATGATTTCCCCGTATGCGTTGTGTTCTACACAGAACGTATGGTCCAAGACTCCTGTGATGTCATTCTCACTGGTGGAAAGAAGCAAGCAAGTGACTCGGTGAAAACATATTCTGCAAATATATCTGACAGACAACACAATTTATTTTTCCAATAGCATCTCAAATTACCCCCTGGAAGCGCAGGGTGAACGTACGTTTTTACTACATTACATTTTAAACAATTATCAAAGTTTCAATGGTACATTTTGATAACGTCTTACTGTTAACAGTAGGCAAAAATAATCAAATGTATTAACTGAGCACCTTACAGCTCAGTCATCATTTACCTCCTCCCGACCTCCCAAATTTGAATACTTTGAGCATATTAAGCCTTAAAGAAGCTAAATTGTACAAGAAAGATGTTTCTTAAATCTGCCTAAGCAGGAGATCAAAACACACTTCACTTCTTTTCAACTGGATTCAGAAACATTCTCTCTATTATGTTAACTGAGACAGAATTCTAGCATTATTAGACATAATATACAGTACATACAGTATCCAGACCAAGCTGTTATGAAGATCAGGGTCAACCAATTCCATATCATCCAAAGTAATCGGCTTCCCCAGCAACTGCTTATAGAAAGGCAATGTGAAGCCCCCGTCGATGTAGTGTCCATGAAACACAGCCATCCCCATTATCCGTCCGACGAAATGGAAATAAGATAAGTGTTCCTAGAATAGAAAGGTGGCACTAAGCCATTCAGCTAAGTAAGACCTGCAGGTTACATCTGCTGAATGTGAAATAAAACTTCAATACAAAGGAAAAAACCCTCCAAACACCACAACAAACCCAAACCATATAAAGAGCTTTTTTGTCTCTTTGTTTTTATACACAGCACATAGAGCATATTGCTTCCAATCCAGAAGTCTTACTACTAAGAATCAAAATAATCTTAATTTCTCCCAAAGGAAACAGAAATTGTCATCTTACAGAAAATTAAGAACATATTTGAGAAGTTTCTTTGTTCAGTACTAAAAAGAAATTATCATATCATTGGATAAATTCAGTCTCTAGCAAGACTGATATGAGAATTAGGTTCCTAGGTGTAGAAGGCTCTCCAGATGTATTTAATTTCTCGTCACAAAGCGATCACTGAGAGAACTGCTGTTACCAGCCCTACCGGGTTGACTGCAGAGTCGGGGTTGATTTGCAGTGTATAGATATCATCTCGGGAATACTGGAAGAGGCCATAATATGGATTCAACATCTCATGTGACAAGAGGTAGAGCCACTCCCTGAAGAAAATAAAACAGTTTATTGTGTAATTTAGACAAATGCATTCCTAACTGAGAATCTGTTCAAAATAGTATGATTAGTTTAATCTTACTGTTAAACATAAACGGGAAGGAAGCTACCTCTGAACGGGCTTAGATAAGGTTGAAATCAGAATTATTTTTACTGGCTCAGTAACTGCGCAGCACCTGACAGCTGATGGATTTCCCAGCTTTCCAAGATTCTTCTCCAGGTTACTTATTTCCAAGAGAATTTCCAACTACGATTCTCCTTCACGCATTACACGCTAAGACAAGACACTGTACTGACTACACTGCAGACATGTTTTCAGTCAGAACTTTTAATATAAGCCACCTTCAGGTAATGGATATATTTAGTTAAAGTTTTAATTACGTGTTCACAGAACAGTAAATAACAGCCTAAGTATTGGGAAAACCTCAACATTTTGTAGCTTGGTCCTCTGGCATTCACATAATTCGTGTATTCAGCAAGATGGCAAAAGGCTCCACAGCACAGAGACTAGAAAAATACCAGCAGATACTTTTGAAAATGGTGCACAACAGCATCTGTAACTTCTTTATTTTAAACACTATTGTTATCACCAAACAATTACTATTAATTTGTTCAACACGACTGCTTTACTAGCTATGGCTAATTGGCACGTTAAAATGTTTAGGAATGCATGAAGTGAAAACTCCATCGGTTGTTGGCAAACTCGTGCAGCAGCACAGCGCAGGAGCATTGGCCCAGAGGTCACTTGCTGCAGATGCAGAAGAGTTTGGGAACGTTGTCTGTACTTTGAAGTGAATACTAATGGTAAAAAAATGCAATGCAAAGAATACTCCTAAGTGAGTCAACACTCAGATGCTGAGCGTTGATGAGAGCAGATCCACGTGCCAGAGGTGGGGAATATTCTGAGTGAAGTAAACCAGCACCTGTGCCAATGGCCAGTACAAGTCCTAACACTGTTTTAAAATGTGAAGAATATCTTCATATACTCAGTAAATTTCATTTCTTAGAAGTGAAAAATAACTTTAGACTATTTACAGACTTAAGTTGCCTACTAACTGCTAGTTTTTACCATTTTGTTTCGAACAAGCTGCAATACAGCATAGTTTTTGATCAACGTTCTACCACAAAGGCAAATATTTAGTAGCATAAATTCTCAGATACCCAAGCTTTACTAACAACAAAACAAAGGTAATTTCAATAGATAACAAAAACCTGTCTCCCACGTATGAGACAGCTGATGTGACCTGCAAGGTTTCGATTTACTGCCAACAAACTAGTTCCTTTTTGATGCAGTTTTTCTTTTAAAAGCCTATCTGAACAAACATACTATTCTGACATTTCTGTTACAGAAATAAATACAAATAAGAATCATGTAAACAGAGACAGGACTGACACAAGGCTGGTTTCGGATTCGAAGCACAGTTGTAGCTGGTGCTGGGAAAGAGACAGAGAACTGACTGTTTACCTGGCAACACCTCCATAATCAAGGCCTTCCTCCCCACGAAATTTTATCATTAATCGTTTCCACAGGTCTTTTGGCCTCATCTTCATGACTTGCCTGTAGGATTCCTGTAAACACAGAACACTTATTAACTGCTATTTACAGACAAGAAGCTGCTACTGTTTATTAGAAAGGAAGGGAGTCTCAGATTCCAAGTCCAAAGGGGATACTACTAAAGGGGGTACTATTTTCCTAGACACTAACCAGTTCCTCAAATTACAGACTGTTACTCAGTTTTCTACACATGTGATAACACTCGTCAAGCAAAACAGGTATGTGAGAAGAACCACCCTCTGTTAAATTTCCAAAGGCGTACAGCGATCAGAACATTTTCTCATTCTCACATAACTTCTAAAAAATTTACATCTGTGCCAGTAAACTCCTTTTGTTTTGTGTAAGAGCTCACAATTTTTGCAGCCTGAAAAGCCAACAGTGGAGCTTCTACTGTAACATGTGTGTGAACCTTCAAGAGGCATCTTAAGAACAGAAGCATCAATTCCACCCCAGTAAATCTAGAGATTTGTTCCTCTATCGCTAAGACTTCACCAAGAAAACAAAAAAAGAAAGAGGCAAAACAAATTCTGATTTTAAAAAAGGAATTAAACCCAAATTCATCCATTTTTATTTATGTCCAGTATGAATGCTCGAATCTTTGGCTTTGCAGAACAGAAGAGGTGAGCATGCCTGGGACCCAACATACTCAGCTTGGTTTTCAGAACCAGAACATAGTAATTTTCACTGCTGTACAGCAGCCTTTCCTCCCTTTCTTTAGTTGATTATGAACCGACTTGACTGTCTCCAAAAGGGAAGACCCACACAAATCTTTCTTGGCTGGAAAAAACTGTGACAACACAGTGGGGCTACCGGGTTTGTGGGTGGGGGTAAAAACGCAACAGGGACGGGTGATAACGTTCTCAGTAAGACAGACTGGGGCCCAGAAAATGCCAATGAATTATAACTGGTTTTAATCACAAATGTGATTAATGGGTCACAAAATAAAATGCAGATATCCCACTGTGGGCATCTCTGGTCATTCAGAAGCCCAGACAATTCATAAAATTGGTCTGATGCGGGTTGGGGGAGGAATGCACCAGAAATCAACCCCAATCGAGACAGATGCGAAGTAATCCAAACCCCCAAGATGAATGCTATTCAGTAGTCATTTTACTTAAGTTACAATAGGTCAGAGATCACTAATAATTGTTTGGTTTTCAATTTGTAACATTCCCTCAGTAACAGACATTAGCATTCTTACATTCAAGGAAGAAGTGAGGCAGTATGCTCAAATACACCAAGTGCCTGGACTCCTTCCCCAGTCCCTGACACAGTCTGGATAGCTCCAGCCACAGGGAAACCTTTCCTCATTTTTCTTATCCTCTGCAGGGTAAATACATCTACTTTAAATGCACAACTGTTCTTAACATCCCCTTGAAACGCTTCCTCTTCCCATTTGCCAACTGGTATAATTCTGGCTTTAACTCCAGACTGCAAGATTCCATCTAACTGAATGACTTCTTCAGACAGTTACGAACAACCCTCCTCCCCTTCCCTCCACGTTAAGAAACGGGTCAAATTCTCAAATTACCTCAAAAATCTCTTCCCTGGAGACCTCGATACGACAATGGCCAGCTTGAGGTTGCTGCTGTGACAGTTCTTGCCTCAGGATCTTGAGTTTCTGCACTAGGTCTCGCTTGTACCTCGGCACCGTCAGACACTCTGCCTCATCTGGAAGCTGACACAGGGACACTACCTGCTGCTGCTGCTGGTGCTGCTGATCTTTAAGTTGATTCTGGCGGCTAGAAACAAACGCAGCTGTTTGCAGATATTCCAGTCATACATCCCCTGTTTCCTTCAGATGTTTCTTAAAGGTTAAGTCTTTGTAACTAAACTACTTTCAATTTACTGTGATTATTTCTGTGATTACACAAAAAAATGTCCGGGTCCAGTAAAAGAGAAATTCAGAGAGATTTTATCCTGACTAAAGACATGTGCTTCTGTCTTTCTTGGCAACTATCAGGGTTTTTTTTTTAAGGTTTGTTATTTCTATTAGTATTACTATTAGTATTAAGTATGTAAAAGGTTACAGCACTATATAATAAGGTATTATCCATACAATTTCACTGCTAAGCTGCTGACATTGGATTTCTCAGATACCATTTCCACACTTCCTTTGCGTGTTTTGCCTTCCTCCATTTTAAAATTCAGGGATCTGCCAAACACTATGCCTCTAATCTACAGTCAATACCATAGTCTGTTTTAAATGGCTTGCCTGAAAAAGAGTAAGCTTACAAAAAGATGTTTGTACTGGCAGCTTGGCAACGACCTTGTCCCTTGTACTTGGCCTAGTCTAGGCCGCAGGAATGTGGGAGTTCACATGTAACTAATTGGCACAGATAAACAAGTATTTTTACTAGCAATTCGAAGAGATTTTGTAAATCTAACTTATTACTAGGAAAAGAAATTTCATCATGTTGCAGAGATATCCTCTCGTGTTGCTTCTCGCACACAGTAAGCTGATATTTTTACATTTTTTTTTAGTATGGCCCTTCCAAACAACAGGGGATAAAAGCTCTATTTTACCTAAACCACAAGAAGAGTATCTCTGTGTGGAACCCAAAATTTACTGCATAAATAAGAAAGGTTATAATTCTGAATGTTTTCTAGTGGAGTATTAATAAATTGGGTTTTTCAGCATCAAAAAAATAATAGATGGCACCAGACACAGGTTTACCATATTTCAGAATTTCAGCCTACTGTCTGTTTTGAAGCAAGATCTACTGGAAAGCTCTGCTGGCCAACCAGAATTCAGCCCTAGCAGGCTTTCACCACGGCAACATTCAGAACAGGCAATTAAAAGAGGGGTGGGGGTGGTCCCAGTTTGCCCTGTGGTTCTGAACAGATCTTCTGTTACTTGCAAACCTTCCACTGAAAGCAGTTCTGCACAAACCAGCCTCAAGGGAAAGTGCCACCGGGTGACCAGGAGCTCTTTATCGGGAGCCTGCCAAGCCTACCATTCAGAAACCCTGCAATGGCACCCACTGGTAACTCCAAGCTTACCACTAGTAATAATACCTCTCTACTCCTGGGCTCTAAGCAGGAAAGAATCATTGTTCTATCTTCTGAACTTTCTAATTCCACAAGGATGAGCAGGTGAAAATATTCCTTGTATATGGCTACCAGAGAAGGTCATAATTATGCACTGAAGTGAGCACACATTCACACTACCTTTAATTGTACAAAAGACACAATCTAGTCAGGGTTGGTCTTAAAAAAAATGTAATCTCTGAAATGAGCATGAATTGAAGATATATGCATCAAATTAAACCAGCCTAAAATAGCAGCAGGAGGAGAAAAACAAAATGCCATCCTCCATATTAGACTAAAGCTAATCAGTGCTGTATTACCTAAATAATCTGCAGTGCTTGGAGTAATTAAATTTAGTTTATTAGTTTGTTTTCACAGCTGAATGACCATGCTCGATTCTGTACACTGCTTTAAGGATACAACTAAGTACTTCTCAGGTGCCCTGACTATCAAAAACTATCACAAACTCTTGGCCAATATTTTACAACAGAACTAGGTAACAAGTTCGATTATTTTTTAAACTTACAGTATCATTGCTGGAAGAACAAACTGCTTTACTCAGCTCAATAGAAAAGTCAGTATAAAACTCTTTTTATTACACCTTTGAACCTAAAACCACTGTAACACCCATCCCACTCAAACACTAAACTTATTCCTCAGATTATTTACAAAATGACAGGCCTTTTTTCTCTCTCTCTTTTTTTTTTTTTTAATAAGAGCAAATAAGGAGGTAGGCTTAAGGGAAGAAAGGAAATATAACAAAAAAAAAAAAAAAAAAAGGGAGGGGTGGGAAAGGGGGGGAAAAAAGGTTTTGCATATCCTGTTTGGTGCAATAAAAGAAAGTAACACCAGAAAAGATTTATCAGGCAGCAGACTTTGCTGATGACACTGTTGGTTGAATTTCTGAAGTCCTTCCCTAATGAAAGGCAGATGTACAAATGAAAAACTTAAGCACACTGTAGTAGTACTTTTAAGTTTAAAGAAATGCAAAATAGTTCCAGGGTTCTGGAAAGTGAAAGTCAAATCGTTTTTTCCAGGTAACAAAGTGAGCTATGTCCTCTACAGCACGCACAGAACCTGTCACTGTGACCCTACAGCCATTTAAAAGCCCCTACCTGTGACAGACAGTCTTTCAAACATAGCCCAGGTAACTGAATTTTCTGCCTTTTAATAATTGCCCCGTTGTAGCTAAGAGGGTCTGAAGTTTTTCCTCTGGGTAAAATAACTACATTTGAATTAATGTAATGAACTTTCCTGTGTTTCCAACGTGAACATGCTCCTCCACTGGCATTTTTTTTTTCAGTATCATGTTTATTTGAAATTACCATTCTAAATTAGGCTAAAAATAGTAGTGATTTCTTGCTTTAAATTAACAAAACAATGCAAAAAAAAAAAAACCCAACCAGAAGCATCTGAATGATGGGAGTTTAGTAAAGTTCTGTAATATACGTGTATATAACTAATGATTTCTTTAAACAAAATACGTATTTGTCAATATTTAGACTCTTCTCCCTCTTGGGGTGTTAAGTTCAAATGTATATTGGGCAGACAAAGGCTAGACAGCTTTTATGTACTACACAAAAGACACGTTGACCTCCTGGATATTACTTTCCATCCGGTTTTGTCTTTTCAGTGGTTGTTCCCATTATTCTTTCCTTCAGCTTTTCTTCCCAATGATTCATTTCCTCAAAAAGCCCGTTCCTCCTGCTTACTCCTTGCCCAGGGCTGCAAGGCTTTCTATCTAACCAACTCTTCATTGTTTCTTCCGCTTAACACCTACTCAACGCTTTACAGGTGTTTCCCAGGAGTATTAAAAGGTGTTAGTAGGAGAAACAATAGTGTCAAGATCCCACATAGCTTGGATGTGTCTGTGAAAAAATAAACCCCAAACCAACAACAAAACCCAAAAAAGAGCACAAATAACAACAACAACAACAATCCACAAATAGGCAAACAAGCAAAATAAACATTTAAAAAAAGTTGGCACGCTGTTTTGTTTCCATTTTAGTAGAAAATCCCCCGGTGTGAAATGAGTGCCTAGGGAATAAAAGCAAGAGCCAGAATTCTTTTGAGTTTCCCTTTCTCTTTTTAAGAGTGCAATATGAATATGTGTTATGAGAACACTGGGGCAGAAAAAAAACACAGTTCCTATTTTATTTCACTCTTTTTGCAAAAAATCCGAGTTAGATTATCTGGACCTTGTTTTGAGAACACATTACTCTAAAACTGAAGGCAGGAGCTGAATTATTTCTCTTTTATTCCAGGAGAATTGTTGGGCACTTGCACACCCTTGCCTAACTCATCAGTACTTCACACCACTGGCAATTGAACGCAGCCTCCTATTACAAAACAAGGTCTCCACAGCTGAAAGTAGCATTAAGTATAAAGCACAGGAAAGAAAGTGTCTCTCTTGCACTGAAAAACTTCTCTGGGCCCATCTTTTCCATCAGACAGCACTCGCTTCCCCTGCTGCTGCCCCCAGCTCCTGGCACTGGCATCACAATAGCCACATTCCTGCCTAAATACTGATAGAGGTTTTTTTTTTTACTTCCCCCCCCTCAACAAGAACAATCAAACCTGTCTTCTATCTAACAGAATAAATTTGATGGTGTGGTGCAGAACACTGCTACTGTCCTTTAAATGTCACTGAATGGCAGAATACATCTTGATATAAAATCCAGCACCCCTCTAGAGTCACTTTCTTTCCTCTATGACACTCAACGTGTGCTGGAGACTTTGAGACTTACTTTAAGACTAAATGCAAGTTAGCAGATAGCCGTGGGTCTGTAAACTGAGTTGTCCTGTTGTTATGGTCGACGAAATAAACTCTGCCCGTTGCTGTATTTCGGATCTCCCATCCAGGAGGCAGTGGACCAAGCTCCTCACAATTGATGTTGCTAAGATCCCTGTGAAAACAAATACAAAATGAACAATACCTCAGCATTTGGCCTCCCAGCCAAACAAGAGTAAATGTAACAGAACAATGCTATGAAGTCTGAGAACATGTATTGTTTCAGAAATTCGATCTGCTCAGTTGGAATCTCTACTCCCAAGGTGCAAGCCCACCAAAAGGAAAAAAAAAAGCCAAACAAACCCACAAACCCCAGAACACATGCCACAGGGAAAAAAATCTTACCAAATAAACTGCATTTCTGTAAACTAACTTCAGATGTTATATGGATACAGACTTTAAACAAAAATAAAGACCATTGCTGTATTTACCAAGATGGAATTGCAGTTCCACACCAATTCTGACAGAAAACATTTTTAAAACAACATTAGTCACGTAAGGAACTCTGAATCACGCTTTAAAAGCTCCCACTAAACAAACCCGTGCTCCTGAAGCGTTCCACTTTCCGTGAAGAGTTACGCACGGGATATTACACATGCATGGCACAGGTGGATTTGCCCCCAAACCCCCAAGTGCTAGTGGGAAGCAAACAGCTCTCTAAAAAAATATTTCAAACAAATTACATGAACAATGACTCAGCTCTGCGCTGAGCAATCCACAGATAGCTTAATGGGTCTCTAGAGAATTCTGTTGAAATTATTAAGTTGTAGATTCATTCCAGACAGTCACTGAACACAAATACTAGTCTTCAAAAATGTACACTTGCTGATTTTTCAGCCTCAGATACCTCCTAGGGTCAAGTGCAGCTTTTTTTAAACATCCAAGCCTTCAGATCTCCCAGTATCACCTGAGTTGAGGAAGGAAAGAGCCAAGGGACAGAATGGCTAAGAAGATGCCATCTGCAGGCACCCAGAAGGTCGAGAAACCACTAATGGAAAAACAAGGCTCTGGGATTGAACTTCTACTGCTATTACCCATATAAACACTGCTGCTGAACTGTAGGGCTTAATTTTACTAACTAAATGACTGTAGCATATTAGCACAAACACAGAATACTCCTTAGAAGTGACATAAACTCTACCTCATGCAAAGAGCCATATCTTCTTCTCCAGAGATACTTGTACAGTTGCAAAGTATTTTTTTTTGAGAGAAACAGTTTCTAGTTTTGTATAAGACAAAAGCCACAGACTTCCTAACGCACAGCTGTCAGCTGTATTGAAGTCTACACATAACGTAGCAAAGCAAAGGATATTCTTGTAACACAAAAGTAGTAATAAACCCAAAAGAATCATGTGAAAATGCAGTGAAGTTATGGCCATGAGGCACTTTATCCTTCCTGGGGTATCCATGTCCATGGGAATGAACACCAGCAGTGACTGACAAAGTTGCTACAGTTCTCCTCAGTGCCAGAACTGGCTGCCAATTCCAAACTACACACGCTACTTTACACCATCCGCAGACTTTGGGAAGGAATCATTTTCCACAGGATTTTTTGTTTTTTTCAAAGAACAACCAGAAGCTAAGAGTAATTTCTGTTATCCCCCTTTCAAACACATCAGAAATAATCATGTGTACAATCACGTACAATATGTACACATGTATCATCTAATTAAGGACACTAAACTAGAAGGACACTTCAGATTTGTCGTCTCTTATTTCACTACTAATAGTGTGTCTAAACATACAAGGGGCATCCATCAGATTTTCCAGGTTTTTCCCTTTGTCTGCTCCTCCATCAAAAGTGCTCACATTTGCCTAGACTATTTTGTCACCAAGTTTGTTCTTCATAAGTATATGCTGCCAGTTTCTCAGGTTGCCTTTAACTTCCAGACCCTGATTTAAAAAGCAAAACCAACTCAGTTTTTACTAAAATATCTTGATAAATCAAAATTTTTAGAAGTTGTCAGATCCTATTGTTTCATTATTTTGCAGAGTATTAAAGCCTGGACTTGGCTATAAATCATATGCAAGGTCTAGAATCAGTTAGCTATACCTTTTTTCAAAACACCATTGCCATTTATTTCTCAACTTTCTACCTCTGCATTAAAACAACAACTCAAAGAACTGAAGAAGAGAAGACTAATTTATTTTGATGAATGACATGTTAAATTGTAGGGGTCAAGAGCCAGAAATACGTTAGCGAATACTCTGAGGAGAGTACTGCTTGAACTATTTTGATCTGACACCTTAAAGGTACTTCCATAGTCTCTTACCTAGGTACTCTTGGATCGTGCCATGTGCTAACACCAGTCTGAGTGTGCAGAAAATAGACTTGGCCTTGCTGAGTCGTCCTTTGCTCTGTGAAATCAGAGAAATTAATAAATGTAAGAACAAAAAGCGCAACACAAAAGTCCCAAAGACAGATTTCCCCAAACTAAGGAATCAAAAGGATCTTGCACGTGAGAAGACAGAACCCATTTCCCCAGTTTCTGAGAGACCTACAATTAAAAATTTTACTTTGCCTACCATATCCTTCAGGTAAATCGGGAGGAGTGTGCAAGTGTGTCCTGCTCATGTAATTTCTGTGCCTCTGTGATCGGACTCTCCTCTCTGCCAGCCGGGGATCCGACGACTGCCCGCAGGTCGCACCATTCGTGCCTGGAATTGGAGTGTTCTCGTCCACGAAACAGCTCAGTGGTCTTCCTGGGCTGGAGTATTCAGATGCTGGCCTGGGGCAGGGGAAATGTGAAAACTGAATTGCTGACTGGACACAGGGCTACACAACATACTTCATGGAAGCTTCATCTAAGGGCTCTCAGGAAATCTTTGTGGCCAGCAGCACCGAGCAGTTGACCTGTGGAGCAGGATACCTCCACAACAGGCAGAAAGCTTCTGTTACATGCTCACTGGTTCATGCCAGAGTAATTAGTTGGTCACATCTCTTAGGGCCTGACCTGACACTTACTATAGGATGCTGCAGGGTCAAGATCATTTCAAATGCTCAGATGAGCAGTTCCCACCTTAAACAGAGTGCCAATAGAAAGGTTTTTCTTTTTTTTTTTTCTTTTTTTTTTAAATGAGCAGCATAGAGCCCAAATTTTCTCACCTTGCCTTCATATGGCTGAGGAAATGAAAAGGCCTTGGTATTCCTTCTAATTTTTAAGGCAGGTTACTAGGCAAGGATGGTGAAAAAGGGCTAAGCAAGATAAAAAACAGTTACTCTTGAGAGCTCGACTGCGAGAGGACACATTGAGTTATGTGGTTTCATATGTCAATGCTGCTTTCAAAAGGAATTAAATTGGTCACAGGGGGATTGATAAAGACACAGAAATCCCCAAAACACATTATATATTTTGCATTTGTTTATCTACTGTAAACATGACTAGAGCTTAGAATAGGTATTTTAACAAACCAGTTAAAAACACAAGTCAGTACATTAAAAAGCTGTTCAGTACCTTGAATTCACCTGAGAACTGCAAATATCTACCAGAGCTGGCAGCGTTAACAGTACAGATTATTTTAAGTCAAATACATCCATACGGAGACTGGAATAATATTTATAGAGGATGGAAGAGAGTCTGCAGGCACAGACAGTCTGCAGAAGAGTCTGAAAAATACGCAGTAACACTGTCTACAATCCAGGTAACAGCAAAAGTGCTGCGAGGAACAGCTTTGCTACACACATCTATGGTCATCAGAAAAGGTGATTGTAATGATATCAAAACACGCTCTGTAACAATTAGCTTTATAAATTCTGGATTACATGGACATAGCATGTACACAGACAATGCCTGTCAGCTATTCATGATCTCTCTGCTTCATCCTCTATGATGTCTGCACATTAATGTCTGTGTTTATGGAGTTCTACCATAGCAGCTAAACAAGAAAACAAAAATGCTGGTATTACGGGAGGAAAAAGTCTAGTCAGAATTCAGATTCTCCTGAGTTAAGTATTAGGCAGACTGAAGGAGTAGGATGGCAGAGAAGAAAAGCACACAGCATTTGTAGGAATTTGAAGGAATGCCTAATACCCCCATGAGAGCCACACAGAATGGCCTGTGCTCAGCACTCCTGGCCAACAAGCAAACTTCCAGCAAATGCAGTCTTCTTAGTTTCTTACCGCGTCGGTCGCTCCCACTGAGTTGTTCGTGTAATGTGATTTAAATACTGGATCCTTCCAGAAGCAGTTCTCCGTTCCTCCCACCTAGAATTCAGACGTTGAGAGATAAGGCAGTGAGTGGTATTTTCAGGAAACCAGGGCACAAAATGCTTCCAACAAAAATGCCAACTCAGGAAGACTTACACTATTATGAATCATGTTAGCTGAACAAGGTAACAGGAAACAACTGAAAGGTCCACTCAGAACTGATTTTACACACTCTTCCCTTGGAAGCAGGCATATCATTAACAATATCACACCTTCATGTGCAATAACTATCTGAATTCTAATTAAATCCAAACAGCCATATAAGGAGACTTCTTGAAAGCGTCATGTTTAATAATGCATTTAATTCTTTTTCTTGACCACTGATTCTAGTAAGTGCTTCCACAGTATCTTCATGCATGACTTGTTTTCATTAAAAAGTCACCTTCAAACAACATCACTTTTTAATTATTATTACTTTTGCACTTCGAAACACACAAGGCTACACAGCTAGCTTTGCAGTTACACAATTAAATACGCAATATTTATACAAGGAACCTTACGAAGTGAAAATTTTAAAGCAGTTTCAGAAACATTTTTGACTTCTCCAGATGCCAAATGAAGAGAAGAATGCTGCTTAGGTCTTCAATGATAATTTATGTTTAAAAATTCATCATCTGAAAAATCAGTTTCTCCTGTCTTTACCTGCCAAGAATCACATTCAGAAGGTCTGTGTTTGCTCTGAAAAACTCGATGACAGCACCAGAACCTAAAACAGAGCATTTTTCTGTATTCACAAGACTGTTTTAGGTGTTAATGATGTCATTAACTCTCACAGGGACAAACTGAAATCCTAAAGGCAGCCTTTGGCAGGTAAGTACAGCGAGAACTCAGGCTCCATTACCTTTTCCAATCAGGTTTTCTTCGCTATGATTTACAGGGAAGAAGTGATCAGTTGTTACAATAGCGTGCTGTACAAGGCAGTACAAGGTTCTCTACCTTGCTACAAAAGTACCTGTCTGAAGGCAGTTAGCTGGCTGTGACTTGTTTTCTTAGGTAAGTATATTTTTAAATGCATTTACTCGTACACGCCACCCCTCATTTTCCAAGAGACAAGACAAGGGTCAACCTGTTAACTGTATTTCCTAGCAGTTTTATCTCTTGCTTCTAAATGCAGAACTCTTGAGTGTGAGAAGAAAAATAAATTAACCTATTTGTACGCTGACTTCTCCCAACTGAGAAAGTCTGTTGTATGAGGTGTGTTTGTATTAAGATGGCAGTGATGTCAGCTTACCCATCTGGCAAATCATTATCAAATAATCGACTGCAATCCACAACTTGGCCTCCTGTGCCTATTCGGTCTCTGGACTGAAGACTTACTATTAAGATAATAAAAGAATTATTAAAGACAAGACATCTGAATGCAAGTTACAGCTATATTTGAAAGAGAAACGATACAACCTGGAGGGCTATGCTGAGCCATGTTGTGAATACCTTTTCCTTCCCACAAATCAAAGAGAGTCACACAGAAACAGTGCATATTTTCATACATGTAATGCATGACGTTTTACTTAAAGTTAGCTTAAAGAATATGAACTTAAGTTAAAGCAGAAGTTAACTCTGAAGCTGTCATTAGCTTTTCTCCATGAGACAGACCGTGACACTGCTCTGGCAGCAGCAGGATGACCAACCTCACGCAGGGCTGGGACAGCAAGCGGGACACTGCTAGTGCCACACTGCTAACGGGACACTGCTCAGAGAAAGAGCTAAAATGAGAAATTCCTGT
Source organism: Todiramphus chloris collaris (assembly GCA_025345505.1). Lineage (NCBI taxonomy): Eukaryota > Metazoa > Chordata > Aves > Coraciiformes > Alcedinidae > Todiramphus > Todiramphus chloris. Next base: position 4,048,335 of record JANVCC010000127.1, on the reverse strand, counting down.
GTGTTTTTGACTCCTTATGTATTGTGTGCACATGGGATTCAACACAATGCACGTACACACACATACACACAAAACCAGGCAAAATTTAACTGCTAGAAGCACTACACACTTGGTTTATTAGCTACTTTCAAACACCAGTGGTAAGAAATCAAATGCAACTCTCACACAAAGCACCCTGCAAAGCCCTTACTGCCCTCAGCAAAACAGTGTTGCTTTAGTTATTTATTTACGTGTTTGATGTAATGGATATTTATGCCTGAAGCTTTTGTACTACAACTATGAAAACAAAGATTTTCTTTTGTTTTTCAGCAGCTTTTGTTCCAAATATAATTTGCAAGTGTCCAATCTGATAATTTACGACACTTGTGTTCCTGTGGGGTTGGTTTTTGTTGTTTGTTTGTTTTCGTTTTTTATGTTTTGTTTTTCCTTTAACAGTAAGATTTCTTAAAAAGCTAAATTATGTGCTGTGGCACACACTTCTTGAGGTGACACTACTGCACCTCTGGACAAGTGTCTTCAAGTCTTACTTATGTATTCGGTGAAATAAACTTACAGACTTTAACCTGGACACAACCAAACTTTTGTCAAGATCACAAAGGTAAAAAAGATGTAGCAGTACTGGCACTTTTTGCCAGGGAGCCCAATTTTTCAAGAACAACAACGTGCTTTGAAGCTTAGGATTTGGGGCCTTCAACAGACCAACCCAGGGAGCCCTGCAGTACCTACTTGTTGCTTTATTCCTAGTCAATATTATCTCCTAGTCTTTCATGAACACTAACATTACAATGCAACCACTTAAGAGTGAAAGACACCTTAAATTTCATTTCAATCAAAACAAAAATCTTAGATGATGTGTTTATTCTGCAACAAACCCACACATTACAAGTTCACATTGTTGCAAGGTTTGGCAAGCAATACACACAGACAAAAATGAAACTAAACAAAGGCAATTACCTCCTCTTTGCCTATGTGAGGACCAAAATTTGTGCACGGCTTCATTTTGTAATGAGTAAGGACTCATTTTTTCTGCACCGCCACATCAGAAATAAAATGGTGGCACAGAAGAGAGCTGCAAGATTAAGACACAGTTCAGGTGCCCTTTGCATGCACTGCTCACAAGCGTCCCCTCTTCTTCCCCCCTTTGAAGATAACCCCAGGTATTTAAGATCCCCTTGCTCCCTGTCCCAAATTATGAAGGCATACCCACTGTGCACTTGATTTGAAAGGTTATCATCTGCTGAAGGTACCAATTACATTTTAATATTGTTTTCCAAACTTGCATCACATCTTAATTTAAGGCGGTTTATCATTAGAAGGACTGAGATTATATTTATAACTTGTTCTGTCTTCTTAGTTTTAATCAGGATTTCTCCACCATGTAACTGGTGCAGTGAAATTATCTAGTTTCACTCAGGCTCATTCACCCATTCAATAAAATTGCATTAAAATATAAGGAGATTAATAATGACAATTTAAATAATATAAGACAGGAGTGTCTGGAATCTTACTGAGGAACCATCAAATTAAAACACAGCCATGCCTGAGGAAACCTGGCCTTTCTGATGATTAACAGCAGGAAGCAGAACACACGGATTTGTTCTCGGTCTCTGCTGTGACTCTGACAAGCTGTGTTGTTTTCTAGGTTCAGATCCTGCTAATTAGGGACAGCCCCAGCAGCACATCCAAGGAGCTAATGCTGCTTTGGCTGTACCATTTTGCATGATCACACCAGGTTAAGCCAACTGGTCGGTCTAGTTTATGTCCACACTGCTAACTAGTTACCTCTGATAACTAGTTCTCTCTGAAGTGTATTTGCCGTGCCCACACTGCACAGTATTTGACCCAGGCTTCCCATCTGGCATCTCGAGAGCCTCGAGACCTTTCTGCTTTGGGGTGGGGTGTTGGGAGTTTTTTTGGCTTGTTTTAATTAATGCGAGGATTCCCAAGTCCCGATGACAAGGATGCATGTTGCATACTCTGGAGGGCAGCATGAGAGCATGTCATGGTGTGAGGGTACAGTCCCTGCTAGTGTCACATCTGGAGGACTGCTGTGGGCAGAGCGGATCTCTGCTGCTCAGAGCAGACCCTGAACAAGCTCTCCCATCAGCTGAGCTCAGTTTCCTCTTAAAAGAAACCCCACAAACAAAACTGCATGCGTACAGCGTGGATGCTCAGGGGACCAGTATACTGGAACAAAACCAAAAAGCAAACCAAACTGACAACACAGCACACTAGAAAAATGACTGGTTTATCCCTTACTTTTCTGTGCAAGCCCACATGGAACATTTAATATTCAAAAATGGTCTCAAGTGTCAGCAATGCACTTATGATTCCACCTTTCTACCATGATTCGACTCTCCTGTGCCACCTCGCTCTTAATACTGAGCAAACACTTGCAGATCAGATGCTAGACAGATGGTTAAAGCAACATAAAGAGGTAAAGTCACAGGTATTACTCAACAGAGCACTTTGAGGAAAGCAAACAAATGCACTGAAGCCCTTATTTGCTGACTGGTATTTCAGTAGTTTTCCCTGTCTGACACACAAAAAAAAGAATGCTGCTTGGATATTATTTGCACATAAAACTGAGCAGGCAAATTCACTTCTCATTCCCCCAGGTCCAATATTCTCATTAACATCTTGCCACAATAATAAAGGCTTCCTTACCCTGACCAACTTTTTTTCAACTTCAGTGACCTACTAGAAATGCTGCCTTCTGAAAGAACTAACAATGCACCAGAAATAGTGTTTGTGAAGTTGTGTGGGGATACATGTTTTTCATTTTGCCATCTTCTTTTTTTAATTCTCAAGCTATTGAAGGTTTATGAGTTAGCAGAATGACAAAGCACAGTTTACAGACACTGGTGACAGACTTGTTAATAACCTGTGAAAACACAAAATGAATTGACTGAGTCACCCCAGACAGCAAGCTGTTTTACCCTTTCACATAACCTACAGGAAGCACAGATTTGCTGGAACTATCAGTGGCCAACAAATTTGTAGCAATTTTTTCACAGGGAGTTCAGACTCAAACTGTCACCATCACTTAAATTAAAAGCTTTCTAAATATTTTTTTTGTATTACCTATAGGTCTTATCTGTCTCAACAGGTATAATAATATTTGGGGTGGGATAATGTTTTTGAGATTTTTTTGGGCTGGTTTGTGTGTTTTGTTTTACTAGGGTTTTGATTTTTTTTTTTCTCCCCTCTTTTTAATTCTCTACATACAGACTTCTAGGTTGAGGTCCAAAAGGCTCTGGCATTAGACACTGAATTTAAAAAAAAATTGAAAAGAATAAACTAATTACGGAAAACTGACATCTAGGGAAGGTAATTCTGTGGTTATTTCTTAAGGTTCAAGGGGATTAAAAGATAAAACCACTTACCTACTATCTGTCCTCTAACAGTATCATTGTCATTTGGCCCAAGCTTGCACAGATCCAATCTCTGATCTACAAAACAAGGACACAAAGCACAGTCATACAATATTTTACTGCCTTTGGATGGCACTGAACTACCATTAGAACCAAATTCAGCCTAGCTTAAGGTGCTTAACACTTGCAAGAGATGGAGGAAGCAAAACTAAAAATCTTCATCCAAGGCTTCATTCTTCATACTTTTAAATCATAAACCAAGATTAGAGTACTTTTGCTTTAACATTTTTCCCAATTCATAAAGCTCTTTCGATGAACAGGAAGAGACATTATCTTAGACTGGATGTCAGAAGTATTTTGAACTCTGTTCCCTTGTGAAGACCAGCAACTGTCGTAAGGCAGTTCCAGCCCAACACTCGTATTAGCGAGCACAGAGCTACCTGCAGCATCAATCTGTACGTTCCCTACTGAGCAGGTATGGACAATGCACTGAAACACTGATCCAGTGACAAGTATTTCAAAATGAGAACTTCAGTTATGCCTTTATTGCCAAGGAATCTGTTATTGAAGGTAAAATCACAACCTGTTTTGGTTTTTTCTTTAAATTAACTGTGTAGCCAAGCACTACTTTTCCATCACAAACTAAATTTTGTTCAGAAGTGAATGATACCCATTAGGAGAATGAGAAAACAGCATCTTACATGTTAATTAACTTTTGAGAAAGTAAATAGGAGGTGCTAGAAGTGTTAAAAAGCACTTAATGTGACAAAATTTACTAATTAATTTTGAAACTTTGTTAAGTTTTTCCACTGCCAATTTGGGGCTCCAAGATCGATTTATCCTTTTGTTCACCCCTTAAGACTTACATTTCTGAAAGTAATAAAAAGATAATTTGAAGGTAATTAGGATAAGTCTTCCTTTGGAATTTCAGCTCACTCTTGACAATCCAGAACCAGCCGTGGCACTGCAGTTATCACTGTCTATGGTAACGGGGCAAAGGGGTTGAAAAGCCAAAGGTACGTCACAGTCTCTAACGTACTTGTGCCATCCTCAGCCACCACACGCTGTTACCAGCTAGCAAAGCAACTGGAATATACAACCTTTATAAAACCCAACAAAACCCCAATTAACCGCTCCTCTTCGAAAGTCTACGCGTGAAAGTTTGGTCTGAAAGAGAAGAAACTGTAGGTTTTTAGCTTACTTACAACCAGTGTCTTTAAGGCGGTTGATTGCGTTTGAAAGAAGTCTCACACAACCCAGAAAACCAGCTCCCTGCTTTTTATGAATTTTCTTGTGATTCCACACACTGATTGTTATTGAGTCCGACTTCCCAATATATCTGAAAAATGTGAAAGAACAGTACTGTGAATGACACTTACTGAATACTTTGAAGATGCTCTAGAAATCACCTTGGAGGGGAAAAAAAAAAAATAAAAATTAAACACTACATTAAAAATGTGAAAGACACTATAGGCGAGAGAGTAAGTCACGTTCAGATAAGATGTACACATTATAGTTCAATGAAAGCGTGTCTTATGAAGGAGTCTGAATACAAACTACTCTAAAATCCTGGTTCTGGAAGAAGGCATTTGTGTGAATCCAAAGCCTACTGAAACCTGTTTACAACAGTAACATGAAGGATCTGCGGGCTGGCCAGGTGGCCACAACTCTTGAAGCAGCTACAAACATGCTGAGGTTCATGCCTAGGCTCAGCCTCACCAAAGAGAGCGGCAATGCTCGCGGCAGCGTGCGTTTGCGAGCGGCGCTAGCAGGCAGAGCGAGTCAAACGCCACCACACAGTCAGCTTAGCATCCTCCTGCAGCACTGCATCTGCTGCTGCTTTCCAGCCTGCCTCTTCCAAGCACTGGCAACGCAAGCCACCCTCGCTTAGAGCCCTTCTGAGTGCTCAGGGAAAACAGAAGGCAAACCTAGTTACACATCTGCAGTTAGGGGAAGCTAGTTTACTATTGAGAGCCTCAGAAAGACCCCGTTTAGAACAAACATTACGTATTACGAATGCGACCCGTGACAAAAAGTCGGCAGGGTGGTTCAGTTGGGCTGGGCCACGTTCCCCCCCTGCCCCTGCTGACACGGGGACGGCCTCCTCGCAGCATCACCACAGAAATGCTTGGCAAAGCCCAGAGCTGCATTTCACCGACTTGGGGCGACCTGGACACTCACTGTAGGCTAGCTTAGTTTTGCGTTTTTGTTTGAAGCTTTGCTCTTCGGAAGCGATTAATTTGTGAGCCAGTTTTTGTTTTCAAAGCTTTCAGGGGGCAATTTCAAAACACCTAAGACAAATCAGCTACTGCCAATACTGAATTATTACAGTTATTTCAAGTTGAGGAAAACAAATTTGTAACTATGGCTTAGATCCCAAGAACTGCTTGTAGTTCTGCCTTCCCAGACCACAACTTCTGGCCTTCTGCAGTTTAGTTTCAAATGCTTTTTGTGTGCTTTTGAAGGAAAACTGATTAAACAAACACAACTAATATCTAAATACATCTCTGTATCCACTGACTGAGACTTTATGGGCTTTAAAACATCTTAATAATTTCATAAAGAAAGAAATGATACTGTCAAGGTTGGCAAACCAAACAAGTGAACTAACTGTCATGGCTTCAAATCGCAGCTGTGATCAGTTCAGTGCTCAATTAACACTTCTCCCATTTTTCCTTTTCCAAAAAGCAGAACTTTGACAACTTCTTTTCTCCCACCTGCAGACAGGAACTGACCCAAGAAGCAGAAGACAAAAAAGTCTAACTGTAGGCACATAACCATGAGCTTCGTTTAAAATAACCAGTCCACTTTAAAAAAAAAAAACCAAACAAAAACCCCAAACTAAACACAAACTTCCCCCACACTAAAAAAAAAAACCAAACCAAAACACACCCTGAAATTTGTTGGAATAGCAAACAGATTCATAACATAGGTCAGATTTTTGGCCTTACAACCTTGACAATGCCAATTTTGCGTAAAGGAACGAGAGATGAAGATGGGTTTTCACGTGCACAATTGCAGTCTACAATGTTTCATGTATTTAAAATAAATTCTTATGAGGACAAGTTAGGTGCACTTAAAAATAAAGACTTATCATGACCTGTCTTGAATTTTCCAGTTTTCCTTGTTGCTTTAAAAAAGTCAAAGGTATATGGTTAAACACAATTTCATAACAGCACAGTTTGAATAATATGTAGAACAGCTGCATATACAAGACAGTTTCCAAGAATTACTGTAACATTTCAGGGTGAGGTTCTCATGGCTGCGATGCAGACAGCAAGTGATCCATACCAAACAGGTGAGGACTTCTACATTACTACTATATCCTACTCTGATTTTTGCACCAGAAAATCTGGCTGATTCACACATTTAAAGGAAATAAGTAAGACAAGCTGCATTTTCCAAAAAACCTCCTTTTTTTTTTTACCAAAGGAAGAAAAGAAATAGTTCAGTAACTGCTAGTTGGCTTCATAACAAAATACTTCATCTGTGTTTCTGCATAATTTCAGGCATGAAAATACATGGTTGCATTTAGAGAGTGACGTTAGGATAACCTTACATTTCCAATTCATTTGGTGGGTAAGTTACATTTGTTTTACATCATCTGGCAATAAAGTTCAAAAGTAAAAGCCTGGGATAGGAATTCTATTTGTTATTAAAAAAGAATGTTCCAAAAAATAATGCAAGTTAAAAAGAAAAAACAAACAAACAAAAATCCCAACAAGACAAACCAGAAACACGCCCCCACCGCCCCATTATGTTGGATGCCCCCCTCTTCCCTCTCATAATTAAAGTTCTTGGAGCTTTCTGGTTTTTGTTTTGACTCTACCCTACTAGCAATATCTATTTCACAGCTTCAGTACTCAACAGAGATAACAGGATTAGTATTAATGAAGTGGAAATTCGATTTCCACATACACACTGTTAACTCCTGTATTTCCTGAGTCTGTAAATTAGGGATCTGGTTAAGAACTGCATGTTTATGCTGGAAACCTCTACAATATTTTAATCAATTTACCTCTAAAATATTTTAATAAACTTTTTAAACACAGGGACAATTAAGAATTGTGGTCAATGGAGTTAAATCCAGTTGGCTGCCAGTCATAAGTGGTGTCCCCCAGGGCTCAGTACTGGGGCCACTCCTGTTTAACATCTTCATCAGTGATCTGGATGAGGGGACTGAATGGTGGCACCCTCAGTAAGCTCAGAGATGACACCAAGTTGGGTGGGAGTGTTGATCTGCTGGAGGGTAGGAATGCTCTGCAGAGGGAGCTGGGCAGACTGGATGGATGGCCAGAGGCTAACTGTATGAGTTTCAATAGGCCCAAGTGTCCTGCATTTCCGTCACAACAACCCCAGGCAATGCTACAGGCTTGGGGGAGAATGGCTGGAGAGCTGCCTGGCAGAAAAGGACCTTGGATGACACTCTGTTCAATAGGAGCCAGCGTGCAGGTGGCCAAGAAGGGCAACGGCATCCTGGCCTGTACCAGAAATTGTGTGACCAGCAAGACTAGGGAAGAAATCCTGCCCCTGGGTGTGAGGCTCCACCTTGAGTATTCTGTTCAGTTTTGGGCACCTTAATACAAAAAGGACATTGAGGTGCTGGAGCAGGTCTAAAGCACTGCTACAACTGCTAGGCTGGTGAAGGGGCTGGAAAACATACCCTGTAAGAAGCCACTGAGGGAGCTGAGGCTGTTTAGTCTGGGGAGGAGGAGGAGGAGGAGGGGAGACCTTATTGCTCTCTACAAATACCTGAAATGAGGTTGTATCAAGAGCAGGGTTGGTCTCTTCTCCCTGGTGACAGGACAAAGGGAAATGGCCTCAAGTTGCACCAGGGCAAGTTTAGGTTGGATATCAGGAAAAACTTCATTACAGAAAGGGTTGTTATCACTGGAACAGGCTGCCCAGGGAAGTGGTTGAGTCATCATCCCTGAATGTGTTTAAAAATCATTTGGATGTGGTTTAGCAGTGGGTTGTTAGAGTTCAGGTAGTAGGGTTAGGTCGAGGTTGGACTCTATCTTGAAGGTCTTTTCCAACCTGAGTGATTCTGTGAATTGTTACTCTGTCTAAATAAAATTTTCTTTGCCAAGGTGGTATTGCCTTCTGAGCCAATACACCACTCAGGAAGGTTTGGTATCAAGTGACTTTTCATCCCCATGGCATTATATCCACTTTCCCCGAAGAGTTCAGCTTCATAGGGAAAAGCAGAATAAATAAAGTAGGAATAAAAAAACCCAACAACCTATTCCTGAAAAAAAATACACCTCTCCCTGATCACAAGCCAGATGTCCTCCCTCCAGAAAGAGAGAAAAATGCAACATCAAGAGGTATGAACTCAGGCCTGGAAGCCAGGAATTCCCTATTTCTAATCCATGCTGTCACACAGACTTTTTTTATGACCTGGATAAATTACTCAGTTTGTTTCTCCATTTTCCCATTTCTGACATTTTTTCTAATGTAATGGTTGATTTCTGCTGTGAGATATCGGCTGTTTTCACACTGGGGGAGAAGACAAACAACACATAATGAAAAATATCACCCCGATTTTTTTCTCCTCTTCTTTCTTCCTTCACTGACAGTGTTTTCATCTCTGGTAGCAACTGAAGGGTGATTGAGCCCCTGGGATGGTGAGAAGAAAACCAACCAGAGACTGTGGCTTAGACAGGAACACAGCACAGACACGTGGCATCAACCGGCTGCTCCCTTCTCCTCCCCAGTGCTACCCAGCCCAGTGTTGAGCTGAGCCTACAAGACACTGTAAAAGCAGCCACACCAAGCAAGCAGCAAGCCAAGTAGGCTGCTACTCCAGATGTTCCTAACAGACCCACCTAAGAAGTTCAGCAAAGACTCCTACACCTGATGTGCTTGAGCTGGAACGGCCACATCTGCAGGTAAGGGCCAAACGTGACCCAGAAATGCACTTTACATGCAGAGGGCATCAGCTTCATCAAATTGGTCTAAACAACCATGTCAAGAAGGCAAAGATGTTGCAAGGAGCTGTTTGATGGCTCTTCAGGAGTCTGTTTTAGGATGGGATTGTTTAAACCTACACTAAGCAGGGCTGTTGCCTTCTCTCTCTGAGGAAAAAAAGCAAGATTGTTAGCAATAACCGGGCAAAGCAGAGTGGGAGGGGTGGGAGAGAAAGGTGATTTTGCCAGGGCAGTGCGGGGGCTTCAGAACACGAAGGCACCAAACAGCACTAGAACATGCAGTGAGGAGATTCTGGGAAGAGGAGGAGCTCCAGAAATGGGGTGAGGTTATATCTGAGAGGTGTAACAAAGAAAGAGTTCACGGTAGAGCTGGGAGATGAGGGGCAGATCTGCAGGGCACAGAGTAAAGATGGGAGTGGGATGAAATTTTGGTGAAATCAGGGTAGAAATATCTTTCAGAGGCAAACAGACCATATGACTTGTTATGTCTTAAGGCTGCTGAGGAGGGCTGGAGTAGGCCAGGGGGCACAGGTGACTACAGGAAGGCTGTAGGAGCGATCTAAGCTATCACAGAACAAAAGAAACTGGAAGGAAGAGAAAAATACAATTTGTTAAGCTTCAGAAGTGCTGCTTTCAGTAGTGTTTAAGTGCTCTGAATGGGAGAACGTGTTAAGTCTGCTTATTCAAAGCTTTGAGGAAAGGCATGAACAATACTAAAAACACAAACAAGACTGGAAAAAAAAAGGAAGGGGAATACATCCACGGCAAGCATGGTATTTTACTGACATTAAACTGCAGCCAGACAGCAACTAGTTGGCAATTTTTTTTTGTTCTTTCTGGAAAGCCTCCCAGATTCCCCCCTCCCCTTACACACACCCATCTAGACTGAAGAATCTAAGCAACTAATTCAGCTGTTTCCTTTCACGCTAAGACCTAAATTAAGAACCACGTAAGGCAAAAGCAAAACCCTTTTTGTTCTTCGGAACACTGCAGACATCTTTGGAAAAAAAAAAATCTTATACAACAGAATATCTGTTATGTTGAATCAGGTTCACAAGCTGCAAAATTCCCTTGGAATAAACAACTTAATTCAGACATTGCACAAATACGTCACAACAGATCCATCTTACTGTGCCATTTGCATACATCATCACGTGATACATGAGACTGTCAATTAGCAGCAGTGTTAATCTGTTAAACAAATTCCAAGCTGGGGACACTTCGATCAACCCAACACAACCAAGAGACAGTTTTACTGCACATAAGCTTATTACCGCCATTTAAAAACCAACAGAAATCTTCGTGGTAGGAAAGAAAAAGAGAATTTTTCTTCTAAAAAAATCCTACATAACTGCTACGTGGTGGCAGGAACAGGCAAGCTGCCACCAAGACTCCAGCTGTTATGCTTGGTGTGCAAAGCATTTCCTCTAACAGTGGAAGTGTCATAAGGCAGAGCCATGCGTTCCCATGCAGTGGGGTGGTGTTAGGGTAAACATTAGGAAGTGTAAAAAACCTGGGAGTTTCAAAGGATGCGAAGATCCTGTCATCTGTGAGCTGTGCCATCAGGTGTTGAAGTAGGACAGTTACTATTCCTACTATTTTTCTATATTCCGCCCGCCCCCAACGTAAATTACTTGTCCTCTAGAGACTTCTCATTTGTAACACAAATAATACCCTAACTAAACAAAACCTATGCTTTTTTAGGGATCTGCCCAAAAAAGAAAAAAACCTGAACAGCCACATACACACCCAAGAAGTTTCACACGGGTTTAAATTCCTTAGGACAATCCAACAAGAGATTCCCCAAATCTGCCTGAGCAAAATAGTTTGCCAAAAATCCCTTTTCTGCCTCTGATTTTACAAGATGACATGGACTGCAATCACAGTTGTGTTTTGAAGCTAAGAAGCTATAGTATCCAGACACAAGCATGGCTTCTATAAAACAATGTAAAAATACCTCGTCTTCATCCTTCCTTGAAAATTATAACCAGAAAGGAATTTCTGCTAAAGATTTTACTATTTTTTTCCATTACTCCCATTGCATATTAACATCCTCTCTCATTTCCCATGTCCTTCTCCAGGAGGGAATCAAGTCTCCAAGTCACTGGCCCATGGAGCAATTACCCTCCTTTATAACCTGTTCCTGCCAGTTGCTTACTTGTGCATTAATGACCATTACTGGGCCTGCCTAACTAAACAAGGACAGAAGTTCATGCTCACGTGTCATTCCTGCAGCACGAGAGCATTGGTGGGACTCAGGGGATGCAGCTTGTGGTCCAGCTTCATCCAATGCAATTAGGTTCACATACTCTAAGGTCGCTTCACGAAGGAAGCCAAAGCACAGCGAGTGGGGATGATCAAGAGACTCCCTACAAAACTAATGCAGTAACATCACGACTGACTAAATGCAAATACTTTAATTGTCAGAGGATTATGTTCCCCCCATCCACCCCCCTATCCAGCTACCTTCTTGGTTAAGTGGATTGAATCCATTTAGCCAGAAGCCAGATGGACCCACAAGAAAAGCAGCATGAAGACATGCAGTAAATTGGGAAAGGAGTTGAAACAGGACAGAAAGAAGGCTTTCCATCTTTGGCAGCAGCACGCTGCAGTATCAGTGCAATCCACTCTTGAATTTCACCATTAGGACATTGTATGGAATATTAATGGCTGCTGATGGATGGGCAATCCTGCAGAGGACATGGAAGGGCAAGCATCTGAAGTCTGCATTCTATACAGATCAATATTTTGATAGACTCAACATTAAAAAAAAAAAAAAAAAAAAGAATTAGAATTCTTTAAACATGAAAAAGAGCTATTCCTTCCACATTGTTACACTTGCTTTATATCTATTTTTCCAACAAATATAAATTGCAGTCTTGAAATGCAGAAACTAAGCTTGGCCCGAGTTTGAATAATAAAGCAATAATGCTATAGCTTTCCTCAGAGAAAATGCTATTATTTCACTCAACTGCCAATGAGATGTTGTTAAGAAGCAACAAAAATGTTTTGTATACTGCACTAAAACATTATGAACAATGACTTCACATGTTTAGTCTCGGATATTCAATTAAAGAGTATGTCAGGACATCACTTTAAACCAGGCTTTCCACATTCTGATGAAGGGCCTATTTTCTTCGCTGGGAAAAAGCGGGCCAAGAAATTCTCTGTGTACTAATACTTGATTTGCTCTAGGCTTGGGGATATCCAAAGCTAAGGTAAACACGCTCAAACAATTCCTAATAATATAGATAGGGAATGGAGACATGGGGAAAAAAATGTTAAGAGATCAGGACAATGCCTTAGAAAGAAAGGAGAACACAATGAGGCAAAACTGTCCACTTCTCTTCCTCATCTTCCATCCCAGGGAAAAAAAAGATAAAGATGGAAGATGGGAAAAATAAAGCATGTACAAAAGTAACCTATATAAAAAAATAACAGCTTTAGTAACTTATATTATACAGAATATTCTATGCTTTAGAAAGAGGAAAACATAACATACACGTGCCATACTGATTGTATTGCTCAAAAGCACTGAAAGATGCTCAAGTGACGATAACAATTTATAGTGAGAAGAACATTTGGGACGGAAAATGACAAAGGAGAGCAAACTGAACAAGAGGCACACAGAAGACAAGACAGTGTAGCACTGCAACAGGCAAAAATAGGATGAAGAGAAAAGCAATGTGAAGGAATTAATGTCAATTATTTGCTTAACTTTACAGAAGTGTTAACTCTAAAATATTACAATAAAATAATGCTATAGAACATGTGAAGCATGCTGCTGACATCACCATTAGAAAACCTAGAGTTTAGACTTTGAGGGCAATGAGGAAGCTGTGTTTTGACACGTGTATTTTTCACTCAAACTAATAAACTCTGGGATATTTTCCAAGCTGTGAATAGGACAGTATTATGAACAACTGACAATGTCTGTGTACTTCAGAGGATTTCACTTCAAACCTTTGGTTATCACTGTTACCACCTACAGGTCATAATGCTGATTCCATTTTGGATCAAGTGTGTTCTTCACAGTATCTGTAGAATGGCATTGACCAGATCCGTCCACCACAACCTTAGCAAATGGATCGGGAAGTCCTGAGAGAAGTAGAAGAAAAAAAAAAAAAAGTAAATGGATCAGGATGCTTTAAATTCCTTTATCACTGCACTTTTTTCTTTCTTTATCTGATTTTGCCTTTTATTAATAATGAAAGCCACATTTAATGAATGGGAATAACCTGACATATTAAGCACAGGAAATACCTAAATTAGTAATTTATTTCACTGATATAGACTAAGAAAAAGGTGTGTAAGCGGGGAAAAAATTCAGAACACCTTAATCTTCCTACTTCAGGAATAGGTAAATTCTCAGTATACAAACACTTTAGCAAAAGGCAGCCAAAACAGATTTACAGTCTCCCTATTTTTAAGATCAATTATACTCATGATTTTGGTTGTTACTGGTATTACAGGAACCCAACTATAGCCTATTATTCTCACTTTTGTGCTTCACTTTGTTTTCTGCTGGCTTTCTACTTTGTTTTTTGCTAGCTTCGTACCTCAAAAACACTCAACAAAGGCTCAGCTGATCAACAAACATCAGTCCCGAGGACAGGAAAGGAACAGGACCAGAGCAGCCCACAATTAGCTCTACTGCAACTGCTGTTCTAACCACCCTATTAACTGAGACCAAAAGGGATGGTCCCACCACTAATGCCCCTAAGTCATGCAGTCCCAGCCCTTTTCCCCCTCCTACTAATTCCTCCCCTCATCTGAGTGAGTCAGCTGAAGGAACTAAAGCGGTGAGACAGTATTCACGTTTTCTGTGGTGCACGTTTTGTACCAGTTCTGCTTCCTCAGGTGACTCACAAGGGAGCCAGTCAAACAGCAGAGTGGCTCAAGACAAGTGTCGGACAAAGCACGTGGGGATAAAGGCAAAACACGTGGGCAAGGGGAAGAACAGGACCTTGTGAAATTTGTGCTTCTGTATAGAAGTGCATCACAGATTTCAAATCACGAGGGAGTTTTTTTAGGTATTAATAAACTGTTAAACATCTGAAAACTCACAATCAACACAAAACCCCAGATATAAAGCAAGTTTTAAAGTATCACAAATAACAACATAACTCTGCTTCTTCCTTTTTTCAAGTTCTTTTCAAAGTTCAGGTCTGATCTTTCCAATTCTTTCTACTCCCATCTGGGAGGCAGCAGGCAGGTGGTCGGTGTGTGATCTGTTATTTGCTTACACAGCCAATAACATTCCTTTCTGCATCCTTCATCCACCTCTTAGCACTGCTTTCAAAACACTATAAAAATTAATTAAAACATAATTTCAGAGTATCTAAGTATTGAGACATGATTATTAATAGTTAAGATGTCCATCTGTTTGCTGGACTAAAAGCTCTTATATGAAGAACACTTCAATAAATGTGGCACTATTTAAAAAACATGATTTGCCTCAGAGTAAATTTCCCATTTTCATCAAAAACAGAGAAAGTGTGTCAGTGTTTTAATTATTATTATGAATCCGTGACGAGCATCACCTAAGAGAAAATCAGAAGCCCTGAAGTAAAGATGGTGTGAAAACATCAAAGCCCCCAGTCCCCTTAATGCAAGTATCTTAACACAATGATCACTTGCAAACACTGATGTACAGAATCTGTATCATATTTATCTATCTATAAGTGTATAAAACTTCCATAGCTACTTACGGAAAAAATCCTTTTTCACCAAGTTTTTTGCACACAGTACTGTAAGAAAAACAGAAATACAGAATTAGGTTACTGATTCGCAACTTAAGAAAATAGAAAAAAAAAAAAAAAGTTACTTTACCTGTCCAGTATTCCAGAAAATCTTGCTCAAAATAAAATGCAAGAACATAAAGGAATTGTGCTACTACATCATTCACATTGTCATGTAAAATAATTCCCGAAAGCTGAGCCAGGAGTGTCATCTTTTGGCAGTTTAGCTTTAGGTACATTACAGTGGAAGTGATATGGAAGTGGTTTCCTCAGGCAATAGTTTCATATGCAACTATTTATAGCCTTTTTTCTTCAAGGGTTTTGTCAACTCTGTGTTTACTTCGGGAGGGAACTGGACCATTTCCACCCAGCTCACCAGAGGGTGGCACAAACAACTGTGCCAGTAAAACAGCGGTGTTACACGAGCAGGGTCTTACATTCAGTTCTACAGACCGGTAAAAGCTTCCTTGACCACAAAACCCAGTGCATTAGGCAGTTATCCTGTTATCCCGCGTGGTAACTAAATAAAAGTTTTTACCTGAAAAACATTTGGGTCAGTAGACTAACTTCTAACGCCAGAGTTTTGATGGCTCTAGAGCCGTTTCATTTGTAGAAGCTGGTAATTGTTACAGGGGTTTCTGTTTAAATTTAAAAGGAAGGAACGTTTGCATTTGGCAACTGAAAATGCCAAGGGGAAAACCAATTCCATGTGAGGATAGAGGAAATAAATAAATATTTTTACATAATTAAATAAATAAATGGTCAGAGGGGAGAACTTTCATATAAAGATTCCAAGGTACACACAGAAGACTTCTCACAAAATGCACCACTGTGCAACTACATACGTTTATCTATTATCACAGGTTTATTAAGCAGGAAATATTAAGATTCCCCTGTGAAACATTAAAATATTTACTGATAACACAAAAGGATTCTTGAGGATTGAATGAAAGCATGAATTCCCCCTAGTACAAAAAAGAAATAAAGGGAGGGGGGGGAAGAAGTATTTAGTTGGAACCAATGCTGGAGAAGATCCTCAGTATACGATTCCCTGGGATATTTTTTTTCTGTGAGCTCACCAATATTTATTACTATCAGGAAATGCAAAGACAGAAAAGTGCATCCAGTAATCGCATCCCACAGACACCACCTAAACCCAAACAGAATTGCTTATGCTTTCCCCCATAGAGTCTCCCCAAACTGCTCCTGCAGGGTTCCTGATTCTTCAGTTCTGTTTGCAGCACCTGCCCCAGTCAAAGTGAGCAGAGGTGACCCTTCAGCGTGCCCGTGGAGATTTCCATGGCCAGGGCAGAGAAGCAGCACCCTGAATAGATGTACATGCTAGCACAAAGTTACGTATTATTCTAAATCAATGGAGTTCATCTTGTCCCAATTTTTGTGTTTGTAAAGATGTTATATTCCCAGACAAGTTTCAGGATATTAGGATGATGCAAGGGGGTGCTAATAAAACCAATACTGTGAACCTCAAACAAAATCACCTGGTTCCAGGTTGTTACTAGATGGTTGTTGGTTTGGGGTTTTTTTTAGCTTGTTTGGGGTTTTTTGTTTGCTTTTTGTTTTTGTTTTGTTGGGGTTTTTTAATTTTATAAAGGTGAACAAATTATTTCACTCCTTTCAAAGACAGAATGGTAATCCTAAAGCAGAGCTCTATTTATGGGATTTTCAGCCAATAATTACATTGTAAATAGTGAACAGTACTAAAATACTGATGGAGAACCAAATGCTTTCAGTATTTCTGATACCTGGAGTTCAAGCATGTATGGGAAACAAGAGTGTCACATCACCATCTGCTCCACACAAACATTCCAATAAAGTCTGTAGGATGGTGTAATAAAAATCTGCAGTTACTGAAGACTTCTACGTGCCCAGCAATTTAAATTCTACACTAGACATACAATTGGTAACAACTTAAAAGGCATTTGAAAAAACATAATCAAACTTTAAAAATAAAAAATTGCTTCTGCAGTTCCTTAAGATTTTATTGCCCCGTGATGCACATCCACAGCCTGAACTGTGCCCAGACACCACTCACCCAAGAACTCTAATAGGTTACTACTGCTCACCAGACACTTTTCATCTAGTGGAGAAAAACTTCAAGTAAAATAGATGCTTGTATAGATAGATGCGCTTTTTAATATCTCAAAAAGATATCATTATTGGCACAATCTCACCCGTTACAAGACGGAGGAAGTGCCGAGTGAAGCTGAACGCTTTAAATCCAATAGCTAAGTCAAAATTTATCTATAGCACACTGAGCCACAGAGTGTTCCTGAAATTGCATAATGTCCAAAATAAAAGAGGCTTGACTAATCTTCTGAGAGAGAAATTGTACGGTTAACTAATTATAAACACTTCTTTTCAAAATATTAAGCAAGGCTGCCAGTGCAATTTAACCAAAATCTCATTTTTATTACGATTGGGCACATGCAGAACACACAGACTAATAATCATTTTCCCAACAATTAGCCAAGAGTGAACAAATGAATATTTTTGGCTCAAGATTTCCCTCTCTAGTAACCACATGTAAGGGAAGTCAGACGTCAACCCACCCTGGCTTTGTCAGGTTAACAAAACACGAGAGAGGCTGAGGAATCTGCCACTAACAATACCCTCTGTGCCAGGTATTTCTGGGGGAAAAAGCACTGGTCCCAGGAGCATCAGCTCAATTCTACGTGAAACAATCTTCTGCCATGCATAGAGCTCTAAACTATCTCAGGACTCCTGTTGGACAAAACTTTTCCCACTGATGGGAAAATCACCAAAGTTTACACTCCACTTTCTTAACAGTTTCAACACTGTATTAAAACCTATTCTGAATATTCTGATAACCAACTGATTAATAGCTCCTTGAGAATAAAAACTAAGGAAGTTTGGTTTCCTATGGATTTATGTTTTATGGTTGACTGAAAGCTCTAGCTGAGGCTTTTCCCACCGGGAGAGCTTTTAGGCAGACTCTCTCCCACGCAGACTCTCCAGGGGTCTCACAACATGGGATCTCTAGCTGCAGCTTTTTCCTCTCATTTCAGGTCACTTTTGGGGTCTCCTCTTTATCCAGGCAACGATTCTCATAAAACTCATGGGACTTAATTATCTCTAGGACCGATATCCTATGTCAAATGCAAGCTAAGGATTCAAAAACAAGAAAGAACCATAACAAGATTAATTTCCCCCGACAAAACCAAGTTAAAACACTGATGGTTCTGGACCCAAACCCACATTGTTGTCAGCTCTACTCAACTGCACCATTAACAGATCCTCTAGAAGCATAAGGGCACTGGAGAAGGTTATTTGCCATTTGTACATGCTTGTTTTAAAACACTTTTTAAGAAAATTATTTTTAAACAATAAAAAAGTTAAGCTATTTAAACTTGCACTGAAGGTTTTCAGAAACTAGAACAGTGCCTATATAGACTGGCATTGGTTTGGGGAGCAAAAAAAAAAGGGGGGGGGAGCATTGTACCATAAATGCATCATCAAAACACATTAATGGCTTCTAGTGCACATATGTACATAAAGTATTTATTACCAAATATTAATGAGTCAGTGCATAGCTATGGTTTGTATTTATTACAGACTTCCTGGGCAGTCTACAGAAAAGAGAACATGAATATTCCGATATGAAGGAACAATATATAAGTGCCAACAAAAACACACGCATCAGTTTTACATACTATATATTCATCAAGTTATCTTTTTATCACGCCTTATGATCTCATTCTGACATATACTACTCAGGGCAGTTCACAGAATCACGAAGAGCATAATACTATAAGCTCTCCAGTCTCCTTCCAGGACTGCTTTGCTACACGTACTTCTCAAACACTCAAAAACTGGAATTAAGTGCATCACGTTTGCCAGTTTCCCTTTCCCGATTTATTACTCCAGTGACTGACAAAGAATGGTTTACTGAACAACAATTTAACTTTTGCAAGCAAATGCAAAATACTTAATAACCTCAAACTCGTGTAATCTGATTTATGCATTAGCTATTAAAATTTACATGCAATTATAAAGGGGGATGAAATAATTGGTTGAAGCCACAAAAAACCTGAAAGGAAGTATGATTATTGAAAATGTGAATTTTATAGGAAGATAAATATTTCTCTCATTTTCCAAACTTCCTTACTCTTTGCTAACTGAAGAATTCTTGTTACCACTGCGTTATACACTGGAATATTTTTTACAGAAAAATTAAACTTTTTATGACAGCAAATTGTTGTTATGGAAGGTATCCTATGTTAAATATTACCACTATTTTCTGTAAGCATTGAAAAGTATGTTTATTTCAGAACAGTAAGTATACCTATAACACAAGGTCTCCATGCTTAAAGGGAAGAACATGAAGCGGATACAAAATGATTAAACTCTATGAGATTTCACAGAATCACTACACGTGTGTATGATCTAAGAGTCTTCAAGGATTCTACCCACCTTCAGTGGCTGGATAACAGATTAGAATGAGTGTCGAGGAAGGAAAAATTAAGAAAGAAAATGTTACTTGAATTTAAGGAACTTGAAAATTAAGGGTAGTGATCTCGTATTCAACCCTCAGTTATTTCCAACCTATATCAAACTGATTATGCAATTAATATCAAACTGTTTATAGCCAATTTATTCACCACATTCCTTCATACCTGCAAAACAAGAACAGTACTCCTTTAACTCACAGGTACATTTCAGCGTAGCGTTACCTGTACGTTCACACGCTCTCATCTCGCTGTTATAACGCGTCTCTTGATTTATGACAAATTACAAGGTTTAAATGTGTTTGTACCCAGCAACATGAGGTACGAGTATCTCAGGGCTACGGTACCACAACAGAAATAGCTTGGCTTTAAAAATATCTCTATTCAAAATAATATTATTTATGTTATCTTACTAAGAAAATTTTTAACTGTGTATATTGGAAAGCTAGCAATACTATTAGTGAAAGATGTGGGAAGACAGGTAAGGAAATGAGAAGCAATCACCGATGTCCATCAAAGTGAGCACACCAGCTGAAGGAGCAGAAGGAAACACATAATCAACACATTTAAAACTCAGTACGTGACTTAGTAAGAAAACACCCCCCCATCCCATGTCAGACATCTGTAAGCAACCAGTGCTGTGTCAACAGAGCCTGAGTCTATAGGGGGAAGAGGACTGGCTCCAAAGCTAAGATTATGTTTACTAATCTTCTCGCTTTTCACGTGTCATCACCATAGAAAAACTAGTTCAGCCTTCTGAATCCAACTAACAGTTTTAACACTGTAATTCCGGTTGGATTTTGCCTTTCCCCAAGGGTTTTTCTCCCAGAAAAAAAAAGTGCTTATTCCAGAACATTTGTAACACATGGGACAGCAAGGAGAAGGACAGGCTGCCTATCAATTTTTACCACAATAGTTCATTTTGAAGACAAGCCTTTCTTCCCCCTACAGAAACACCATCTTTTAATGAAAGCCATTAGCATTGCTTTTTGTGATCAGATCCCAGTTGTTTGCATGTAATACACGGCACAATACAATCGCTAAAATAAGTCCCAGCTGTAGAAACACAATGCTATGCTGTTGCTAATGTGTGTTGTACTGATAATGAATGGTCGTCTATGCTTTAATCTGAATAAAGCTCCCAACTGCTCTGCCTCTCCTTGCCAAAAATTCCCCTTCCTCCTCCAGACTGTGGTTGCATTCCAATTACACTGCTGATTGGAATGAGCCTGCTTGGGGGAGGGAGAGGCAGGGAGACAACCGAAGGCACACACATGCCCCTCCTCGCCTTCGGATGGCAGCCCCTGGGACCCAGAAATTGTTCGGGGGGTCTGAACCTACTGCTGACACCGTGCACTTTTCTCCACCTTGCACAAAGCTCTTTGGAAGTTTGTTTATTTATTTCAGAGAAACGCCAGGCAAAGAGCACACCACGCACAGGTTCCAGCAGGACAGCCCAACGCTTCAAACATTTCTAACAAATTCCTACTGTTTTCTTCCATTGTTGGCACGCTACCGAGAAACTTATATTTTTCCGCTTGCATTCCCTCCTTGGACCTGCTCAAATTCCCACAAGGGAAGATATAAAACAGGAGGTCTTCAACTATTCATGGAACAAAGAGCTGTAAATAACGTCATACAGATTTGCAAATACAGCTGTTGAGGTAGTCACTTTCTCAATGAAGGTTTTAAAATAAAATTGTTTATCCCGACTACTTACAACAATTTTATTTTATAATTAATCTGAGGTTTTTTGTTTTGCTTTGGTTTGGGTTTTTAAAGATTTCTTTTCCTGACAGTTTTCATTTCCTTTGAAAGGTGTTTTTTCTGCAGATGAACAAAGTAAGTGACAGAACGCAACCATAAACTAAAAATTTACTTTCAGTTAAGGAAACTGATGCATTTTAGAAGATCGCAATTGGTTATCATCAAGAAGGGACACACAAAGATAGGCAAACCTAACAAATCAATGTTTTACAGGTGCACAGGGCAGGGAAGGTACTGAAACATGAAAGAACCCAGCAGCTGACCATTACTCTACCCCTGATCACCAGGAGCTGAAGGTTTCATATTGCACCTAACAATAAAGAGGCCTGCAGCTGTTCCTCTCTCAAATCAGGTCTAGCAATCACATGGATGCAAGGTAGATCAGGAAGCTGAACTGGCTTAAGAGAAAATTAACCTTCTGGGAGGATGGATTAGCTTGCGATTGGCCCCGAGAGCTGTGCTGGCTTACCCCGCAGTCCCGCTACCCGCAGCTCTAAGGCAGAGGGAGTGGCAGAAGCACACGGCTGCAGAGAGGTAGGATCAGCCGGACCACCTTGCCCAGGGCAACTGCAGTTCCACTGGAAAACTGCACTCCGTACCAGTGAGTCTTCCAGCTCTAGAAACAAAATACACCCCCCAGTACTTTCATTTTAATGCAGACTGCTTGGTTTTCCTCCTGGCTCTGTTTGACAGCTCTAGACATTTATTTTTTTTTAAATAATTTAAAAAATATTTTTAAAAGCTGATTTTGCCATCAGGATACCAAAGTAACAACCTAACACCCCACCCTTCAGGTCTTCAGAGACACGATCTTAAGACTCCATCCAAATGTTTAAGGTTATTTTCTATTTCCCAAAGCACGCTCAGAAGCACAACACCAAAACACTGAAAAAAAGTATTTTTCTTGCAAGTACGCACACAGCTACTTTCAGTCTGCCCTCTTTTACTTACGGACAACCGCTCTTCCCACATCTCACAAAGCATGAGAAGTTTAGAATAACCTCACTGTAAACGAGAGTTGGTACAAACCATGTACAAACAGAGGCTGGCACGCCCTTCTTAAAAAGGTTTCATTATTTCCTCCAGTACTTAATCTAAAACTCTGTGCTGCCCAAATTAAATCTGCAAACACTACCCCCTGAAGATGAGAGTGAGCTGCAAGGGTCACTAGACACCCCAGTGTCTCCTCTTTTTCTGGGACCAGTATAGAGGCAGAACACACTAAGAAGGCGGCGCTACCTGACCTGCACAGGAAGCCCAGTTCACCCAAGGACGCCAACAAAGCGATGCCACTGTCAGACAAAAACCCGCCACCAGCCCCGAGATCCATGGTTCCGCAGCAGAAACGCACAGCGTGGGCACTGCCTTCTGGAGCAGGCAGGTAAACCTCGAAGCACCACTGCTAGCTGGTTCATCCAGATAGCTTTTTCTGATGTCAGTCAGGAAATAGGTATTCTGATCCCTTCTGCCCCCCGAGCTATGGGAGCCGGGACAACTCGGAAGGGACGGTAACTTCTTCCACAGGCACAGCGATCTGCCCATACTCTTAGTACGGACACTTCACACTGGTAGGAAACTCATTTCCAATTCTCTTTCAGAATGATAAATCTAGTTGAAATTTAATGTACATTTAGAATCACGTACCAATTCTAACTGTCTTGCTAGGAATATGAGTTAGAATGATTCAGAAGTGCTAATGAATTTTTGAAGTGCTATTAAACACTAACCTGTCAGGCTGAAAGAAAGAACAGTTCTGAGCGCCATATGAAAGCATTATTGCTAGGCTACTATCCAAACACAAGGTAGACAGCTCTAAAGTGAGCTCCTTTAAAATAACACATTAGGATAACCTTAATACTAGAAAAGCACCTCTAACAAGAATTTCCTTTACTAATTGTTAAAATTCTAAATTGTCCCATAAAGGCATTTCTACAAGTTCAACTTCAACATGAGCCAGATGCTAAATCCTTAATATACTGCATGTAAAATGAAACCCATTTCAAAGGATCACATGCACCTGCTTATAAGCATGGTCAGCTAGAAATCTGTCTCAACAAAGCAGAATTATTCCTCTGGGACTAAATAACCAAAACCACAATAACCTGCATTCAAACACCAAACAGCAATATGGATTATCCAGAAGTGAAAAATGTCCTTATAATGTAATACACTTTAAATGGCTTCAAAATATGCCAGAAACTAACATAGCAACAGTATGTTTTTCTTTACAACACATTCACTGTATTAAATTCTTCCTAGAAGAGTAGGTTGTGCTTTGAATGGATTTCCAATTCTAGACCCGTATCACTTGCATGTAATATAACTCACGGAGATTAAGATTCAAAATGAAAATATCACACATTTATCATGGAAGAAATGCTAAGAGAGACGCATTGCATCTCTGAATGTAAACGGTTAAGCCAATAAATCATTCACCTCGTGCAATAATAACAATGTGGGACAGAGTCTTCAGGGCTGGTTTAAATCCCCGCAAGGGGAGGATGACGGGACAGCGCCTGAAGACGCGGGCAGTCTGTGCCCAGGCTGACTGCCTGCTGGATACGGACAGATGGAGGCTGCTGAGATTTGCCATGTTTAGACTCCTGTTTTAACATCGTGATGTCTACTTCACAGTATTGTTTTACTGTAAACAAAAGGCTTCCCTTTCCACTTCTCCTCCCTTATTCCACTCTGAGCCAAAAGTAAAACAAACCAGCAAGCCCCCCGCACCATTGAATTCTCCCCTCAAGCAGCTAATGCATTCACATTTCCTAGATTCGGTCGGCGATGGGCTTACTGCCACACACGTCACCAACTCTATTCATCTGTCCCCTTTATTTGATACGCCTGTCAAGAGGTAAAGGGAAGAAATTATGCTGCCACTTTTGCAATGAAGGTAGCAACCCTCCCCAAGCATTTCAAATCCTACCACGAGGTTTCACGAGTCCCTTTTATGGAGATTCCCATTTGAAGCAGTGAAATTGAACACGCAGATGCAAAACCTGAAGTTGTTTTTGTGGGGGTTTTTCTTTCGGCTATATACCAAATATGCACATGAAATCTCGACGATACAGCATCAAACCATCCCCATCAGGGCTGCCGTCGCAGCCTCCAACGGTGGCAAAGAAAGAGGAGTTCCATGTGGGAAACTTCAAGAAAACAAAGGCTATTGCGAATATTTGCATTTCCTGGTTTAGTGTGGATGGAGCCTCTCAGACCAGCCAGGATGTTTCTAATGCATAACTTTCATACACTAGAAATTCCACTTCACTCCTCCACCCTGCTCCAAACTGGCCTAATCCTCACAACTCGTGCATCTCTCAACATCTGAAAAACCGTTATTGTACCATGAAGTCATCATAAATACAACACTTACAAAGCCTCAATACTCTTCTGGTCTGCTGGGGCAGAGGCAGTGGAAGCAGCATAGCTTAAAAGTAACAGCTATTAGAATGCTTTTAATAAAAACAAAAAACAACAAAAAAGACAGCACTCTGATCAATTTTCAGAACAATTTCACAGTTATATGTTCGGTTTGTCACTCTTGTAGTAAGCAAAAAATTGTACTCCAGTCAACAAAATCAGGGAGGGAAACAGAAATCCACTAAAGAGAAACGAACCCACCAGCTTTCCGTTTTATTTGCTGTATGATCCTCTCAATATTTTATTTTCCTGCAGTATTAAAAACATAATTCCCATTAAAAAAGTATTTTAATTCGAAGTAACATTACCAACATTAACCTCAAACCTGCAGAAGTAGTTACAATATGTGAGTGTGAGTGAAGTAAACTCTATTATGAATATTAATTATTCTAGAACTATGGGAATACAAATAGTACTTAAGCGCTCAGGCAAAGAGGGTACTCATCTCAAACTCTTAAGAATCATTGTGCTAAAATCTTACCTCAATCCTTAAAGACCTGTTTGAAATCCCAGCAGCTAGTTTTTAACCAAGACCCAGTTCAGACACAAGTGATTAGTCCAAAATGATCAACTTGCATAATCCTTAAGAGACCACAGGATTCTTCCTCTGAGGATGGGTAAATAACAAAGTAACATGGAAATTCATCCATATGTTTCTCAGCTTGGTTGGATAGGAACAGAGGTGGTGGGGGTAAAAATCCACAGGAGAAACAAATTATAGCTCTGTTCTGTCCGATGTATTTCATGCACCTCTGAAAACATACTGGGGGAAAAAAAAACCCCACACTAACAAGAAGCAGAGCCCTCAGATTTGTTTCACTGCAATAGAACTCTCCACCCTCTGAGTGATCTATAGTAGACGCAACAACAAAAGAAATTAATGATCTAATTACCAACCAGACAAAAATGCCCTGAATTTTAAAAAGGGCTTTCAGACAAGAGGCACCTGCAACTAACCCAGACTCCCGGGTATCAGGAATTGTAGATACCAGCAGCATTCCAGACTGCAGGACCACAGCCATCTTGGTCAGGACACAGTCATGCATTTGATTTCAACAGGAAGTCTCAAAATTCTGTCTCTGCTACAGACACGATCCTAGGGGAACAGTGCTACTGCTGGGGCTTTTCTGGGAAGAGGAGAAAGGAAAAAATCCACACACAAGAAGAAAACAACAAAAAGGGCAAAAAAAAAACCAAAAAACCCACAAAAAGCATGCACATAATTTACCCTTCAGGAGTAATTCTCATGCCACCCTTGAGAACACTGCTGTGAATATTAATTTTATCGACGCTGACAAAAGGATTGTCAGCTGCTTCAAAGACCAATTCCTAAAACATGGCAACAGCAAAGCTGACAACTTTAGTTATGGGGGGGAAAAGTCCTTTCTGGCACTTCAAACACAGAACTTGAAATATTTGTATAAATTTTAACAAAATAATTCCCTCAAATTAAACAATGTTAAAGAGTTCATGAGGATCATTCTTTTGATAATATCACTAGCAAAACCCACTAATTAAGCATGCACCCTTAATCTACACTCCTAGCTCAGCAGAGTTTTGTTTTCCTACTACAACTGGTGTACTGAAATCCTATTATATGAGGGAATACAGACAAGTGATGCACTCTTTACATCCTCCTGCATTATCATCAGTATCCACAGCTTCAGACAAGGCCTCTGATCTGTCTCCATGATAATAGGTGGATCCTGCCTCTTCCTCTTTCAGTGCAGCTGAAATATTTAAGCACAATGTTCCTATATTTACTCTTTGGGGGAAAACTGGTTTCAGTGGAATGCTTTTGGATCTGGACACTGCCTCTCTCTCTGGAACTTGACAGTTTGGCTTCTGCCAAATAAAAAAAAGAAACAAACAAACCAAAACTGAAACAATAAAATAGGGTCAGCAGAAAGATGTGTGGGCTACATATGCACCTTTACCTGGTTAGGAAGCTTATGTCTCCAAGTATATAATTCTGTCCTTACCTGCAGAACTCCACAGAAGTGGGGGAAATGCCAGCCACTTAAAGAACACACATACAGAAAACCAAGACAATGTCACCATTCATACAGGACTAAAATTCTCCTGTACCTCAGTCCAGTCTTTTCCCCTATCAGATAACCAGGAAGCCTCATCTCCAAGAGATAATTGTATCAATAGGCTATACAGTTTATAAGCTGAATTAGTTGAATTATTGCAGTGCTTTAGTATGAACAGCTTCAGTTTAGTTCCTCTGTGTAAACAGATGTATTCTACAGAACAGATCCAAACAGTTCAAGAAGCTGCTGCTGTTAAACAGAGATGAGCTAACTGGATGAGCAATCCTAATTATTTCAACATAATTAAAGCAACTTATATTAAAGCCTCATGTTTCTTCTTTTTGCTTTGTTTTTACACAAGTTGCTTAAATTATTTAGTCAAATCAGTACAATTTATATACTACTGTAAGAAGTAATAGAAAGGGGATTTTAAAGAAACAGAAGAGCAAAAGATTCAGACGAAACAGCTCGTTAATATGTGAAAATGAAGAATCGCGCTCCATAAAGCTTAACGTGCAATTGAAACTACAGCTTCAGAAATCTTTCTGGATGATGCAATGTTCAAATGGTAAAAAGACACAATTTATTTATTTATTTTAAAAAGAGAAGCACATGGCAGAAGATAAGCAGTAAAGGCAAAGATAATGGGAAGCAGGTAAGACTGAAAGGAGGAGTATAAAGCTGATTACATTGATGTAAAACATGTAACACTGTCAATCAGCACTCCCAGCAGCACAGCAAGTGAATAAAAATCCAGGAAGAGGTTTCCTAGAAGTTAAGAGGATATTTTATTACTAGGCACCTACAAAGGCAGAATGGTTTTCAAGTGTAATGAGTATGCAAGTGTTTCCATTGATCCCAACCACCAGTTATGAGCTTCAGAAAGTCCAAGTGGACATGATGGGGAATTTGAGGGGACACAGAAATGGAAATTCCTTAATTACTCTGGTACCTTTCACTGTAGAAGCCGTTAGCTCTTGCAGTTCCACTCACAAACCATCATACTAAGTATCACTTCTCTTGATTTCTACCATTTTTTATATGGTTGCACATGCGAGGTAAGAGCAGACCCAGTTTTCCAGAGGAATCTTTACATTCATTTCCGAGGCACACTGCTCCTTGTAATCCCCACTGCTAATCGAGTGCTATCCCAGGTCCCTCTCTCATAAAATCGTTTGCTAAACAATATATTAACTGACCAAATAAAATAATTGTTCCTCTTGTAACTATCTTCTTGGATCTCGATTATTTAATATGAAACACCTTTCAGTTACCTAATTCCTTTAGCTCCTCTAGCATCTACGTATCCTAGAGCCACCACAACAATCTACACTGAAACGAGACCAGAGACACACTAAAACTCTGATCAGCTCTATGAACAATGAAGGAACAAAGAGGGCACAAGCCTTTTCCCCCCTTTACATTCCTTCAACTAGCTCTCCAAACTGCACCTCCTTTCCACAGTGATTATTAACTACATGTAAGAATTCACAGGTACATTTCCCGTTTACCTTTGTGCACTGCAGACTGTGCACAGCATGGTCAATATTAAAGAGACACAAGTTTCAAAAACACTGAAAATGCAGCGATCGCCTTGGAACTGGCGTGCTGTATTAAACATCATCTCCAACTTACTGTGTATTTTCACTAAATTTAAGTGAACAAACTATACTAAGTCACTTCACCAAGTTCTACCAGCACCACTCGTGTCAAGCTTGCATTCCAGACGCCTAACAATCCTTGCTAAAATGTGATCTTGCCAAAAGGTGACAAGGTGGGAGCGTTTTTAGGATGCACGCAAACATTTTTGTGATTTAGCTACAAGTCAAAAAAGCACCTGAACGCATTCAGACTCACAAAAGAGAACCTGGAAGCAACGAGTGAGTCTCCTGGATGTTGATCCTAACTATAGACCGCTGTTCAGGACACAACAAAAAGCACAGGATTGGAGAAGATAAAGTGTTAATCGCATATTTGGTGGTTTACAAGCCAAAGCAGTCTGAGGTTTAAACTGCTTCTGCTCAGTGCTCATCCCATTCAGAGACGATGAATCATTTCCCATTTGGCAACACTTCTGCCTACAAGGCTGTCTTCTGTGAGATTTCTCCTGGATCCTTCTAATAGATTTGCTAATTTAGTACACCTGACTTTGAGCAAAAGCTATTGTTGCCAGCTGTCAGACTAGACCCCGTCCTGTTTATCAGACACATCTAAACCATCCTGTTCTGCCCCAGTCAGAGAAACAAAACACTCTTTACTAATCCCAGTGAAGTAAATTAGTTTCTGATATCTTTGTTTTTCTTACTCTGCTAAAATACCAACACATCATAGATTTAAAGGAACAGCAAAATCAATTTCTCCACAGCAGTTGGGCTCATATGTTTGTCCAATATCCACTTTTGTTTGGGTTTTTTTTTTTTCCAAGTCATATTTGCTGTTTTAGTCCTTCTGTCCATGAATTCCTGAGTTTCAGCAGTAGAGGTCTGACTATTTTAAACAAAGGTAATACCAGCTCACAGGGAGTGTATTCTAGTTTTTTAGGCAGGCCTCCACAGCTCTCTGAAAGATAAATCAGAGCAAAACAAAGTATTAAACGCCTCACACACACTAAAACATTTCCTCATTTTCCCCAGGGCTTTGTGGATGCAAAAGAAACTGCATTACTTTCTGTTTACAAATATTTGTCTGGACAGCAGCTTAAAAGGGTAGGGGCAAGAGAGAAAACATGTCGGGGTTTGAGGGGGGTTGTGACTTGCTTTGTTTGTTGTTTTTCTTTTTTTAACCTACCTACAGAGAATCCATGAAACACATGAAAAAACAATTTGTGTATGACAGCTTTACTCCTAAAAGAAAAAATAATCTACCACAACTTCAGTCTTTACATTCTAGATTATAAATTAGTTATACAGATGTGAAAGAGCAGACTCACTCTTTTCAGGTTTTATACGCTGCCCAGAATTCCTTTCCTACTACACTTTAAAAAAAGCTCTGTGTGTTCACAGAAACACACCCACAAATTAGATGCTTTTTTGATATGTTTTTAAAACTCAGTATCATCAACAAAACCATGAGAACACATCCACTCTGCTAACAAAAGAATAGGAAGTATTTACATTTTCAGAGGGCTGTGGAGCTGCTTACTTATCTCTAGCATTCAAATCTGACTTTGTTAATTCCTGCCGAGCAGTCAAGGAAGCAAACCTGGACTCTTCCACCTGGGAGTGACCTGGAAGGACAGTCAGGAGTGGAGGGTGGCTCAATACACAAAGGCCATTTACAGTGAGCAGGTTCTCCATGACCCTATGGTCATCTTCTGCTGTATTTGTTGCCACAACTGAATTTAACTGTAGTTGCCTACTTGTAGACTAGCTGAGGATCCCTGGTAATGTCTATCTTCATGACAATATCCATACGACATACCAAACAGGCTGATGCCTTGACTAGTTTCAGACCAAAACAAAAAAACCAAAAAAACCGAACTTAAGGAATTCATAAATAAGAAATCAAGAGCATAAACTCCACAGAGCAAAGAACTGGAGATCGTTTGTGGTACAGGTAGCACAGATAGCTTCCAGAATACAGAAGGAAATGCTCACAGCATTTCTCATTCACACCATGTGTTAGCAAAGTTGTACCAAGTTCCTAAAACAAGAGGAAGCAAAGCACAAATTTATCAGTGCAGGGAAAAAACAAAATAATTGCTCTAAATTGAGCAGTTGATAGCCATGTAGTAAACATACTTGAGAAGTCTGCTGTTCTGCAGTTACATACAGGGTGCATCTATCAGAGCAACCTTTGGGAGATCTGCAGAACATCCTCTCCCCACTCCAGTACCTGCTCACCTACTGCAACCATTCTGCCCTTGCCAAGGGGGCACGAATCTGGAACCGCCTGCTGCAACCTCAGCTGCAGGGCCAGGACCTGGTCAGATCTTGGGATTTTAGGAAACAGAGATGCAGTCAGAACAAATAACTGAATTGGGAAGCAGTATTATTTCATTGCCCTACAACAGCTACTTAGCCAGTCTAGTCCCCTGTAAAGGTGGTGTTCTTTTTATTGTTTTGGGGTTTTTTACAAGGTTTTTCATTATAACATTTGAAACGATGAATCAGATACTGTATTTCAAGTATTATTCATCTGTACAATTTAAGCTAGCCCTGAGTAATCATTAAAGAAAAACATTTGCCAGGAAAAAATAACACAGAATATATGATTCATTCACTTCTGAAACAATAAAAGGGGTCACTATAACAAAAATAACTATATTGTAAATACTTGAATTAAAAAGTTAAAAAACCAGCTAAATACAATGAAGAAAGCATGCCCTTAAAAAACAAAAAAACAACAAAACCAAAACAAACATGCATGTGTGTGCAAATAACACAAAATCTTGTTAGAAAAAGGTAACTCCATGAAATAGAGTTAACACCTTATCTGATGGAAATTGTTCTCTATTCTTTAGCTATTTAATAGTCTTAAAAGAAAAGATACCCCTCACCTCTCAAACTCTGAGAGCTCACAATTAAGCTGATAAACAGATACTTATTTCAGCACAAAGGTGATGTGAAAAAGCAACAGACCACTAGCTCTGGGAAGTTCAAGACAGTAACATCACAGGGACTCCTAAAGAGCTCCCTGGGAAGCAGCTGGGGCTTTCAAAGATCTGAAATCATGAAAAAGGGAATTACCTGGACTAAATAAAGCAATCAAGCATTTCATAGGTTTATAATTGACCTAAGCCCAAGAGGGTATAAAAATAAGGAGTAATTTAGAAGTGTTTGTAGGAGCAGACTTTGTTTCGGCCTCGTATCAAATATTAGGAGGCAAAGAGAAGCTCTGTAAAGCGCCCACAAGGAACACTATACATACACAACAACAGTTAAAAACCTGACTTTTCTTCATGGTTAGACAATACTAAGTGTAAACTAACTTAAAATGAAACCCTGCAGTTTCACACTGTATCAGATCGTTTATTTTATTTTTAGTTGACTAAAAAGAAAATCATCCATCTGATAACAGTCTCCTAACTTCTCCTCACTTTGGCTATATATAGCCATTTTCTGACTGGGCTTCTTCACTAAAATGGTCAAATCTTCCATGAAACTCACTCACCATTATCAGATAACACTTATCGGGGGGGGGGGGGGGGGGGGAAATCACAAAAAAATCACGTATTACTTAACAAAAAGTCTTCTGACCTTTTTAAAGCAAGAAAATATTAGCATTAATGAATGAATGATCCTTAGACTCAAGGAGTTTGGTTTGTTGGGGTTTTTTTAATCTCAAGTTTGTTAAAAGCTGAAGAATTCCTTTCTGCATGTAACAAGTAATCTGATCTTATCTGCAAGCTTTTCTTAGAATTATGTTATGAATCATGAGCCAGCCTTTAATTCCCAATTTCTTCTCTGTAGGATGAAGGTGATGAACACATAGAGCAAAGGAACAAACGTGAGAAGTTCAGAGGTGGGTGTTTTTTCATGTTTTTAAACTTCTGTCTTCTATCCAACTGTAACCACTTAGATTCTTTTCATTTGCTACACACGTGAAGTTCTTATGAAGTATCTCTGATGTAGATGACAACTTCTTCCAAGTAATACACCCAAATCACTAACAGGAACATGGCACGTGCAGCAACAGCAGCCCCTGGTTACAAATCCAAGCGTTAACAAGTTTGGAAACATGAGATTGCGGGCTGCCCCTCAGACCCTGGGTCACATTCATTGCTGTATCACCAGAGTTCAGGCACCAAAATTCCCCAGTGCCTTGTCCTGCCAGAACTCAGTCTCCAGCACCCGCCCGTTTGTCCGGGGCAGTTCCTTGTTCCAGGTCACTCCCTCCTCCACCCTCATCCAACTTTTAAACCCTCTGCATTTTAATTAATGCCTCTCTTCACACCAGAGCGTGCTGTGAGTTTAGCATTAACAGGATGGAATCAACTCCCGTCCCCAGCCATTTGTTACACTACACACTAGTTCTTACTCGGCCGATACAGAGACATCTGCCTATAACCATCTCCCTGTCTGAGAGCGCTCCTGCCCAAGGATAAAGAATTCACACAAAGGATTTTTAAGAGATATGCAATGTATTTTTTTATCTCCTTGAAACTGGCTGAGTTTTAACAGAATCTTCCCAAAATAAATTCAGCCCGATTTAGCTGCTCGGCATGAAAAGTTTCGGTGTTAGCAGGCTGCTGAACAGCAACTGAAAAGGCAGTCTTGTAAGTGGGAGCGCTAACTATAGGTGGTGTTACGACCTCCAACTTGGTATTACAAGCTCAACTATAGCTATAAATTCCACTGACAGCGAAAAATAAAAAGCAAAGCTGCCCACTCAGACACAGCAATTCAAAACTGTGTTCCAATTACATGAGGAAGAAGCAACTGCAGGAACCAGCGCTCCTCTCAAGGCGCTGCTCAAGTGCGGCTGTAACACTCAGAAGGGTCGGGCTGACCAGGGACAATTTTTCTCTTCGTTTACTGCCACTCCACCCCAGTGATGCAGAACAAGTGCATCTCCAGTCTTGGGCCACACTAGGATGAACTGTTTAAATGGAGACGGTGAAGAACCCAAATCTCAATAAACTCAGAAAAAATACAAAGCTTTTGAATGGGTCCAAAGTACTGCCCGGTGCAGATTAAGTTACATTACGCTGATACACAGGAAATAGCTGACTTATTCTACAGGATGAACAATTCACCAGAGGAAAGGAACTTTCAGGAAAAATGATAAATATTGTAATGAGGAAATCCGAGGCACATACTCACAATGCCACATTCAGATCTCACAAACGAACAGAAATTTCTTTAGGATCTCTTGGCCACAGAAGCCAGTGAGACACAGAGAATAGAAACTTAGAGTACCTCTCCAGGCAGAACAACATTTTGCTGCTAGGGAGAGGAACCAAAAACTTCATTATCTATCCTTGTAGATGGGACTACAGAAATTTTAACCTCCTTTTACCACCTCTGTGTAAGACAGCTATTGGGAGAGCATTATAAACTCTGGGAACTGCTTAAGGAAGGGAGAGAATATCTTATTTTATGACAAGACAGGCAAGACACATACTACTAAAAATAAGTGCAAGACACCAATCCTTAAAAGCCTCTCTTTCCCTGTTGCAGAAGAAAGCAGAAACCAACAACATTTTAAATCATTCTTTGACACAGTTCTTAAGTAGAAATCCCAAATATGAAAGGTTTTCACAAAAGGAATACAACGTTACGTGACATCAGGATAAATCTTGGCCACCCTGGCATTAGTATGATCACAAAGGTTTAAACCCTTTCACTTTCTGACAAAAAGCACACATCCAGCTATTTAAGGCAAACTGGAAATACTGCACAGCATCGTGAACTGATAGGTAGCATCTGCTTCTAGAAGAACACAGGGGCACTTCCCCTGTGCAGCAGCATTAATTAGCTTGAAGAGCGATCAACAGCAATTTTTTCCTATTCTGCTTATCCATTCTTGACCAACAGTTTACTACAATAGTGTGATGCATACATTTGAAGGTTCTGTTCACTAACAATTTTTGCTTTACCAAAAATCCAGACTGACTAGTTAGACATTTAGAAATGCCACGTATATGACCCATTTGAAATTCTGAAAGACGACACTTAAAATTTTTATGGTTGTTCACAGGCTCCAATTACAAAGAAGCTTCTGCAATAGCAGCGTAAAACATTTCTGAACTTTCTACTAGAATCCTCTAAATAAAAGTCCTCGAAAATTACTTCTGCTGTAACATGCATTGTACCCTTCTTTAAAGTTTGGTCAATTCAAGTGTCAAAATTGGGAACCCAGAAGCCAGTCATTATTAATTTCATAATGAGCAACGCTGAGCAAGTGCTCTCCAGCATACAGGGGGACCTGGTCCTTCTTGTACCTTTGAACAGAGAGCTTAGCAAAACGTGTATTTTCTGTCTCTTAGAATATTTGCATTAATATCAGCACGAGGAAGAGAAAAACTTGGTATCCAGATTTTCACACTGAAAATACAATCATTGCTAATTGGCTACGAGCAGTACTGCAATCATCAGCATGAAACGCAGGAGATTTCTGTATCATTTAGCCCAAGTACAGGAACCTGCGTTTGTTCTCTGCTTCCACTATAAAAATGTCACAAATTCTGGTATACTTATAGTCCCTTTCTGTCCCTGTGTCAGCTCTGCTCCTCCAGCCAGCTCTTGAACACTTCTGCCTCCATCTGTCCTGTTTCACCTTTACAAATGACCTCTTTTGCCTCAAATGGCAACACCCACCTACACCAGCTCCACCTTTATAAAGTTTCTTATATTACACAATATCACCTTTTATAAATTAAGACAGAAGTACTAAAACAATACTTTTGATGCTAAACAAAAAGAGAATACCTTCATATTACTACGCCTAGGCACAATGCTACTATTCATTTAGTCCTGCATACAGTCTTCTGTAAAGAGCTATAAACCAATTATTTCAATAAATCCAGCAGGGAAAATAGTGGGCAAGAGCTTTTTCCCCTGGAAATAAATATTTATACACATCATAAATTAATCATTTCAAAACAATAAGGTGAAATTTTTCTTTTAAGAGTTGAAGAATTATTTGTCATGAGGACACTTAAATACCTGGCATATTAATGCTATGAATTTCTAATCCCTAGCAGTTAAGCATTAATGTCATTCTATGCATTTTATCCAGACGTGTTTAGTTCCTTTGCACACTTCAGGATTTTTTTTTTTTTTTCAACCAGCCATGTGTATAAGTATGCTAATCCAGACCTTTCTTCCTCCACCAAGAATGAAAGAGGATTAATTTTAGTACATTTACACATTTTCCATGAAAAACGATTGCGCAAGGTAGCAGACTACCTTTTACTGAAATGAAGCAGCAAACTTTTATTGAGTGCACTCCATCCACTTTCTTCACATTCCACAGTACACACAAAGCAGACATTTTACCATATGCTGTTTTCTAAGCGCATCGCCTGGTCTTTATTTTGTGTGATAAAGAAATCACCAAGTTGGCTCAAGTTCTCAGAAAATGCCTCTAGTATCACTGGTGTAGATTCCCACCTTCAATTGCATACAATCACAACTGCATCTCTAATTGAATTTCTGTATGCATCTATATAGAAATTCCAAATCAAATGGTTAATGTCAAAAGAAGTAGCATTATAGATATAATTAGTTATGACTCCATTTAAACTCCATCAGTAATATTAAAATCTGGGTCAAGGCAGAAGGAAAATTAGTGTCTGTCGCTTGTTTAAAACTATTTCACGTGACGCACCAAGATACACCCCCAGCCCCACAAACACCTCTTCTGCAAACACCTGGCTGACTGAAGCCCCACACACACACACCCCGACCCACAACACTCCTCTACACTCCAACACAAAAACAGGGGATGAGAGAAAGAGATTGATTTTAACTTGGATACATTCCTCATCCTACCCCGTCTGACAGCACGGGACGGAGTCCTGAAAAACGGTGCTGCGGTTTGGAAAGCTTGACTACGGCGTCGTCACTCTCATGTTTGTGGCAAGATGGCATCACACGTGCTAATTTAAGCATGAATGGCAGAACCTGAGCACATATTTTCACAGTGACCTGTAAATTACATAGTCTGTACTTGCTCTGCATATTTGAACCAACTGAAGTGAGCGCATTACAGAAAGGAGCCATTGAACCAGTTTACGCTGACAATACCAGAGCCATGGTTGGAGTGGCTCTCCCTTTCTGCACAAAGCAATCTCTGTAAGTTGTGTTAAATACGTACTGGCCAAGAATCATTCCAGAAAATTAACAACAGGATACAGCCACACAAACTCACATATTGCTACTTCTTTCACTTCCAGAATTTTGGACATGCGAATTACACGTCATCTAAGCAGAGCTTTCCACTCGCCTAACCTGCCTAAGCAACTGAAAAAAAAAAGTATTCTGAAGTGGAAAAAAAGTAATTGCCAAGAATCTGCAGGATGCTACAACATTGCTGATACATGCCATATTCGTGTTGCACTAAGAGAGAACTGAATCTGAATCACCCCAAATGCGCAGTCTCAGAAGGTCCCAAACAGAACTACGTCTTCTGTGGATTTAAACTCATGAGAAGCAATGTCCGTGGGCAGAAAGTCAAAAGGTAGTGGCTCGAAATCCCAGCTTTACCTAGTTTATCCTTTTTTATGATCTTCAGCATGTCTGTTCTCCATTCTGCACCAGTCTCCCCACTTAAACTCAGATGATAATGCTTAACCAATTTTGTCCTGAGCTTTTTTTTTTTTAATTGCAAGCATTCTTATCTATGCTTTCACTGAAAGTATTTAAAGTTTAAGTAGCAAGACAAAGTCAACAGCTTGTTTCCTTGAATATGCTATTGCCAAACATCCTCAAGATTTTGATCCTCTTTCCCCAGTAGGAAACGTGCTCTGCTAGCAGCAGACACACACACTTTTCTACGCTTTGTGTAACGTTAGTGAGATCAGTCTTTACGAGCCCCTCAGAAGTCACCGAAATGATCTCCAACGTTGCACGTGTCACGAGCATTTTACATTTTATATATTAAAGCATGCACGTAATAGCCTGCATAGTAATGTACTTGTGCCATCAAGCCAAGTCAGAAGTCAGGTCATCCCATTACTGTGATGAGAGGAGGGAAAACACCCAAAGAAATCACCCACTTTTTTAAAGACCTGCAAGAAAGGTCCGACCCAATGGCGAGGCATCACTTTAAGTAAGATGGCAAAGGAAAGACACACAGGCCATGAGATAAAGCAGAACAAAACATTAAGACCTGTCTTCTTTTAGGGACCAGGCTCAATCACCTTAAGGAAATAAGTAAAAGGTATTATGTAGTAATATGAAGGTATCCTCTTTCTGTTTAGCAGCAAAAAAAGACAAATTATCTTTATCTGATCAGATAAACAAAAAAAGAAAACAGAAAATAGTTTGTGACCACTAGTTAAGTAACTCAGCTACATTCAGCCATGCTGAATTACATTACAGGACAACCTAAGCTCTTTAAATGTAAACTGAAAAGTCCAATTCTAAAAATTACTCCCTATTTTTCCGCCCCCAGGATTTATCTTCCCCCCCTTGCCCTAACAGCTTTATTTTTTTAAACATTACCATTAGGCCTGTCTGCAGATTTTCCATACATCTCCTACATATGTCCCATATGTCACCTACACACACAAATCCTCTACTAGCTTCTACTCGATGCTGTCTTGATTCTACAACCAAAGATGAATATTGGGCCTTTTTACTCTTTTAATTTGAGCTCCTATAGAGCTGTTTTCCTACTACGATTTCCTTCCCCAAAACCTTTTTGATCTTTGTTCTCCTTGCCATGATACCTCACTATGTATCCTTGAGCACAGACACCCAATTTTGTACCCAGATGAATTAAACTTTGTCACATAAGCAGATCTCATTGAAACAAGCAGTTGAGACTGCTCCATACAGCTGTTCAGTGGTTTATTACAATTCTTTGGCATCTGTGTGATCCGCAACTGATTTATATGTATATAAATAACTATATATTGTATATATAAAAAGTATATATATACATACATACACACTTCATACTTTGACGAATATATGGAGGGCCAATCATCCATCAAACCCTACACAATCTGATTAGACACATGCCTGTGGACTTTGGATGACTGCACCAGTATAATTCACCCACTATGTAATTTATTGATTCTGATTTCTTAAGCACTAGCTTTTAGTAAGTCATGTGTCATTAAGTCAAATACACCTTACATGAAGGAACCCCATTGTTTTATAGTCGACCAAAGCCTATCTAACTATAGGCTGCTGGTAAAAGAGGCACTCCTGTCCTCCTTTCCAGCTTCTTGTGTGCATCCCTCTCCTTCAATGCAAAACCCTTTTTTTCTTGGTAGGATCAGCTTTCAGCTCATCACACAGCTACACAGTTGCTGGAGTCAATGCAAGGGAGGGCCCAGAAAAGTGAACCCAGAGACTACAAAGAGAAAAGAAAAAAGAAACAGCACTCAGATGTTAAACTGACCTAAAATTGCACTAGGATTTAAGTAAACTATGAAACCATAGCTCTGCTACTTAAAATCACAGGTAGCTACTTCATCAATCCATCAGTAATGCTGCTCCTACAATGAGGCTCTGCTAGTCATAAGCTTCAGTCCTGCTCCCAAAAACACGAATGAGAATGTAGAACTTACAGTAACCACTGGTTTCAATTGTATTAATTTAACTGATAGATGTATCCAATGCAAAAAACAGGTTTGGAGATTCCACGTTGTTTTCCAAAACTCAAGAATATCCTGGCTTTCGAGGAAAAAAAAACCCCAAAACAAATGCAGATCTTTCTCAAGAAATATTATTAGCATCACAAGAGTTTCTAGGAACCAAATAAAAGTAGTAGTACCTTCTTCCTTCAACACTGTAGCCTTGTAGTAGAGTACAGTCCCACCTCGGTACAGTAAGGAATGATGAGACAGTGAAACCAACCAGAGACACAGAAGGACAGAGGAGATGCTGTCCGCCTTCTACAACACGGATCCAGTGCTTTTATTTCCCTAATTAGCAAACTCTGCCAGGAAACCTGGAAGCTTCCAGTAAGGAGGAGGAAAACCAGATCTAACAACTCTTAGGTCCACCTCTGATTCTTTACCAACAATGCTGTTCCAGCCCATTCCAGTTTTATCCATGGGGTATTTATACTTTCACAAGGCAGATACTGTTTACCAGACAGCGTAACTGTGCTTTGTGGCTAGCAAAGTACCTTTACTTGTTAACTGTTCTGACACAAACTCATGAACTAAAATTCATGCACTAATGTTTATTCAACTCAATGTATTCTGGTGCCCATATAGTTTTTCAGAACTTAAACTGAGTTTGGAATATATCTTTCTATTTGATAAAAAGAGCCCAATGGATTTAACTCAGATAATGGTCACTGGTATCACAAGTGAAAGCAGACAAATGTAACTATTTTAACATTTGACAATTCACAAGTTAGGGCATAAAATATTTACTGAGCAACTGAAAGCAATGGTAATTTCTCAGTTTTTTGATGAATGTAAGATTGATGCAATTCAACATGGGGAGTGGAAGAAAGAATAGAACATCCTGCCTGGGAGCATAGTCCATCTACAAATGCACAAATTCAACACAACACTGAGAAAAACCACAGTTAAGAACAGAAGCGGGTGAGTGGGTGACTGCACTTGCAGCTTCTGTAGGACACAGATGTACTTGGGATAGGACTAGATAAAGTGGTGGTAAAGACAGAAGGGAAGTCCCTTCAACTCTGATATTACAGATTCCTTGGACAATGCTATTAAAAAACTAAGATAAATTTTGGAGAAGACTAGTGCAATCCTAGACTTTAGCTAACTTAAATGACAATGCCTCTGTTTTAATCTGCAACAAGTATTTACAGATCATACTAGAAGCAAAGTGCCATCATCAGTTATAAACCCTGAATTTTAACAATTATCCAGTGATTTTCTAGAGCAAGATTGTGCAAAATGCATTGACATACGTATCACTAAAGATTTGAGTGATATTTATGACAGACAACTAAACCTAGGAGCAAAAGAATAACTTTTTATAAGAAACATATAACACAGATGCACTGTAAACTAAAAACTTACTAGAAGTATGCCACCGCTGTGGTTTTTCTCTGTTATGGAACCCAGACCTAAATAAACTGTTAAACACTTAGTGTAAAGGTATGCCAAACATTTCTCAGAACTTTCTTAAGGTCCCAACAAAGAATCAACCTTTTTTGCAAAATGAGGCCTAGGTTAAATATTTTATTTGGCTCCTCAAGATGGACTGAGAAGCTGGGCACTAGCTCCAGATCAGTTCTTGGACTCACATCAAACATTACCCTGTCATTTATCCAGTCAGTCAAAACAATGTTTTCCATCTAGACCTTTAATGTTTATGTCCTGAAAAACTGCTAATTGAATCCAGTTCTTGAAATCCATTTTTAATATATACCATCTAATTTAGAGGTAATGAACAGAAAAGATAAGCATTATACAATAATTGCAGAATGAATCCTAGAAATACTCAAGCCAAAACAGAAGACTGCTAGTTTCATACAGCCAAAGAAAATTAAGATTAAATAGCATTTGTCAGTTCTAGAATAAACTTTTAAAAACACTGGATATACAGATTCTTTTAATTCCAAACAGTTTTAGAATTCAAGAGCCCTCAAACTGCTTTTCCAATCAAAAAGGGTAATCAAAACCACACAGAACACTTAAAACTATTCCTAGGGAAGAACTGAAAACATGTCAGATGAATTAATAAAATTCAATGTTTTTCTTAAACATGTAAAGCTTGACCTTATGTGAAACAACTCAGAATCAGCGCAAGCATGAAGCACCTCCAGCCTTTTTAACTTGAGAAGTAGGCCAATGTTTCACATAGACTTACAAGTCACAGAACTGGTACTCAGCAACTGCAAGAGCTGCTAACCCTGGAATAGTCCCTAGAAAGGCAATATTGCCGACATCCCATGCTCCGCATATTCCCTTCCTAAAATACAGGGCTACAAAAATCTCAGAAATGTTCCTTAAGATTATACCTGCTTCTTTTGGGGACTGACCGCACAACTACAACTCTGGAAGTGTAACTACAGCCTATTTCTCACTCACTACACGCTCCCCATAACGTACTTCTGTTGTCACAGACACAATTTCATTATATGCTTCAACTGTAATAAAAATAAATCTGAAACAAAATAGAACACAAAACCCAAAAGGTGAAAGAGACAACTCCCTAAATAGTACTTCCATATTTTTACACAAGGCTACAGACCATATTGCATGCTTCAAAGATAAGCAAGTCTGAGCACTCACTGCTCAGGAAAAAAAAAGGTATTACAGCACAGCATCAGTAAAGAAATAACCTGAAAAGAAAGCTACAAAACACTCTGTAAAAACAAGGCAGCACTGTTCCACGCATGCATCCCAACTACACTTATTTTAAGGGGGTTATTTCCAAGTGCAGCATACAGACACTTGCAAATCTCCGTGAAAACTATAT
Organism: Todiramphus chloris collaris; assembly: GCA_025345505.1. Lineage (NCBI taxonomy): Eukaryota > Metazoa > Chordata > Aves > Coraciiformes > Alcedinidae > Todiramphus > Todiramphus chloris. The sequence continues at coordinate 4,006,548 of JANVCC010000127.1, read as the reverse complement.
TGCAAATATAGTCCAAGTATTTCCAGAGTAAAACATAAGCAGATACATTTTACTTCTGCCGTAAAAATAACAGTAAAGTAAAAATACTTTGAAAAATAACTATGAAGTACCTCTCTTTACTAGACATTAAACTAGAAATATTTCCCATGCACCTAAAGATATCAACCCTTTTAGTGTTTTTAACTCCATTTATTTTGGAAACCGGTTAAATACCCTATATGTTGAGAAGAGTATTTACAGTGTTATTATTTTCTCATTGCTTATCTTCACACACTGACACTTTAGAATACAAAGTATTATTTATCTGCTGGGAGACTTAAAATACTTTGAACTAGCCCTTGTATGTCTTGTGTTTTTAAGAAAAGTCTAGCAGAACTTCCAAAATCTTTTCTATAAACCTATCTACTGAGGTTCTTATACGGAAAGCAACACACTTTTAAGTTTGTAAAGGCAACGTCTTTTTCTTCCCAGCATGCAGGTGAACAGTTTTTATTATATTTTTAAGTATTAGAGGTCAAGTGGTCTTCTGAAAGAGGCAAGCATAAGGCACTTTACCAAATGAACTGTGTACAATCTTAACTAAGGAAGTTGGCTTTCTAAAAAAATAAAAAGGCCAAACCAAAACAACAACAAATAAAGAGATCAAAACAAAGAGTGTGACAGTTTCTTTCGGGTTTACACTGACAAGACGAAGGCGGGGGGAAGCTGAGGTGCGAAAAGAGAGGAGCAGGAGCTCGGTGCTTGAAGTTCACACCCGCCGGCTCCCCCACGCCTGGAGACCCCGCTGGCTGCGGGGGGCCCGGCCCGGGCCGGGAGCGAAAGAGGCACCACCGCCCCGGAGCTCGCAAAGACATGTTGTTCCCCACGGCGGGGCAGGGAGGCGAGGGGAGGGCAGAGCTCACCGTCCCCTTCCCTCCTTCCCCTCGCTCCCCTCCCGAGGCCTGAGGGACTCCTCCGGCCCCAGGTTCAACCTCAAAGACACATGGAAGGAGCCCGCTCCCGCCCCTCCAGCTGGGCTCTCCTCGCCGCTCTCCCCCGGGAGGCCAGGCTTCGCGGCCCCCGAGACCCCGCTGCTCTTCGCTTCCCCCTTCCCTTCCCTTCCCCCTGCTCGGCCGTCGCCCGACCGGCCCCGCCGCTGCAGGCCCCGGCGGAGCCTGCCCGCTCAGCCTCACCTGTCAGTCGCAGCTTGACGGGCCCGTTCCGCCGGGCCCCTTGGTTGGACATGTCCCCGGCCGCTCCGCGGGCTCGGCGCTGCCTTGCCCGGGGCTCCCCCTGCCTCTGGGTCCGGGAAGGGAGACGGGGGGAGGGGAGGCGCTAATGGAGTCGGGCTGGGCGCTCAGGGCAGCGGCGGCCGCCGGAGGAGGAGGAGAAGCCCGGATGTGCCCAGCGTCGCCATGAGCGGGGCCGGGGCCGGGGCCGAGGCCGAGACGGAGGAGGAGACGCGGCCGCCTTCCCCGCTTCCCTTCCCTCCGCTTCCACGCCCCCTCGCCCGGAGCCCGGGCGACGAGCACAACAAAGCCGGGGACGTAGCCGCACGGCGGGCGGACAGACGGCCGCCTCGCCTCGCCTCCCCTCCCCCGGCCTGTCCTGCCCCCGGGGAGGCCGCCCGACTGCCCGCCCCCCCGCGCACCCCGCCGGGCACGGGGAGCTCCGCGGAGCCTCGCTTCCCGCCCAGCGTCTGCCGATGCTGAAGGGGAGCCGCGTCAGGTGGCGTCCACACTTGGGGTTCTCGGGAGAGCTTGGGAGGGGGTCGGGAACAAGGGGGGAGAATTGCCACGGCTGAGGAGAGGGGGCGAGAGACGGGAGGAAGATGACAGGAGGCTCAAAGGTGCAAATGGGGAAAGACCATAGGGGTGAGAGTTGGAAGCGGGGCTGAGAGGTGGGTAGTCCCTCTGAGTGCCGTGGACCCAGGGTGGTATTTTGCATGGGGAGGGTGTGACGGACTAGCTGTGGAAATGGTTACACTTTGGACCAATTCACTTCTTATCTGCGCTTTGTAGGAATCTGCACCTCAGCTCTGTGAGCTGCTGTTCTCAAAAATAATTAAAAAAAATTTAAAATGCCTCGCATCCACACCGTTTGGCCTAATTTAACTCCCGTGCTGGTGGAAAGGTGACTCTTTCCAGAGTTTTCCTGGCACTTCCCAGGAGGGGACCTCCGTGCTGCAGTGGAGTCAAGGGCAGCTTTCTGCAGGGTCAAAGGGGCCTCTCAGGGTGGGAAAAGGTCCTAGAAAAGCTAAGAAGGGTGCCTTAGAAGACTGAGCTGGTAAACCACACACCTATTCTTACTGCCAACCTTACTAATACTGTACTCATTATGTCATGTCGCTGCGCTGGCTTCTTCCTGTTGAGGCAACCTGTAAACTATTATCATATAGGTAGTCATATATTAGGATCCAGCCTCTGGATCAGGATCCAAGCACGGGATGAAAAGATGACTCGTGGTTCACAAAGTTTATGATGTAGCTCCTACACAGTCCAGGAGGTTTACTTTCTCAAGTTACATACATGGAACTGAGCTATAAACATGACTAGAGTGGTCCAGTCTTGACAGAGCTCAGAGCTTGGGCCTCATCAAGTTAAATCTGGGGCGAAGAATGGATTTTTTTCTCACTGAAGGTCTTGGAAATGGGATGTGGTTCTCAAAGTTTTCCTCCCTTAAAAATCAGACCCCTCCCCACAACAGGTATGTGCAGACTCACATCTCCTTCCTCCCAAAGCGTGTGTTAAGCATGAAGTTCTTCCAGGTGGAAATTTTCAATGCTTCCTGCTGTGGTGCCACTGCTGCTCCCATGTCATTGGACCCCGGGAGCAGAGGAGTCTCGGGACCAGGACCTGGGATCTCTTCCCTGCACAGGAGTGTCTGTTGCCTGGGCAATTGCCTGTCCGACACAAAGTTGGCAAGTGTCAGAAATGAACCTTTCTTTACAGCGTAGACAGGGCACAAGAGAAAATGCTGATTTGTTGCTTACCCACTATTCAAGGAAAGAGTTTGAAGCAAGTCTAAACTTCATTTACTACAAAACACACAATATACCTTCTGATTTTATGGCTTATATGGTGCACTGAAACAGTTAAAATTTTACTTTATAATAGTTATGTAAATTCATACACACCTCAAAGACATTCCAGGTGTCCTGATTCCTGCATTAAAAAAAAAAAAGAATTAAAATCAGCCTCCATAATTCAAGGTCATACTGTTAACTCACATAGCCAGGTCATTATCCTTTTCTACAACCAACTCCATACAGCAAATGGCTGATGGTTTGCAAATATTGCAACATTACCCGGCCACTGCTGAACTGAATAGAAAAAGCAAAATATACAGCCACTTTTCACATACTTAACATATTTCTAGGTTACTGTAGATTTTTTCCTGAGATGTGATGATTATTTGTTTCTGGGGTCTTGCAGGGCACTCTGGACCCAGCGTTCACTAATTCTGACACAACTTGACAAAAGTATTTCATGTTAAACATAATACTCGACACACAGCCTTTGTTCTGATGGATAACTGTGTGTCAGGCAGTAATTGCAATGCCAGTATTTTTTTTTTTTCTCTAAAGGGATTAAATATAGTATTTAAATGCTCAGTAGGTATATGAGCATTTTAATACCTTCATTAAAAGTGCTTTTTAAAGGTCATGAAGTATAATTTGTTTCATACTGATTTTCAGAAAATAACTTGCTTTTTCCTAAGATCTTTGGACAGGCTGCCCACCTCTCCGTGGAAATACTGTAATATCTTGCAAGTGTTAGAGCATTCATTGACAGCTTGTGCATTTGGGTCACTGTATAAATGCAGTGGCTGCATGATTACTGATACTGTCCTGCTTTTTTTTTTTTTAATTAATGTGCAATATTTGATTTTATTTATTTTCAAATAACTTACATGGCATGAGCTTTTTGACTAATACATCCAAAATGCATCAGTGACACATAAGAAAGCCCTATACAGTAGGTATGTATTTACTGGAGTGAGAGAAGAGGGGCTCTAGCTCTCATTAGCACCTGCAGGCATGGTACCTGTCCCACTGAGGCCAGGACAATGTCCTCCCTTGACTAACAGAGGTAGACATGACCTAGATCAGGTTGCACTTGGACAGACAAACACACCAGATGTCAACTGCTCACTTCTTCCTTCTGGCTTTGTACAAGTGTTACAATGACTGCATCTTGGATGTCCTACAGATGTTTACATCCCATTGTATCTCCCAATTCAGTAGGGAAACGTTTACAATATCTGCAGGGTGGGTGTCAAGTAGAAGGGGGCCAGTCTCTTTTCAGTGGTTCCCTGGGATAGGATGAGAAGTAATGGCACCAAGGTGAAACACAGGAAGTTCTACCTCAACATGAGGAAAAACTTCTTCACTGTGAGAGTGACAGAGCCTGGAAGAGGCTGCCGAGAGGGGTTGTGGAGTCTCCTTCTCTGCTGACTTTCAAGACCCACCTGGATCTGTTCCTGTGTGGCCTGCCCTGGGTGCTCCTGTGCTGGCAGGGGGGTTGGACTCAATGATCTCCAGAGATCCCTCCCAGCCCCTACCATTCTATGAAATCAGGATTTGTATTCATTACTCCCCTTCACTAAGTAGAGTCACCAAGCAGAACTTAATACAAGCAGTTCTGTGAGGGATCCATGCAAGATCTGCAGTGAACAGAGGTCAGGAAGGCTTGCGAAGTGCCAAGAACTGCAGGGAATGTCAGAGACCAAAGATACGGACTGTACCTGATGATTGAAAGGGCTACGTTTCCAACAAAAGAATTCCACATGGATGTTATGATCCGGAGTTTCTTGTGCCAGGGCTATCCCCAAAGTATTCTCTGATTAATGGAACAGATACCTCGCTGATCCAGTTTTAGGTTTTAGAAGCCAACAGTTTACAGTAAATTTTGTCTTTATGCAAGTTCCATTTCAAGGGTGAGAAGAGGTTTCATGCTTTACAGTGCTGATCTTGTGAGATAAGCAAGCAAATATCATCATTAACTGCTGACAAGTGATCCGTACTTCACTCTAGGCTGATATCATTGAGCAACAAATCCTTTCAAGATGAGGTAGCTAGCTCAGATCCGGAGGGAAGGGAGTGCCTTGCATCACCCGCGGCTCACTTTTGGATGAGAGCCTTGCTGCTGGACTCAGGAGAGAGCCCCATCCAGTCGTCTTCAGCCAGAAGTTAGCAACCGAGGCAGTCTCGAGGATTAGAGGAAATCTATAGAACAGAGGTAAGCTCAGTCATCTTTAGGACACCAGCAGGGTTGTGGAGGAGGCCATAAGGACAAAATAATTTAATAGTTGGTATCATATTAGGGAAAATCTTGCAGAAGTATTTAGAAATACAAAAACTTCTTTTGTTCTATGGCTGCACAAAAAAGAGCTTTGGTTTCTTGAATTTCCCAGTTGGGAGAAAAAGAAGGCTTTGCATTCACAGGTATTTCCTCAAAGGATTTAGTGGGTTTGGACACTGGGAAACGTGAACAAATGTCTTGAACCAAATAGCATTCATTTTCAGAAGAGGAAGTTACAGTTAGTTTTTTGGAGGTGAGGTGCTCTCCATCTTTAGAAATGGAAGAGTACACTGGAACCTCATTCCTCAGCATGTGGTATGTGTTCAAAGCAAATCAACATTTAAGAATTACATTCCATTTCTTTCTGTATAGAGGTTTAATCACACCACATTCCTTCAGCAGTAATGAGAGCTGGCTGGTGTTATATCACATTCTTCCCCACCTTCTGTGATGATATCAAGAAAGCAAGAGAGTCCTGCCCCTATTACTGAGCTTTTATGAGTAAGTTAAAAGGTAAAAATATTTTCCTGAGACATCTTTTTAAAATTAAGTTATTTTAAATAATCTGGATTGTGTTTCTTTCTACCAGTCATCATTTACTAAATTTCCCAGAGCCTCTGGTGGTTGAATTTTAGACATCATCCCCAGAGATCATGGGGTTAAAGACAGAGCTGATTGGATGAGAATTACACCTCCATTTCCTTTATCTCTGTGATGTATTTCCGTTGTATGTGCAACTATTAATGCTAAATGCCCATTTTTACCACCTAATTGTGTTGCTTTCAGAAGAAAACTACTGCAGCAGTATACACTAATGCAACCCCTCTAAGCTTTAAACGTATCAGGTCCAATTTCATCTAAGAAGAAATAAATTTGAAATAATTACAAAAGTCTGTTCCCTTTCTTATCACATCAATTTTTTTTGTTTGTTTTGTTTTGGTAAAGCATTGTTAATATTGGCCAAAAAAGGAGGATTAAGAAAAAGAAATCATGAAGAATGATGATCGCTTATACCACCAGTGTTCCCTGCCTATTTCTTAATTTGTCTGAATAACTCATTTTCTTTCAAAACATTCCGATTTCTTACTTTTCAAACATTTTAAAGAAGCCTTAGTTTGTTTGCCTGACATGTACTTTTCACCGACATGTACTGTCAGTCCCAAGCCAGTTTCCACCATTAACAACAAGGGTCTTCCTCTTGCTGTGTTAATACAGTGCTTAATAACAAGTTGATGTCCCAACACACTGCTCAGTAAAATCTGGTCATTAGACTAGATGAGCAGCCTTGACCTCTTCCATCAGTACCGTTGCTTGCAATGGCCATCATTCTCCTAGACTGCCTCTTTAGCACAGGTTTTTCTTCTAATTCTTCTCTAAGCCAAGAACAACTTCTTGCTATCGTAAAAGTGCTTCCTAAATTCGTTGCAGATCCGTCACATTTTAGTCTCATTTCCGAAAAGAATTGTGTCCCTGTGAGGCTTTCTGTTACCTTCCCTGGTGCTCTTCTGTACAAAAGGATCAAACTCTACTGAAGTCACATATAAAGTGCTTCTGCATTTCAGGAAGAAAGACTAGGAATAATCTCATTTTGTACAAGGCTCCTTATTTCCCTTTGCAGATTATGAAAATCATCAGAGTGGATCATTGTTTGTGTGGCTGGTGAACTGAACAAACTACATTCAGGTATTCAGATGCACACGCTTAAATAGCTGGTTTAACCCTGGCATTGCTGCTACTCAAAGAAAGTCAACACAGCAATGGAAGATATACCCATCAGGGTTATATGATAAAGAAACATGTCTAGACAGGGGCTCTGGTTCTTACTAAGACTCCCTTTTGCATGCAGAGGCAATGTCTGTGCAAGAGGTCAAGATTCAATCCATTTCTCAAGCTGGAGCTTGAGATGAAGCTTTTCAAGAGAAGAAACTAGGAAGGAAATCTCCACCCATATGTCGGCTACTGAAATAGGGGACAGAGCTTGGAGCAGCAGACAACATAGCCCTCTGAGACAGGATGTGTCTTGGGGAAATGATGTGTCTCTGAAGGGAAATGACTGCAGCTGTGGCTACAAAAAAATGCATGAGCTCCCATATCACAGGATTTTCCAGTGGTTAGTCACTAAGATAACTTCTAAGTCCATCTATCCAGAACAGATTAGTAACTGATGCACAGATATTCCATGCAGTTCTTTAGCCATGTTATTTCCTCATGATGTCCTGCAAGACAGCGCTATCCTAACGCGACTTTAGAAGAAGAAGAAAGAAGGCAGATTTTAAAGAAACAGTCTTTGAACACAGAATAAATAGGTGCATTACATGGCTATTTATTACGACCCAGAGGCCAAAATTCACTTTCTGATAGATGTAAATCTACTGCAAGAAACCATGTCCTGGCACTTGGGCAAATGACTGGCGACTACACCCACGTTCTAGCCCTGGTATCTAGCTCAAGTCAACACTGTTCTCTGCTAAGGGTGTGCAGTGTCTCACAACCCAAAGGCCAGTGCCAGGCTTTGCACAGCATTTTTAATAGCCCAATATAAAGGGCAGAGCCTAGCTTCAGTCTTTAAGAATAGTGAAGCATCTGAGGCCTAAAAGATTTTTCCTGAACAGTCTTACATTCAACTTTCAAGATTTATTTGATTGATATAATTAGGTTCATAAAAGACCTTAAAGAATAAGACAGTTAGAAAGTCTCCTCTGAGTGACATGTATCAAGAATTTACTTTACTACTGTACTACAACATCTGCCTTCAGATATTGTCTGATTCAACTTGACACAGTGTGTATTTGTCCCAGTGGTACACAGATTAGACAAATGAAGTGTTATTAGGAAGACTGTCAGCCCAAACAAGTGTTTAAGAGTTGACATACAGCACTGGTTTTGACCAAGCCTTGTTATTTAGACACTAAATGAATACCAAACCTTCTCTAAGCTTTCCTATCCCCTGTGGCCCAGCATCAATTTGAAATAACAATTCTGTTGTCTGCAAAAAGTGAGCTGCAAGATCTCCGATGCTGCAAGTCTCTCTGAGTCTCAGTTACACTGATACTGAAAGCAGGGTGCCCCTGACAGTGACACCGAAAGCTGACTCAGTCCTGCTGCTATAAATTCACCCCTCAGACATTGCTGATCAACAGTGATACACGGGAAGGTAGCTGCCGTATTAAATCAATCTCTTTGCCTAGTTAACATCCTGCGCAGGCCACAGCCATTGTTGAGTGATTTAGAAGAAGTAAAAACTGTTCTGTGATGCACCTTCCATCCACGCAGCCAAGGAAAGCAGAGATGCTTTCCTGACTCAGAAAAAACCCTTAGAACATTATCTGATAAGCCTTAATACTTTGACATAATTAGCTTATACTTATTAGACATCATTAGTTATCTATTCAGGGATTAAAACCTTGTATTTCTAGCTTTGCAGAATCCAACACATCAGGGGTTGAGATGAGGTTTTAAAGAGGAGGAATTTATCCCTTTCCAAACTGTTGCAGGGACTGTGGCTATGACAGACAAATGCTGATACAGACAGGAAACAAGGCTGGCAACAGGAGTCTCTGCCTGTCTAACGCTGGCAGAGAAGGCAAGCACCTTGTGGCAGTGAAAACCACTTAAAACAGCCCCCACCCCGTAGTTCTGCTTTTCTGTGTTTCTTCAAGACAGTAGAATATTTTCCATGTGTCTCATACAAGTTACTTCCAAAGATTTCCATTCAATTGACAAGATTAATTCCAGCAGATTTATCAGATTATAGCAATATTGTGTACTTCAACAGGTAACTGAATCTGCAAGATTCAAAGAAAAACAGAAGGAGATAAAGCCCTAACCCCACAGGATTATTGTTTTCTGCTATGGGGAAGCAAGCAGTAAGATTCAGAATGAGCTGTCTTAAAATGTGTGTACCACATATACTCACACAGCTCAGTGAACTACTGAAAAGAACCCAGGCTAACCTGCTTTGTCTTACGGTAACAAGTCAGTAGACATTGATAAACACCTTAGATGAAAACGGAATCATGACACAAAAGCATTTGTATGTTTAATAAACACAACCATCCCTCCTCTTCATCCAATTCCTAACACTCTGAACTGCAGAAATACCCAACCCATCCACAATCTGTACTAGCTTTTTTTGTGCTTTCATTAATTAGAATCACCCACAAGTCCACAGTGAAATCAATTTGAGAGGACTGGAGATAGTTATCTCTAAAATTATTTCATCCTAAAAGTTATAAACCAAGGTTGCATACCAGATAAGAACAGCACAGATATGTAAAAGTAGGTTAGTGGGTCTAGTGAAGTGCTAAAAGTAACCTAAAGCAAAATCTGTCACCATGTGTCTTGAATCATTCTTTTATTCCACTGTTGAAACCCTTTAAAATAGAACTGTAGGAAGGGTGGGGTTTTTTTTCTTTTCTTTTTAGCAGCAGAATAGAGGCACAATGTATCTAATTAGGCAATATAGCTAATAAAAGATGTGAGATCTTGGTTCTGCAACCAGACACAATCATCCTGCAAGCAGACACATCTAGCCCCTTTATGGATACAGACTCAGTCACTGACTGCAACATTCGGGCTTTTTGAGCAAATGTCATAGTTCCTTTGTCCTGCAAAGGGCCTTGCACAGTTTGGTTGCTAAATTTAACAAACATTTGGATTATATTGGTAGAAAGACGTTATGTTCCAGCTTGAATCTAACACTCAAGTTGGATGGCTATGAGGAAATAAGCTTTCCAGTTAAAATGTTTGGTTTGGGTTTTTTTTTTTTTTTTTCATTTTTTTTTCCATGTTTATTTCCGAGTTAAGTTTGTTTGGGTTTTGGTCGTTTTTTTGTTTGTTTGGAACTACGGCACACTAAATTCTGTTGACATCTGCAAATCCGCTGTGCAGTGTAGTAAATATTGCATTTTGCAGCAGTGTGAGATACCTACCTGTACTGTTGGTTATATTGAAAAGTTTCTAGAGGTGGCAGTGGCAGGAGTAGGCTAATCTATTTTTTCTTAAGTAACTTCTAGGATTATTTACTATTAAAATTGGTTTTATGAAAAAATTATTAGTTCCCCATTGTCAGTCTTCCTCAAACACCTCAGTTTTTCCTTTATGACTTCATTTAAATTTCATACAGTTATTACCATTCCTCCTCTACTTCTGTTTTCCTTTTCTAATCCCTGCCTGGCCACTGACTGCAGGGGTTGATATACACTGAAGTACAGATGAGATAAGAGCTTTAATTTCAGGAACTATACAAAACAATCTTTCTACAGAGAAGAAGATTCCTGCTTAACTCAGGTCAAGTTTTGCAAAACAGTTCTTCATAAATGGAATGTTGATGCCCTGTCTGTCCCATTCCCCCTAACCTTTCTTTTCCTATATTGGTAATGTTCTCTCTATTGTAAGTTCTATGGACTGCAGCAATAATTTTTTTTTTTTTTTTTTTTTAGCCATCAGGGGAAAGGAAATGACATATGGAGAGAATTCAAGTCCCTCCTCATTCCTAGAGAGTCTATCCAGAAAGTCAGTATGCTGAGCTCCGTCCAAGTGTCATTTCCTGCTCAGAATTGGGAAGGGGAGGTGGGAGGAGAGATGGATACGTAACATTAAATCACTGCTTCTGATTAACAGCAACATTCTGCAAATGATTTCACAGTATTGCTTTGAACAGAATTGAACTTCTGCAGCCCAAATATGTGCAGCAATCCACTGATGAAAGAGCTATTTTTACATCTGTTTCATATAGCGGGTAAAAATGAAGTGATTTGGATGGTGGAAATGTGCCTTGGAGATTATTCAAGATTTTCTGATAACTTTGTAGATCCAATCTTCCACATACCCACAGAGCATTATTACATGCTGCTGATATTATAGCTATTTTGCCACTCTGAACCTGCAGACGAAGCAGTCTGTTACAGATAACTAATTAGGCCGCTTTCCATCATTTTTTTTAATGTAATTATATCTAAAAAAAATCACACCTTCAAAAGATGACCCCATGATTTTCATTTCACATGGCAAGATAAATTAAGAAACATCAAAATAAAGAAGAATAGTTCCTCATTATACTGCCTCTTTTGTTGAGGCCATAGGTGTAACACAACCTTTTCTGCAGTGAAATCAGTGCCTTTGGCTTTGCTTTTAGTATGTCAGTCAACAGAAACTCCCTCCCTGATGCATGATTTATACATCACTTCTGGATTTGTCTCATTGTTTTATTTCAATGATTGGCACAACATTTTAATGTGGTCAAGCAAGTTTTGCTTAATAAGAATTAACTGTATTTTTCTCTCCTCATCCCTTTAAATTCCAGCTTCCCTCCCACTAATGACACTCCCTAGGGCAGTGGGTGAACTGCAATCTGGAAACAGGCCATGGCTCTTCCACGAAATCTTCTGGCTTCTGCGGAAGAACATCCATTTCCTGGAGCCAGTCTGAGACAGACAGTGCTCTGCAGTCAGAAACAGGACTGGAATCCCGTGACCCTTATTCCCTATGAAGTGCTACGAAATTCACAGCAAATCAATTATTTCTCATCTGTTTACATGGGGAGTTTCTGCCTGACTCCTGTCAGTGCCATACTGTGGATCAGGGAGGTGTTTACCAAACAATGAACAACTGCACAGTTCAGGCTTGAGTATTCTTAGGTAGGGGGCTCCCAGACTTTGGGGGGGGGGGGGGGGTTTGTGGGGGGTTACCTCCTCCTCTCCTTGAGTTTTCTAATAACACATTCCCAAGAAGGGGAGTCAAACTTGAGTTTTTAACTCAAGCCAAAGGGTTAATGTGTTTCCTGTTAGGTTTTAAGTGAGAGTCCCAACATCCTTCTACAGAATCAGAATTAACCTTCAGTAAATACTTCTGTTTGGAATAACAGTAGTTTTACCTCATGTTGTACACACTCCCAAAGTTTAGACTTGTGGTTAAAGGTTATGTCATACTGTATCACAGAAGAGATTCAGTCCTGCTAGGATAACCCTATGTTCAGCAAAATGATAATTGTGAGCAGAGGTGCCATGGGTTAACTAGAAGAACGGATCCCAGGCTCCAGGTCAACTCTACCATCTGCCTCCTGAACATCTGGGGATAACTTTCTTATATCTCGGTTTGCTCAACTGCAAAATAGATTTAGAAACATAAGAGACCTGTGAAACATTGTTGGCTAGTGGATTCCTTTTCCTGTAAACTTACAGCTGTTGCTTTTTGCCAATATACCACTGCAGCACCGTGCTATTTAAATCATTCTATATAGAGTAGCAGGAAGCAGCTTTGCTTAAGAGAGACTATTTCAGTCTAAATCACAGGGAAATAAAGAATGTTTTTCCTAATTTAACTAGTGCTAGTTTTCCTACAGGTTTAACTGTTCTTCCTGTAGTGGAAAGAGAAACATGCTATTGAACAACAGGGCTGCAAAGCATCCACTCTTCTTTCAGGGTCTATCATCTCTGGAAACAGCAAGTGGAAGCAATTCCAGAAGCAGCATCTGCTAGCATTGGAATTTCAGAGGTGGTTATGTTTGCTGAGATCTTAGACTGAAATCTTGCCATTACTCCACAGATAAAATAGCATTAGAAACAACTGCATTCCAAGCCAGTTGATGTCAGCAGGGGTCTGTTATTGTTGCTCTCAGCACAGAGGAGTTGGCAGACCGACACACAAGCCACCAGACATTTATTCCAGCTCTTGTCCTGAATTAGGCATTTGCCGAATAAAGAAGGCTGGCTCTTAAATCTGGCTGGGCAACAGGCACACACAAACCCCAACCAACAAACCAAGAACCATAAGCAATAACAATTCTGTCCTTTTTAGCTCCTGCTACTTTTTTAAGCAGTCTAATGGGTGACTGTGATCCTAACCTCAGAAACAGTTTGCATTTTCTTAGAGTAAGGAGTGACTCACCCCAGCCACTTACTCATAATCACTGTAGATTGTTGCTTGTGGAAATACATGCTGCCAATAACAAGGCTCATTTGTGGATAGGCTGAACACATTTTTCTTGGATAAAAACAAAGCCTCAGTCCCCAGAAAGTTGATTATTAAGCCACTGAGCTGCCGAGCATCTAGAGAAAAATCTACAATATATCTAATATATTAGATAATTCTGAAATAAATTCTTCAGAGGAAAAAACCCAAACAGTGTAGAGATAACACTATTCAACAAATTTTCTGCATTCTCATCCCCCTTACTACAAAAGTCAAGCTAACTGCATATATATTAAAAAGTAATTAAAGCAAAGCTGTTTTAACATAACAATACCCTGATACACCACTTTTAAAAAGATTATACCTAGAATTCAATATTGAATCTGGTTAAATACAGAAAACACTTGTGCTCTAATTTCAGACTAACTACAAGAGGTGCCCCAATGGATTTTTATCTCAGTATTTTCTTAATAAGAAAAAGTACATCCTACCTGAGTGGTCCAGGCTGGATGAAACTCCGTATAAACCTCTTGGAAGCAAAGGAGGTTGTGAGGTTGCCTGTAGCACCCTCTACCGGAAAATGCAATGTTGTAAAGACAAAAACTGCTCAACAAGGCTGAATTACATTTCACACGTCATTGTGTCACTGCCCTTATAAACCCACAAATATAAAGTATGTGGAAGCAAGGATTTAATTTATAAAAGCTGACTTTGCGTAATTACTTTTATATAGGTTAATTCTTTCAGTTCTTTAGTTACACAGGAAATCATTATAACTGATGTTTTTATGTCAGAGATGAAGGTTTGACAGCAAAGCAAAGGACACCCAAGGCTTCACTGCAGATGCATAAAAGCCCTATTCGGTTGTTTTTCTCATAGAACATTAAAGGTTTTAACATTGCAAGGCAGATGGTTCTTTTCCCCTCACATGGGTACCACTAATACCAGATTCTGGTCCCAAGGGGGTTGCAGTATCTGTGGTGTCAGACTCACGTTCTGCTCTTCAGTCTGTCACTATCTGCAGCTCCTTCTGCAGGTTCTGGTGCCACCTGCAGCCTCCTCCAATAGTACAGGAGGCTAGCAGGGCCGGGAACATGGCCACAGTTCTGCTTCATTTGGCAGCACAGGCAGAGAGACAGAGGATTAGTAACAATGATAGCAGCTTCTCAGGCAGGAAATGCAAAGGGTTACAATAGCCATGGGTCTGATTGTCTTTAAAGACGTCTAGTAAAGCTTATTCCTTGCTGCAGCTTTATTTTGGGGTCAAGAAATAAGCTAGAGGTACTATTAAAAGTATGAAGTCATCATTCATCCATTCACGAGACTGATTTCTGCAAGACAGTATCTTTTGTGACAGGTAAAATCTGCAGCCCCCTATTGATCCACCAGTGCCAGCAATGTAAGTGTCTCCAAGGTCATGTTTGGAGGTGGATGGAAGAGCTGGCCTAGCTGAAATAGCCCCACAGAACTATGGTTAAGAGCTCACAAGTGACTGCTCTGCAGGAAACATTGCTGTTAACTATATGGAGAAATAGGAATATATAAACAGACAAATTATCTGCTACCTTCTAGAACATTATCACTATCCAGCAGTACCCAAGATCCAAGCAAGTGACTTGCACAGAGATTATGTGGGTGCATATGTAGGTCATTGACCTCCAGTGAGGGAGGTACCATTTTTGCAAGCAAATGTGAAATAGGTAGTAGTAGACTTGTACTGCACAATGGGAGTGGGTGACATTATCTACATTAGCAATAACTTAAAGTTGTCTTGAGTAACAAGTGTATGAGAATGGTAATATAGATTAAGAATGTGCTTAGTTACACCCAAATCCACTTGTATATGCATATGCACTTCAAAATAGACTCAAAAAGCACAGAAGCAGCAGACCAATGCAGAGGATTAAACCCCATTCTTTCATCAGATTCACTTACAAAATAGACCCCCTTTTATTCTGACATTTATTTGTCTTTATTCCCCACCCCTCTGCAAAGGCAGAAGCAAAGCCTCTAAGAAACCTGGGAGAATTGCTTATGCATTTGATTCCCCCCCCCCCCCCCCCAAGCTTTTATCAATAATTGAAGGGGCATTCGATGTTTCAAGTTATGCTTATGAAAAAAGGCTAGTCATGAAACATTAACATCTCCTGCACCATCTTAAGAGCTAGTGAAGCTCAGAGATGAGTCCAGAGTTTTTCAGACACACTGACTCTTGCGAAATTCCAGCTCAACACCTCAATCCAAGTTTTCCAAAAAAAAAAAAAATACCCCCACACCCAACCCCAAACAAAACACAAACAAAGACAAACCATAGGACTACATTTCTTTTCCCCCCTCTCCCCAAACCTCACACCCTGCACAACCCCTTTAGAGACAGAATTACTTACTCTAAGTAATAATTTTAGGAAGGACAATAGATTCCAAGGCCAGGCCTCCATCTTTGCTCTTTAGAAGAGGCAGCTACTTCAAAGCACTTCCTATGGCCTATACTAAGGCTACCTGAACATACTTAAAATTGGTTAGCTGCTGTACTTACCCCACTTTCACACTATAACTTGCAGTTAAGTAGTGCTACTACTGTCTTTACATATTTCTCCAAAAGGCAGAAGATAGTTTAGCTCAGTTACAAACAGGGTAGAACAAATGCAATTTCCATAGAGTTATCTAGAGAGAGGCAGCAATTCAACAGAAGGCTGCTACATAGAGAAGTCAGAGCTTGGAGTGGCCAAGCTGTTATAAAAGCACCATCTTCACAACCAAATCTCTCAGCTTAGACCTGCATTCTTGCCACTATACATTTCTGATTACATATACTTACCATATCAGTCACTTTAAGAGAAGAATTGACAGTTCAGTTTGATGTATTGATATAATTTTATTCAAGTTCAAATATAAAACCTCTTTAAAAGCCTACTCAGTGTCTGGATTACAGTAATAGGTTATGAAGAATGTAATAGGTTATGAAGAGGTTTGCAGAGTAGTGGCTCATGTTTGTCGAGAAGCCTGTATTGCTCACTTGCATTCTCATCCCTGACAGGGACATTAAGAGCCAGAAAGAGAACAAGTATTTACAAGTATCTCTCAGAAACAATGAAGCTCAGAGTTAGAAATTCACATATGTACAGTTTTGAACTGTTCAAGTATGTTTCAGTTGGACAAAGTGCTAAAGGTCACATAAAAACCACAGTAAAAACAAGAGGAACTATTAAGACAAAGAGGTGGCAGTCATTTGTGCCAAACAACTTGTAGGTGGTTGCAGTATATGCAAGATCTAGAAGCTAAAAGTGTCTGGAGGATTGCCCTGAATTTGGAAAGTGTAGCTGGCAGCAGTAGATTCTGGTACAACATTCTGGTCTTCTTCCTCCTAGAAGGGAAAAAAAAAAAAAAAGTTTTTTAAAGAGCAGTAGCATTTTAACCTAGTAGCAAGTGCTAGAGTAGACTAAGTGGAAAGAAATAATCCTGCAGCCACTCACTTCTGCTGAGAAGTATTTCTCAATCAGGGTGGAGGAGGCTTTGTACACTTGCTCATTTTCATGTGACTGGAGAGCTTCAATTTTGTCTAGGCCCCCACACTCCTCAATCATGAGGCAAAGTTTTTCAGTCTCATTTATCTTCTCAGCAGCCTGCAAGAGACAAACATGGAATAACCTCAGGAAAGAGGTGTGGCACCAACCACTGGAGAACCACTAGCAACACCGTGATCAATGATGGAATATGCAGCATCCACATACCAAGAAGATATTAGAAATAGCATCCAGGATAACTAGCACAGTCTTGCTGTCTTTAGCCGAAAGGAGATTCAGCAGGGGCTCGACAACACCAGCCTGAACGAGATACACGACCTGGTCAATTGTCCCACCACTTGTGTAGTTGGTCACAGCCCACACAGCTTCCTTTTGAGATTTGAAATCCCCCTGTGAGGGTAAAAGCAGGGTATTTGAACACAGATAATAGTAGGAATAGCAAAAGCCTCAATGTAGTAAGTGTAGTTTGTTTACCTTCCTCAGAATACCAATGAGATAGGGCACAAGACCATGATCTACAACTCGCTGAATCTGATCCTGACGTCCAGCAGTGATGTTGGACATCGTCCATGCTGCTTCTTTCTGAATGTTGTTTTTATGATGAGAAAGGAGACTTGGAAAGACAGATAGTGCTCCTGAGTCAATAACAATCTGCGTCTGCTCGTCAGTACCAGTGACAATATTTCCTATGGCTCTTAATGAAGGAGTCTGAAACAAATGTGAAAATAGTACTTAGGAAGATTGGTAGCATCTAATCTGCGTTTGAACAGATACAGACATACTTGATGCTCCTCTGCTCTAGCCTTCCCAGGCAACAGCTCCTCATTAGCATTATATATGCAGACACTAAGCATGCTAAGATTGCGTGCATTCCAAGGCCAATCTGCAAACAACCACCCATGACAGACCTTAGGAAAACTCTCTCCCGTGTACTAATGGAGTATTTATTTTACTATGTGTGGTGTGCACAGAGACCATTTCTAAACACTCTAGAATTCTAGAATTTGTATTTTCAACAGTAGCTTAGAGTTAAAAGCAAGCTTTAGAGGATGTTGACTTGTGTTGGCCTGTGTGCTAAGTACAGTGATTATATAAAGAAGCTTGATAATCATCAATAACAATAGTCTGTCTCACATGAGACTGTCTCCCTCTGGGCAAGACAGAAGCTCCAGTATTACCGATGCAAAACCTAGAACAAGCATCCAACTTATGTATGAAGAGAGCCATTCAGTTACGTGGACACTGTTCTAACTGCGGTTTTATTGATCAGGCAACAGCAATCTGCATGTCTGATAGCTTACCATGATTGGCAGTTCACTACATCCCAGAAGTTTCACAAGTTGTGGCACCAATCCAGTTTTCACTACAACTTCTATCCTGTCATTGGAGCCATCTGTTAGGTAGGAAAGTGCCCAGCATGTGTCTGCTAACACCTCATGATCATCATGGTGCAAGAGCCGAACAAGAGTTGGAAGAATCTGCTCAATAGCTTCTATGGGCGGTGCAGGATTCTTATTGCGACACAGGTTTGAGAGAGTCCAGGTAACATTGCGTAAATATCCAGACTGCAAGAGTTGAAATAAATTGTTATCAACTGTTTGTTTACTTGGGCTCTTTTACTCACTTATTAGTAATTGTAATTTGAATCAGACTGCACACTTACAGCCAGAGAAGAGAGATCAGGGACAGCTAGTAGACTAAGCAGTGGCTCAATTGCACCGTATTTAATAACCAGATCTCTATAGGCAGAACCATCCCCTGAGAAAACAGGAAAAAACAGTCTGGTGAAGACCAAAATAAAGGGACATGCATGTACAGAATCATTAGGTGTTAGTGGTCGAGTTGTTCTACTGTTTAAGAAGTGCTACATAAAAATAATAAAAAAAGAGAATAAAAGGACTACTGCCATGGTTAAGTCATATGACAAGCATGTGTTTCTCCTTATCAAGTCACTAAGCTTTTTTCCCCCCCCGTTGGAAAAAGATAATTTAGTTATGAACTATAGAAAATATACTAAGAAACCTGTGTGTTTCTCCGAAAACATCTCCAAGCCACACCACTAGGACAGCTGTCTTCCCATAATATGGGGCTTTAAATGCCGTATAATCATTGCTTGTGTGATAGGGTTCTATAGTATAATGCTGATAGAACATCTAAGTTTGATTGAATTATTCTATTTAAGTGTACAAAATATACTTTGTAATTGAATTAAAAACATTCCTAGGACAAACTTAAGAAAACTCCAATCAAACAAGGCTTTTAATTGAGCTCCTTTTCTTTATGTGAAGATTAACTGTTCTCTGTAAGGCACAGCTGCTGGAAATCCTAATACAGCAAATACAATATTTAACTATATTATTAATTTGGCCATTATTTAAGAATGGGATCAAATAGTGGCATGTTAAGTAAGTCTGAAAGGTGCTTGAGAAGCTTCAGTATATAATACTTTCACATTAGTAACTTTTTCTTTTAGTTTTAAAACAGGAATACTGGTCATCACATACACAATTATGTGAGCCATCTGCTTCCCCCCTTCCCCTTTCCAGCCAACACACAGAGCAGAGCTCATGGATAAGTCACAAAAACACATCAGGTGAAACACATGAAAGAGCCTGTGTTGTAGCGTGGTTATACAGCTCTATCAAAAGTGAGCTGAACTATGGAAGCAGTTCCCACAATACAACCTCCAGGCTGCCTGGTGTTGCATGAGACATCTTATACCAGGTCTGAAGATAAAGACTTGTCTGTAGCATACTCTAAATTGCAGAGCATGTCTTTACTTGAAAACCATTAAGGCAGATTTCCCAAGAAGCTCAGCATGCTGCGTGACATGTCAGTAGATGTGTCCTATTTTTGATAGGGAAACAGGTCTGAAAGGGTTGTGTAGAATATTGACATACCTGCAATATTTCCCAATGCCCACACAGCCTGTTCACTGATGTGAGTATGGGGAGAGGCCAGTAGGGAAATAAAGGCTGGAATAGCCCCTCCATCTACTACTGCTTTTGTTTGTTCTGATGTGCCAGAAGCAATGTTTGTAAGGGCCCAGGCAGATTCAAACTGAATGGGGCTACAGTCTGCTCTACCCAAAAAGGAGACAAACTTTGGAATCAAACCAGCCCGAATTATGTTGTCTATTGGGGGCTGCTTCTCTCTTGAGAGGAGTTTCCTGAGGAAGACAAACAGAAGGCATTATTATTTTCACCTACAGAGGTCTGAACAACAGATTAAACAGTCTAAAAAAAAGAATCCATATTAAAAATGTTAGTATTGTCTTAACATTCAAAGGCGGCAACACAACATGACATGAAGGAGAAATACAGACAAGCCGAACACTAACTTCCTAAACTTCTGTTAACATTGGTTTTGGCATGTCTTCACTATACAAGAGTTCTGTTCTGAAACAAAGCAGACCTGCAGGAGGGTCTAATACATGTGAATTGCTAGGGGTTTCTTAGCAGAGACAGGTTAATGACTGCCAGGAGCAGCACTGCAGCAATATACAGGCTTGCTAAAGGACACTTTAGATTTGGAAGGAAAAAGGAAGTTGGGCATGCTTCAAACCACAGTCACTTACTGTTCACATTATTCTAAGGTAGATTGCTGCACTCAAATATCCTAGTCAAGTGTGAACGCAGTTTAAAGGTACCTTAAATTTGCTATAACAAAGGTTTTATTATGATTACTCCTACAATTCTAAGATGGACTGTTATTTATCTTTCCACCTCAAAACCACTAGAAAGAATTACTACTTCTTAGAAAAGTGTTTGGGCACATGAAGTATTCAGAAGCTGCATTGTTTCTATAAAGTTTTTACTAAGTGCACCTAAAAATTGTATACAAGCCTGACACAGGTGTTTGTTGAAATACTGTCTGATAAGTAGCTGCTGCCATAAGCAGATATTTAGACTCATTCTTTTACTTGCACAGTTCCTGGCTTTCACCTTACCTGGCAGCTTGAGTAGCCTGTAGCTGAAGCTCCATATTATTACTATTAACTCCTTTGACTATTTCTTCAACTGACCAGTGCGCTGAAACCTGCACAATGAAGGGGTAGATGAAAGCTGTGTTGAAGAGGCATGTGCTTTTATGATCAGAGGCCTTCTACACCATGCTATATTAAGAACCCAGTTTACAATCACCTCATATTTTAAAAGATGATACCACTATGTGATCCTCCAAAACCTCATCAGCTACAGCTCTATCTGCTGTTACCTGAACTACTAAAAGCTTGTTTTAATCAAGTTGGCAGTATAGACATAAGTTGGTAATGTATCTGAGGTAGTGCTGTCCCCCACACAAGAAGGGATTCATACTAGCCTGGCTGCATGAGCTTATACCCTAAGACCTCCTTACCTAAGACCAACTTACCTGATTGTTTCTGTTTTCCTGAAGGGGAGAAGTAGCATCATCTGGTAAAGTGCTAACATTTCTTCTTTTAAGTATCTGATCATCTTTCTTGGCTTTCCTCAACTCTACATTGACTTCAATACGCCGCCTTCTCATTTCCTGGAGGATATACATTTAAATTAAGTTCTTGGTTTTTACAAGTCACATTTAAAGAGATGCTGTCTAATTAAAATACTAATTGAATCAAAATACTCACTGTAGTATCCTTTCCTTTGTTCTTAAATCTGTTCAATCGAGCTACTGGTGTATTGGCATTCTCATTAGCAGACATCTTGCTTATTAGATTTTTGAAAGAAGGCTAAAAACAAGCCTGAAAACAGAGCAAATAATAAACAGAAAGTTTACTTCACAAGAGTTAAAACGGAAAACAGGGATCAACAGTTGAGAATGAGACACTTGCCCACATTAGACACACTGACAACCTCTAACTTGATTGAAGGTACTAGTAACACAACAGCTGCCTCTTTTAAATGCCTAGATATTACAGCAGATATTCTTAACTCAAAAGCAGTAGATACACATCTATTGTTCTAAGACATTTGCATCCACAAACATTATCAGAGTCAGTTTTTAGGATCAAGTCTGGTCTTCCTTCCCGCAGACAATATGTATATTTTTGAATAGCGATTTTCACTGTGTCATGTACCTACATTGCACAATCCACACAGACCCACCCCTGCCCCTTTTGACAGAAACAGCGAGATCTCGCCCTGGGAAGGCTCCCCAAGGGGCGCTGGCTGTGCTGGTGCAGCCAGCAGTACAGAGTAGCAGCTACACTGGTAGCGAGGCAGAACTCTGCACCTCGGACAGCTCAGAGACGACCAACTTCGTAGGGAGTATCTTTGTTTCGTCCAAAACTTACCCGGAGCACCTAGCCCGCTCTGGGAGGCGTCAGTCCCGCGCTATGTGGGGGCCTGTGACCGCGGAGAGCTCTCAGGAGGAACCCCACATAGGCAGTGCCGGTCTGTCCTGCCACCGGCGGGGCCCTTCGGCCAGACCCGCACCCCCGCTGCCCCACGCCCGGTTTCTCGCTGCCGCAAGCTCCCGCTCCCCATCCCTCCCGTCCCGCCGCCGAGCACCTACACACACAAGCCTCCGCCGCACTTCAGCCACCGCCACACCGTTCCCGGTCCGCGAGCACGCTACCACTGCCCTGGGACGCTCCAGGCGGGATTTAAATTTCCCGCTCCCTCGCCCTGCCATTGGCCCGTTCGAGCCATAGCAACCCTCCGATTGGCCAGTTTGAAATGCAGCCCGTCTCGCAAGGAAGCGGAACGAGTCCCCGCCGTGCTCCCGGAAGAGCGGGGCAGGCCTCGCGTGTGCGCGTACGCGTGGTCGCCTGAGCACTACAGCTCCCGGCATGCACCGCGCGGGAGAGCGGCGGGAGATCTGTGGCGCTCCCGCCTCGGCCGCCGCTGGGAGTTGTGGTTCCGCAGGGGCCACTGCGGGCACCCAGGGGGCGGGAGCGGGATGGCCACAGGGGTTTGCACCCCTGGATGGGGTGAGATCGGGGAGGCTGTCAGGCTCGGCGCGGTTGTGGGGCAGTAACGTGCCATTTCCTCACACAGAGCCCAATGTCTGCCTCAGTAACTGCCATGTCACCACAGGCTTTCTCTGAGGGTCCCTCTGTTGTCTCCTGGAAACGCGGTGCATAGGAATTCAAGGAAAACGGGATGCGAAATCGCAGTTGAAAACAATTCTACAGCAGTCAGAGAAGATCAAAGCTAAATCAGAGTAACAAAAAGCATGCCTTCTCTTGTGGCATGCTCAGAAAATCAAGAAATGGGGGGTTGTTTCAGATGGGTTTGGCCTAACACCCTGTTTCACAGGAGATGCAATTCAAACCGTAACACCCGGGAGAAAAACATGGCTCTGCCAGCAAATCGGGCATTTCAACACCTGCAACGTACAATTCAGGGTAGAGAAGTGTCAAAGATGCTTGTTGGTATGCGTCTCAAACCATTACATTAAACTATTTCTGCTAATCTGTAAGTGCACACAGTAGCTGACAAGGCTGATTGCGGAGGAGGAGGAACTACCAGTGACATTTTACAGAGCTGGGTTTGGGCCTTAACAGTTCTCAGCTTTGTAAAAAGGAACCAACCAACAACCTAAAACCATTTAAGCAGGAGCAGGGAAGCCAAAGAGGAGCGAAAGCACATCAGTCACAAATGGAGATACTGAAAATGGTTAGTTTGACAGAAAAAAAAAGGCAGCTCAAAAGTAGACATTAAGGTAAAAACACCTGGTGTGCCGAAGGCTGAAGAAAGTCCACTGGGTCATAAACTGCTGGAGAATTCGCGCTCTGGAGCAGCGTAAGCTGGAGGAAGGAGACAAATACAGAGATGGGTGTTCCAGGGCAGGGAGAGGCTGTCAGGGACTTAGGAACCCGAGGTAGCTGTGTGCGCGGTGCTGCAGGCCCACATGGGGCTAACATGCCTGGGAGTGGGAGAGCCTCACAGTCGGAAGCACAAAGCGGCAAACGGGTGGAGGGAGGCCCGGCCCGGCCCGGCAGCTGAGGGCAAACAGCCCCCCGGCCGCTGAGCTGGGGCTGAGGCAATGGGGACACCGGAGGGTGCACGAGAGGAGGGGAAAGGCTCGACAGGGAAGACCCGTGAGGGAAGAAAGTACAGACGGGAGGAAGCTATTGACAGCACAGACGGGACGGTGGCGCGAAGCCGGGCGTCGGGCGTCCCGTGAGGGGAAGGGTGCCGGGCGGCGGGCGGGTTGTGGCTCGCGGCGGATCGCCTGAGGGGCAGAGGACGGCGGCCTCGCGCGCGCGCGCGTGCTGCGGAGGGACCTAACGGCCGCCGCGCGTGACAGACCTCGGGCGCGCGTGAAGCGCGAAGGGCCGAGGGCACGAGTCCTCTGAAGGCAGCCGCAGCTCGAGCTCGCGTGACGCGCAGGGGCAGGGCTACGAGTCCCGCGGGGGCGGACAGCGCCGTGCCCAATGGCGTGCAAGGAGAGGGGCCGGGCGGTGGAGCCCCGGAGGGGCGGGACAAGGGGCGTGCGGACGCGGCCTCCCAGTCTCCAGCAGAGCGAACGGGAACGCTCGGGTAAGGGGCGGGGCCGGCGCCGGCCGGGCGGAGCTCTTGCTGCGCGGCGCTCGCAGCTTTTGCTGGGTGACCCAGTGGCCTAATGGATAAGGCATCAGCCTCCGGAGCTGGGGATTGTGGGTTCGAGTCCCATCTGGGTCGTACCGCACACGTTTTGCGGCCCCGCGGCGGATGCAGGGCGGGGGCCGATCTGCCCGTACCGCGCCGCCACGCAGCCCGGCCCGCGATTATCGCCCACCGGGGCCGAATGGTAGTTTTAGCCGCGCCACCCGGTACCGGAGGGGAAGACCCGACGCGGAGCTGGGACTGTCCCCGGCCACAGCCCTCAGCTTCCCGCGGCCGCTGCCGGCACGGCCACTCCAGGCGCCGCCGAGCCCGGTACCGCCACCGCCTCCTTCCTTCCCGCGGGGACCGAGCGGCAGCGGGGCGCCTCCGCCACAGGTGCCCTCTCTGGCGGGAGGGCCGGGCGTGAGGCGGGAGTGTCCCCGGCTCCCCGACCCGGTTCATTCTCCAGCCGCCGCGGGGTTGATCCCGGGGCCGAACCGAGGGCTGGGGACCGTGGCCACGTCCCGGATGAAGGTGATCGCGTCTCCGGGTCCTGCAGAGTCGCTGTGGAAAACACGCGAGGGAACGGGAGCCTGTGGCACGGCCGCCTGCAGGCTCTTGGAGGGGGCCGTGGCCGTGGCGCTGCCGGTCCCCGCTTTCCGCAGAGCAGGGAGTCCTGCTCGGACAGGTTGTCCCCTCTCCGCTGCTGCTGCTGGCACACCTGCAGCTTCTGGAACCGTGCGGAGACCCCGAACGCTCCTGGTGGCCTTTTAATCCAGATCCCGTCCAAGTAAAGACTGTGGAGAAACTCCTTAATATAGAGGTAGTCATACATGAATACGGGTTGATTTGTGCTACCAGCTGATTAAAGTAGAAAACTCCCTGGGGCACAGCTCTGCAGGACACTCATGTATCCATCCATCCATCCATCCTCAGCCCAACCCTCGACAGCGTGAGCCTGTCCCACTCCTGGCTTCTCTTGCTTGCTGCGGGTACACATGATGGTTGAGGAGGAGATGAGGAACAGCAGGAACACGACATCACCTCTCCCTCATCCTTTGTTTAAATTCCTATTTCAGTAATTGGGATACTTCTGGAATTAAAATGTTTAAGGATTAATAAGTGCTGCAGTAGAAACATAATGCGCTAACAGGTGTGCTAAAATTTTTTATTTTGCACACTGTTCTGTCTCGTTTTCTGTGTCTTCAGCCATAGCTGGTTGAGATAAAGCCCTGAGCTTTTAAGAATTCTATTAAACTGCTTAATTAAGGCAGTACAAAACTAGCAGTGTTTAAACAAGGCAGGAGCTGGGCCACATGACATAGGCATTACTGATGGGCAGAGTTTTGGTTGGGGAGTAGGTTTTAGGAGCTGGGATTTAGTTCTTTTATGGGTTTTTAAAGTTGTTTTGTTGCACGTTAAAGGCACGAACGGGTTCACTGACTGTCACAACATCCAGCAGCAGCCTGTGAGATAAACTGTCACAATGGAAATCTTGTCTAGCAGGAAGGTCACCCGTTTCAGCTGGGAATGAGAACAAGGCTGCTTAATTCGATAATCCAAATCAGAGTTGGCTCGGTGTGTGAAAATTTGCAGAGTTCTTCATGTTAGCAAATAGGGGTTTAAAAATAAAGCTTTATCTGGGGTCAGCAGAGCTGTCCTTTGCAGTGGACAGCAACTACCAAATTCTTCAGCTGGCTAAGAATCACTGGAAAGGGCGATTAAAGGTGCCTTAAACTAGAGATTTACCTGCTGCGTGACTAGAGGTGGCCAGAATGACCTCCACAGGGCTTCACGGTAACGCACATCTTTTACAGATGCTGAATCGCAGAGGGGATGCACGTTGCAGCATCTGGCAGTCACACTTCATAACAGAGTTCTCTGCAGCCAGTAAACCCCTATTTGTTCCGTATGATTTTTGTCTACAAAACGCCATAGGAAGCAAGAGCCTCCCCCCGAATAAAAATCTGTTACCACAAACATCTGTCGCAGGACCAGAGGTGCCCGCGGGTGGTACAGACTCGCAGATAGATGGGAAGGGGGTGGCCACGTGCACTCCTCCTAGGCAGGGGTAGTGGGAGGCTAGCGGGGACGCAGCAGCTTGGTCCTGCTCCAGTGGGTTGTCCAGTGAGGGATTCCTGTTTCCCCTAAGGCTGCCTCTCATTAGCATGAATCGGGGGAAGGCATAAAAGACTCCAGTTCATTCTGAGCCTGCAGAAACTTTACTTCAAAATGACAACCAAAGTTTTCTGGCTCCTCTGCTTTGTCATCAGATCATCTTCCCACTCAGCGACCGGTAAGTCTGTTACCATTGGAACTGGGGCTGGGGCATATTTGCCTTGGGTGTCAGGGGAGGCTAAACACAGTACTACAAATTCTTGCCTGAGCAGCTCTCTTTGGCTGTGGTCTTTTCAGCAAGCAGTAGCTGTAATCACATAAGGGCTCAAGAAAGAAAGATTTCAACATGTTTGTGGGATAGGAATGTAAATTGTAATATTTGATTTGTCAGCATTTGAAAGAATTAAGAGCACCTGCCAAAAGCAGGCAGGTCACTGGTGCCATGAGTCCTGCAAGCTGTCAGTCACCAGCTGGTCTCTGACTTGCTTCTGTATCGGGGATTTTCTATTTGTGTGTGACCTATCCCTTTTAGTCTCCTTCCCCTCACCTAAAAACTCCAGATTCCTGATTTATTGCAGCATGCTCTGTGCTGTCATGTGTGCCTGCAGCAAGCTGTCCAAAACAGATTAGTTTTTCTTTACTACCTCGTTGATGGTACAGAAATAAGATCTACATCCCACTCCATTGGGAAAGAGAAGTCCAGGGGCTGATTATGTTGATGTTGTATTTCTTAAGCTGCAAGAGTTAGATGGAATATGCTGGTAGAGGGCAACGAATCTCAAGGTCCTAAACACATTAAGTAGAGAAGAGTGAACTATTTCTTGTTACAATCCACGCATGAGAAGGCATGATAGACTGGTAGAACAGTATGCTTGGAAAGCCAAAGTTCAAAACACCTGTTCAGAGTTACAGCTTCATATTGAACCATCTCCAAAACACCCTTGCCTATTGCTTTCTTTAGCTTGGACTTCTTCCACTCCTTTCTTCATGGACATTCTTTTGACTTTACGCGTGGCCAGCCTGAATATCAGGGAATCTTTCCCATGACAGCAGCTGGTGAGAGCGAAGGGGGAGAAGTGGCAAGGTCAGCAGTTGAGTCAGTTATAGAAGATAAACCAGGACGTTGTTCATCTGTGTATGTCGAATATCTCTTTTCACATAAGGAGTTAGGATCAACCTCCTACACGATGCTAACCACAGGCAGTGAACACCCAGACAGCGGCTGTGTGTGGGAGAACTGTTTGAAAACTGTGCTGGCTAACTAAAGGCATGCAGCGAAGGACTAAAGCAAAAGGAAAATGAATGGCAAGAGGCAACTGCCCTCTTCCAAGGCTTCAATGGAAGGTCACTTTGCTTTGCGAGGTCCAAGTGATCAAGGTGAAGGTATAAATGAAGGCCTAGGTGACCGTCCGGCTTGCGTGAACTATGTCATTAAACCTTTCAGTTTTCCAGTAGATTCCCAGACACTTTGTCTCTTTCTCAACCCTTGTCCTCTCAACGTAAGAAAAGCCTTGAAATAATTGTTAACTCGGCAGCGATAGCCTAGCGACCAGACTATGGTACTGCTACTATACAGCTCGGTAGTGCAGAAGCAGAAACCCATAACTGTGGATAAAGATCTTTTCAGTAGCATTCAAAGCCCAAAGCCACTGAAGGGTCCAGATGACACTGTCAATAAGGCATCCCATGGATGGGAAAACCAAATAGTTCTGTTGTCATGGCTTTTCAAACAAGCAGCCCCGATGGCAATGTGAACCTCGTTTCCTCAGATGCTCCCTAGAGAATCAGGCTTTTGAGAATAGGGTTTGTTTGTATCTCCTGTTTTTAATTTGTAACAATAATAAAGTAAAAATGCAAATCTCCTGTGTTTTGCTCACACAGCTGCATTCCCTGTAGTGGGTTTTCCATATTTGAGTAGAGAAGAATGAGAAGCTCTACTAGATTTCATCTCTTCAACTACTTAGTTATATTATTTTGTCATTGAAGGCCTCGCTTACAGACTAGAGCCTCAAATCTGCCAGGCACTTCCCTTTTAGGAGGACACGGAATAAAAAAATTAAAATGCTAACTGGCTCTCGTTTTTTGTGCGTGTAGGCACCCTGCCCTACGCCGACAAACCCAGTCAGACTCTCAGCAAAGATGCTTATGGTTCACCAGACGCTGCACCCGGCCCGGCCAAACTGCCAGCCTGGGGCAGCAGCAGTGCCAGGGAGAATCACACGGAGCGCAGACTCCTTCCCCCCGCCAACCTGCCGTGGCCAAAGCCTCCTGAAATCATCTCGCTCTCAGCGGACAGAAAGAAACGCACCAAGCCTTCCCTAGAAAACAGCACAGGGCTGAGGAAACACCTCCTGCATGCTGGAGGGGCCTTGCCTCTGGAGAGCCCGACCGAGGGGCCTTCTCCTGCCTCTTTTGACTTGAACCAGGCCAACAGAAAGCGGGCGGACAGACGGCTGGCCGAGGCTGCCAACAGCCTGTCGGCTCACTTCCATCGCGCGGCCTCATCCCAGCGAAAGGGGACGTCCTTAGTGGATGCGCATCCTTTCCCGGACTCCGGAGCAGTGGAGTTGGATTACCTTAACACATTGGATCATTTCAACCGACCGGGCAAGACAATCCCCTATAAACATATTGATCCCTTGAAAAAGGGCAGCAAGCCCTCCTGGGTCACCAACCGGCAGCCCTCCAGCTTGCCGTACCACTTCAGCGCGCTGAAGAAAGGTAAGAGAGAGACTGCTCTGGCAAGGGGTATTGTGAGCTCGCCCAAGGTTGGGTGGCTTAATTGGGGTGAAATATCCCCAAAGGCCCATTGCTGTCCCTTAGCCTCCGTGCCTGTTCTAGATGCTGATGGGGAGGTGTGTCTGAGCGAGTGCAGGCAAGAGAGAGACGAAGCGGAGGCCTACTGTGCGAGCGAGTTCGGTAAGTTGTGTCCGCCACGAACCACACCGACACTGCCCAGGCTCTCTCGCTTCAGCTCTTATTGACATTTCACTTCTGTTTTTAAGATATGGTGTCACTGAGTATGTTAAATAATGACTAAGTAGGTTAGAGACCCATCACAGCTCTTTATAAACGTACTCTAACAGTACCAAGTCTTAAGTTACCTTTTCCCTACCTTAGGCTACTGTTGCTCTTTTATTCTGTTTACTTTCCTCTCCTGTGAGGAAGACAGAATTCTGTATGCTGGGCAACAGAACTGAAAAAACCAGTTGTTTTAGATACACTAAGATTAAGCATCGTAGCTGTGTTACTTACCTCCTACTACTTAGAGCGCGTTTGTGTTTTTTGGGGGCTAAAGTTTCAAATGAAAAACAAAATGGGAGAACCAAACAAAACTAAAACTGTGATCCTCTCTGGGTAGAAGATTCTCCTTGGAGTTTCTTAGTATTCCATGTCTTAGTCTTTGTGTCCAAGGTGATGTATCTAAGGATGGTAGAAAAGAGCGCGGCCCTTTTGTAGTGACCGTTTACAAACAAGCCTTTTCTGACTGGAAATCTCGCTTTGCGCTTCTGAAGTTGTGTAATAGATACCAACTTTTTCTCACAGTATTTTAAGAGATAAGCAAAATACACACCGAGTGGTAACAGATGTTTCCAGTTGTAGAATATAAACACATTAGGAGACATCTGTTTTCTCTAAATGGAGAAGTCAGGAAGTGCTTTCTACAAGTACTATCTTCGTTATTTTTCACCACTCTCATGCATTCCTGTCAAACGCAGGCCTCGTAGGGACCCGACCTTTGTGGATTTCAGCCTTTAACGGTCTCATTCATCTCTTAAATTGAAAAAGACTAGGAGGAAACAGCCTGGGCAACAGATCAGCCGAGGTTTCACTGCAGGGAGCAGAGCAAGCTTTTAATTTCTCTACGTTTAGAGTGCAGATTAAATGACTGGAGCAATGTTCTCGCTCGTGAGGCAGGTGTAACGCCAGTTACACCAGCCCTGGCTGCCTGACCTAATGCATTCCCTGTGTTCTGATTCCTGCAGCCAAAAGGTGGGTGGACGGGAGGAAGGGGTTGTCTGACCATACAACAGTAGCTGACTTGGCCCTTGCCTCTTGGCATGACAAGATCCTTGTCTTTCCAAAGCTGAAGCGTTTCAGTAGCAGGTTGGCCCTGGACTTCATTGTGAAGTTTTAAATTTGAAACTTACTTTGTTAGGAAGATATGTCCACTTTTTAATTTTACATCAAGATGGAAAACAGTACTAAACCCATCGCTTTCTTTCCAAAAATTTTATAAACTTCACTAAGAAACATTTCAGACCTGTAGAACAGAAGAAGGTTAGTAAACTCAGCAAAACCTAAGGTGACCTCATCAAATGGGATTATTTGAAGCAACTCCTACTTTCACGACTGCCTACTACTAAGCCAGACACTTACTTCACATCACTGTAAACGAGTCTTCACATGCAGCCCACGTTGCCACCGAGACACAGAATCTGATGCTTGTTTGTATTCTTGTTTCCTGCTCCCTTAAACCAGCAGTGAACGGGATTGTTTATAACATAGAAAGGCTGGGGACTGGAGTCCACTTGATTACACTCTTGGTAAACAGCGATGGATGGTACAAGATGAGTCGCCTCTACGTTACTCCTGATGGCTTCTTCTACCGAGTTCACATTCTAGTTGTGGATACTTTAAACTGCAGTAAACCATGTCCAGACTTGAAACTTGGTAAATAATTCCATCTAAATACATCTATTCCTTCTGCATGCAGTGCAGTTTGAGTCTGCGCTGGTTTAATAGGCTTATCCTGGGTTGTTGGGATATTTTTTGTGTGTTTTAAAGTATTTACGGTCATGCTGGTGGGCTTCTTTCTGTCCCAGTTTCTCTAAATTTTCAGAAGAGAAGTCAGGCAGCAGCATAGTCCCTTCTTAACTGTATCCAGTTCCAAAATGACTGCAAGAGTTTTCAGGATTGCCAAAAACATGTAAGCAGGAGCTTAAGTATGATGTCTTTAGTCCAGTTCTCATTCTGAATGCAAGTTTATCAAACAGCAGTATTCCCCCCCCCCCCCCCCCAGCTTTCTAATTGCAATGCAACACAGGAAAGCATTATTTCCATACACGTATAACCCCCCAGTCCCACTGAAGCTCAGGGTGCCTCTGGCCTAGGCCACACATTCCCGATGTATTTCTGCAGGGCACAACTTCCCATCTGTTCAGAAATCTGTTGCCCCCGGGGCGTGTGCAGGAATGAATTCGTGCTTTCTTCATCGCACAGAGCTCTCGCTTATTTTGCAGGCAGTAGATACATCGTGATGGGTCGGATCTACCACAAGAGACGACAGATTCCTGCCAACCTGCTGCAGTTCCTGCACGGGCGCCTGAGGCCAGGGGATGGGTTGCTTAGAAGCAGCAGCAGCTACGTGAAGAGATTCAACATGAAGAGGAACCGCAAAGTGCGGGCAGCTCACGCTAAGTGTAGATAAGGATCCAGTAACCTCCAGCTAGGACCGAGACAGCAGCAGAATTCACCCTCCAGAAACAACCTGGCTGTGGTTTAGCAGCAGCAGCAGGAGGTAGTTCTCACCTCTGAGAGCGGTTGTGATGGGAGGCTTGCTTTCGTGCTTCAGCAAACACTGAATGTCTTGACTAGGTCCCGAGGTGTTGGGAGGTTTAGCACAAAAGTCAGTCTGGGGAACATAAACAGGTCATGAATTTACTGTTGCCTCTTCTGCTGCAAGGTACCCCTAGCAATCCATAGTAATTGTAAAGTAAAACTCCAGAGACATTATTCTAGGTACACAAGAATTAACTGCACTTTGAAACCCTTAACGTTGACCAAACGTTAGATGATACCACAGCTTTACCTACAGAGGATGGCCATGGTGTGTTCACACAATTCTGCCTGAAGTATTGCATGCATTTGATTCAAAAGAAACCAACAAACCCAAATATCGTTTGTATCGTTTCGGTGTCCTCAAACATGTCCATACTGCTTTTAAAACAGAGCTGGATTTTCACACGAAGCTTACAAAATAGCTATGTAATTATTTGAGTATACGAATACACTAACTGAAAGCAAATCAAGTTAACTGCACAACACAAATGCCCAACTAGGCTTACAAATAACAGCGCGAGTTCACGCCAAGGAATGCACCGTCAGCACGCAACTGCTTGCAGTTTGTATGCCTGGTTACACTGTCAGCTCCTTCAAAGTCCAGTCCTAGAACTGTGTACCAAATGCCATTTTCCCATGAGAAATATTACCAACTTTGTACTTGCACATGAGTAGAGTTACTTTTTGAGTGGGAGATAAAACCTTTTAATACTTTTAATGTGGTGGGATGTAAGGTACATAGTGGATGGGGGGGTAAGTCCCACTGTATGAAGTATTTCTTCATATGGAATAGAAGCCAAATACCAAGAGCAAACATTTTGGGACCCAAAAGGTTGTTACTATAGGAGTGTTTCTGTCTGAACAATACAGTGTCTCACTTTGTAACGTCAAAGATATCGCATGGAGCGCAGCACGTATAGATGGAATTTTCTTGAGACACTCTCAGGGAGTTTTTTTGATTTGGCAGAACGACTGTTCCTGGCAACGAATCAAAGCACTGGAGGGGACTGGGAGGGACAGGAGAAGGAAGGAGGAAGGGTTACATGTGCATCTCAAGTTTCTTTGTTTCTATTTTCAACTGTTGGCCAGGGTCTAGCCAGCAAGTCCTACACTTGTCCATTTGCCCAGAACAGCAATTAAGCACCTTCCCCGCCCCCAAGACATTATCCTAATCTAAACCAGGCAAAGCGTGGGTACAAAAATAACATCCACAGCCAGATCGCATGTTGATTGTCTCTCGGAAGAGATAAATAATAGTAGAGCAGTGCTAATGACATCCAAAGCCCGAGTAAAACTCCAGCTAACTGACATGCAACATGTGCACCAGTCTCAGCTACAGCTCGTGCTCAGGAGAGCGACTCACTCTGGGTGCTCTTTTTGCATCTCCTTCCCTTTTTGCTTGGGGGTCACTCCTTAAAATGGTACCACAACAGCTGAGCCACAAGCACTGGCTCTCACAGCCCGGCTGGAGCACGGCTGGAATGTAACGACTCTTACTTTTTACCAGTCTTATGACATGCTAACTAATGCACTGAAGAAAACAAAAAATAAAACTGTTCCTAAATCAGGGGGATTTCCAGTTTGGCAGCCGGTATTACACAAACCTCACAGCATTAACCACACGGAAAAGACGACGGCACCGACACGCAATGGCCACCACAGTAATTTTGATACCTTACTGTAAATGATTTCTCCCCCAGGAGGACAAGCATGAAAATTCTGCAGCCAAGACACAGGAATCCAGATGTAGAGGAATGCTGGTGTTTTCCTGTCCCTCCAAAGCTTTTGCGTAAACTGAACTTTTTATTCTACTTTAAATCCCCAGTAGCTTTTGCATGAACTAAATCTAGACCAAGGATAATTGCTTCAAATGTGTTTGAGGAAACAAAATCAAGCAGGTATAGCTCACATTACCAAAATCTGTGTTAAAATATGACCATTTTCAAGCAAAGTTGCAATAATTGATAAAAAATACAAAGAGGAGGAAGACTGAACAGAGATCACAAATGTTATGCACTTACCATGCTCTTAAGGAAGGTGGTTATTTTATTACAAGTGATGTATTTTCAGTAACACCATTTAACCATAAAAGATCACCACTAATAAATCCAGGAAAGTACCTCAACCTACTCCAATTGAAATGACTAAAAGAGGCTCCCAGCACCATTAGAAGTTGTATGGCTGGATGATTTCCCTCACCAACCTGCTTCACTGGCAGTTATGTACCATCTGGCAAAGCCCAGCCCTACGTGCGATAACGTGATCACATGTTTCATTAGAAACACCACCCAATCCATGTCAAACACATTACTTTATTTGTCTAGGATGATGTGTCCTATCAGGTACAAAAAAGTACTCTTCAGTTTGCCACAATTTGTTAAAAACATAGCAAGCTATTGCCTACAGGTAGGAAAGTTTTAAATCATGTCATATATATTTATGTATGAATAAATAGTACAGAAATACCGTGAAGTCTTGATGAGATGCAGGATATGTTCAAATGCTGCCAAAGGTCCAGATTTCCCCTCGTTGGGTTAAGAACACAATGCATACAATATGCAGCATTTTTTTTTCCAACGTCAAAGGACAACATAACCTAAATGCACCTACTCTTCTTTAACTTCAAGAAGCATAAATGGATTATTGTTTTCACATTGAACAATTATTTTTAAATTTTCACATATAGGTTAAATGACAACATTTGTATGTACAAAAAAAAAAAAAACCCCACGGGTTTTTATCAGATAAAATTACCCCCGAAGAACCTGTACACCTGAGCCTGGAAGTGTAAGAAAGTGTGGTCAGTAGCAACATCTTTTTTAAGAAAAATAACAGAAGAGGTTCTTGCATAGCAAGGTGTGAAGTTAAACCCAAAAAGGAGCTTATCCATAAATCAGGTAAATCCCAGGTCACTGCAGAACAGAAGGTAACTGTGAATTAGTGCAAAAGCCAAAGTCAAACGGTTGAAGAGCCGCGTACGCCCCAGGGCTGGGTAACTACAGACAGGTAACACCAGCGAGTCATTTCTATACGCAACGAGAAAGCGACAGGTCGGAAAGAGACAGCAACGTCATCTGCAATCTGCATCTTCTCCTGGCTTCAGCTTATCCCTCCTGGCGCAGGAAGCGGCGCAGCAGCCCCGACCGCCTCTCCGAGATCTGATTACGCTTCACATTCCTGCTGCTGGCCAAAGCATCGCCGCGAGCAGCGGGCGGCAGCGACGTCTCACAAAATACTTCCTACCACGTTATCCGTTACAATAATTTTGGCACCACTGTAGAAACTGTATCAAGGGATAAACAGCTGCTTAAGGACCAACGTAGTAAACGCTACCTTTGGAGCAAAATAAGAGTCTGATCTGCCTGACCACTTCCCACCTGTCTGTACTTCTGAACAGATCCCCAAAGTGTTACAAACGTAGTAGCGCACACTCAAAGACACCTACGTCTGTGGGGAGAACAAGTATCTCCATTTATTTTGTTTCATATACATCCATATTTTGAATTTTAATACAAAAGAAAAAAAAAATTAGAATCTGACAAATGTTTACAAACAAGATACCTTCAAATAGATTTTACTCATTTCAGTCTGGTGCAGAGTAAATGACAAATTGTACTGTTATATTCAAGGCAACAGAGTCTGTAGTCCATGACCACTTAGCCCAACTTTTATGCAAGCTTAATTGTTTTTATCTACCATGAATGATAAACTCATTGTTGATTCCCAGTTCTGTGTGTGTGCACATGTGTACATAGCAGCTCCTTTCATAGAAAGAAAAGACATCTAGAGGTCTTCTTGTACTTTTACCTACAGGAATCATGTTAAGATACAGAATGGATTACATGTAACCGGGGCTGGATTTTATAAGAAAAAATAATTAGCTGACAAATGAGGGCAGCAATAAAAAAGCGTCTTTTTTGCAACAATAAATAAATACAGTCAAAGTTTTCTGTGTGGACTTTAAACCAGCTTCTTCACTGAAGAACAGACGTGGCAATTCCATGGAGTTAAACGTGACCCCATTTACTGTATCTTTTTTCTTGCTCTCTTTCTCTCTCTCCTTCAACAAAACAAAGTTTTCCTGCTTCTGCCACAATAGTACAACAATTTGATCTTGACAAGAAAGTGGTGCTGCTGATTTTTATTTCTTTGTCCTTTGGACAAAATAAGCCAAGAATATAATTTGACTGTTGTGACCAATAAAAACGCAGTTTACATCAAGTCTCGTCAGGATAACCTGACTAAAAACATCTGGCTTCTTAATTAAAAATTTTCAGACAACCAGATTCTTGCTCGTGTGTTAGGTTAACACGCTGAACTCTAAGAAGCTGTAGACTGCAGTTTGTTGTTATGGGACCTGCAGAATACAGAAGAAAGTGAAGAATTAAGCACCCTTCATTTTGGAGAACACGGTTGCCGCAAGGTGTTGCCAAGGGTAAATCACAATGAGGGAATTACCACCATGTTGCTTCCATTATTTCCCCCCCACCCCTTCAGAAAAAAAGAACACAGAATAATTCTCTCGGAATTTTAAGCACATTTTCTCCTACAATATACAAATATTTCAGTACTTGTAAGATGCAGTGTGTCACTGGAATATTCCAAAATGCCTGAAGTAAGTTTTACTCTCGCATTCACATAATAGTAGTCCATCAAAAGGAAAGTAAAAAGACATTTTTAATTGTCAATATTTATAGTAAGGTATACTCTGCTTAAATTTATTCAAGAAGTCTTTGGATTAACTTAATAGAAAAATCTGAACAGGCATGTTAAAAATCACATTTTTGCTAATCAGAGTTCAGCAAAACTCCTCTTTGACATTCACAGTTTTATTAGTGACTGAAAATAAAACAATAAAATACATGGTTTCCAAGATGATTCTTTCATTTTTCTCAATACAGTAATTCGAGGAACGGGACAATTTTTTTGTTAACACAGTTATGTATACCAGTGTGGCTGCTGGTAACAAAACCCAGCAACGTTTACTTTTTTAGAGAAATGATCTGGATTTTTAGGGCAGTTTAATGTCATTGAATTGTACAATAAAAGAAAGTGACCCCAACATCCAGCTCTGATTCCAGTTAAAAAGTTCAGACTAAAGATATCACAATCTGCAAGAAAAGAAAGAACATGGATGGTATAAATGAAAAACAATAACAAATAAGATGCAGCAATGAAATCAGTGTGCAAGCACAGTGAATGCTGGATAACCAGCTAAAGCAAGATGACAGAAACATGAGTTGAAAACTACCTGATAAAAATCATTAACACAGTATTACATGGGAAGGAAAAATGCTGGACTACTTCATTTGATCTCATCCCTTCTTGGCAGTCCTACTCTCACTACATATCAAAAATTAGACAGCTTCCACAACAATGGCTGTAAAGTGAAGCTTTTGTTTTAGTTAATTATGAATGGATAGAAATCCTGTGTTAATATCTTTGCCTCACGGCCTGTTACAGCTTTGCCTGTTACAGTTGGATGGACAAAGTGAACTGCTACTACACGTATACAATTTCTCAGTAATGCTGAAAGGCATCCAACATTTGTGACTCGGCTGCAGTTGGCTTACGTTGGGATACAGCAGGGTACAGGAGAAATCTGGACACTGTTAGCATTTTGAGTATTTTGGGAACGGCTGTAACACATAGCACATCAGAATTCGATCGGTGCCGAACAACCCCCCTGTACGTGCCGCTAGACAGAACAGGCAAGCAACAGGAAAATGTGCAGGGGAGTTGGCAATACTCTACATTGAGCCTTCTACAGAAAGATGAATTTTAAATAGTAAATTGTGTTCAGTTTTCCATAGCTTACTTTAAATCTTACTTATTCCCTCTGTTCCAAATATGGCAAGTTATAAAAGATGAGAGAAATAGTAAAAACTCAAGTATTTTATTTCTTTCACTGGATTGTGAACTGGATTGTCTCTTCTTTAGCATGACAAATATTTACTGCGCAGCTGAACATTATCAGAACCCAGAACACAGTACTTGTCCTGGTCAGAAATTATTCTCATTAAGTTTTCCACAGCGATGACATAAAGCATCTTTCCAATTTTCTACATTTATGATACTGCCCAAATTTGCATCTAACAACTCATTTAGAACGAACATTACAAAGTAACCTATACAAAATCATATTTAAGCCTTAATTTTGACAGAAAATGACAGTTGGATATTATAGAGCAGATTTTTTTTCTTTTTCCTTTAAAAGAAAAGCAGTTGTCCAGGAAAGTGCACAGAGAGGCAAAGCCCTGTGTGAATGCAAGGTAAGCTTAGAAAAGCACCAGGGAGATTTTAGGGAACAACAGAACATCTACCATTAGGAATACTTTAGCTTACCTGCTTGCCTTAAATCCTTTTAGTTTCTGTACAAAGAATGATTCAAGAACTTCTGCACATTGGTAAAAAGGGGAGTCACTGGGATTGTAGTAACGACAGTTATCAAAAATTTTGGTCATATCTGCCACAAACTCCGTGACCTTTTTGTAGTAACGTTTCAGTATCCTTTCCTCCATGGTGGCAAGGTCTTTAAAGAAACCAAAGATGATTAAAGTGAGAAATTTTCACCCTCAACAGAAGTTCACATTGTCAAGATTGCGTGGGGGGGGGAAAAACCCAAAAATCACCCTATCTAGGTTAGTTACTTTTCCAGGAATGCTGGCTGGGAAGTGGTGACACCAGTAGGTTTCCTTCAGAATAAACAGTCACGCATGAGTATGTTGTGTGCAGCTACATTGAAATGAAAGTATAAAAATGACCCTTGGGTCTTTTGCAGGAAGCTATTTGCTTTTTCTGAAGAAACTGAGGAAGGGAAAAAAAGTCAGACAATCTGGATGCAGTTACTTGTACTTTGATTTTCTTTACAGCCCTCCCTGAGACCAAGAGCCATGCGTACATGTAACAGTTACCTAAACCTGATTTTTTTTAAATTGAATTCATGACTGGCTTTAAATAATTACCAGTTTTCATGGGCATATGTACATTACTACATGGCACAGATGAAAGAGACTTCAAGTGCAGCATCATGCAAAACGTCATGCTCTCATCTTACTGACTAGACACATTAATGAGACCAGAATGGTGAAGTAAGCAGTAATTGTCCTATTTTAATGAAAATGTACATTAAAAAGAGGTAGAGGAACAAGCACTGCCAATTATAAATTTGTCTGTCTGAACATATAATGGTACTTTTACCTGGAAAAACAATGACCTGCCCTTGGAAAATGCCCTTAAAGTGCCTACTTTGAAATGTCAGTAATGCCAGAATGTGTGAAAACAAAAGTAGATGGACCTGGATTACTCAGTGTATTTTACATGTATTTACTTGTATACTTACAAGGGTGTTTTCCTGATACTTAAGTCAGAAAGGGCTAAATGCACCTTTGTTTACTTCATTCAATCATCATATGCTTCATTATATTATTACTTGAACTTTCCTTATAAACCTCAACCCCACAGGAGTTGTTTAGCACTTTCATAACAGCACAATCCAAAACTTCAGAACAGAAAAGGACATGATTACTGAGCAAAATATTCTTGTCAACCTACTACAGTTTTGCCAAGACACTAGATTTAACTTTCCTATTTCTAGGATCAGGAAGGAGGTACGTGGGAAAGCTCAGATCATAACACTAGCTCTCATTTAGATGTGTGAAAAGGTGTTGGTTCAGTAACTGGAAGAGAAGGAATAACATTTAGCAACACCATTTCTGGCAGGAGGAAGATTCTCCTGAGAGGTTTCACATTCAAGTGTTTATTTAGCTTAGTCCTAAGCTAACTAGTAAGGTCTAATAAAATCAGACTAAAACACCATAAAGCTGCAGCATCTCCTCTTCCCCTTTCCTCCACGTACATAAAATTTAAAGCTATTCTTGTTCATGTAGCTTTAAAGACAAATTACATGTAATATAAAATTTTGCAGACTGTCAGTTCAGAAGAAGATAATTTTAGACTCCATCTTAAGCTGCACATCACATTTAACTGTATTAGCACCACCTCCTCCTCAAACTCTGGAGTACATACCCCATTCTTTGTAGGGGGAACTGATGCAGAAAAAGGCAGGAAAAAAAACCCCAAAACAACCAAAAAACCACACAAGGCAAAACATAGCAAAACTGTCCTCTGGAAATAAAGTAATCTGAACACAAGAATTCTGTCCTACTGCACTGAATTTCACATTTTCTCAATTAGACCGACATTACCGAGGCTGAAGGAGTCAGCCTGGAAACAGATGTATTACACCTCATGAGCTTCTCCATGAATCAGTGAGAAATCACACTGTCCAACTGCAAAAACTGTGTATTCTGCAAAACGTATCTTTAAGATCCCTGGATGGAAACGGTCAGCAGGTAATTAATCTGATACTGAACAACCCAAATCCACCCCCTCATGCTACTGCTCAGAAACACTCACCCATTGGTTCTTTAATAACACCATAATAATCTGGTGCATCATTGGGGTCTACTGGTTCTAGGAATGGCCATGCCATCTTGTGAGCCTGTCAGGAAAACAAGATAGAATTAAAAAAAAAAAAAAAAAAAAAGAAAAAAGCTCAATTAGCACTATTTGGTAACTAAATATTTTCATTATACTTTTATCTGTTGGGGCCTAGAGCTGAACTTCAGAAAAAAGTGAAGTGTTATGTGAAAATATAATTAGTTCTCATCTGATGACTCTCAAGTTTTAAACCTCAACGTCCATGACTGAGAAGTTGGTCTTTGAAAGAGGAAACCAGGTGAAGTTCAGACACAACAGGATATTCTGCTGCATAGAATAAAGTATCCAATGAGTTCACTGAGAGTGCTTGTCACACCTAGAGCTGAGCTGCTGGTTTCACTTCCAAGTACTCCAAAATTAATTTGTTTTTGTAAGAGTCTGTAAAATGTCAAATAATGCAAAATATTACTCTTCTAGGATTTCTGACAGCACGCTACTGTTGTATCAAAAATCTTCAAACTTCTTTACAGTTAGAGCAGAAATGTCTTATTTGTGAGTGAGAGAGAGACCAGAAATAGACTGTAACAAACTGATGCAATTGCTTTTCAGGATGCCATCGTTTACATGCCGGGAACAACTTTCTGTGAGAATACTACTGAATTTTGTAACTCAGATTGAAGCAGATCAGAAATCACAGAACTAATCTGAGAACAGAAACGTTGCATCTTCTACATCCTGTTCAGTTAGGCCAATACTCTGCCTTTTGTTATTTTAAGTAGATCTGCTTCCTTTAAAAAGCCTTCCATTCAAGAGATGATTAGTTTCACTAATTCAGAAGCAGTGATAAACTGCTATAAAATATTCTTCAGCACAATATCGCCCAGCAAGTTTTCAGCTAAGTGGTATTTCTCACTATAAAAAGAGCATTGCTATTCCCTTTAGGAAAAAAAAAAAAAAAAAAAAGGTCTCAAATGACTGGAAGAGAGATCAAAATTTACTTCAAGACTCCCTAGGTACATCCCATGCAGTAACAAAGCGCTCCACTTGGCTGCAATCCTTATTCTCACCTGTAGGGAACGTAGTACTCTTCTCAAACCTTCATAATCTTTGTCAGTGAGTGGACTGAGCACGGTCATGGCATCTTCTGTGGACTGACATTGTGGACACACATATTCATCAATGAGATCTGCCTCACTTTGCAAGATGCCAACACAGCGCCCGTGATACCAGTTCTGACATCGGTCGCAGCCAATGTAAAATCTGCAAGATCCAAAAAAGTGTTAGTGACTCCATCTATTAAACGTGGAGGTCGCAGTTAAATACATAAACCTGCCATCCCCTGCACACGAGCAGATACTTGGCACGATTAAAGCACAACAGCATAACGTGATATTTCAGACTGCCAAATGTGAATTACACTGCTTTTGTATTTACAAACAGGCTAGATTACAGACCGGTTCAAAATTAGTTCCTAAGTTTTAAACTAGGCACTCTCAATCAAGAGTTCAAAAAACATTCCTCTGCTTTAGTGTTGAAAGGAACAGGGTAATGGCAGAAGTCTCACCCAACAATAGTCCAAACCAATTCAAGATATGTTTTGCACAAGCTGCACTACA
Source organism: Todiramphus chloris collaris (assembly GCA_025345505.1). Taxonomy (NCBI): domain Eukaryota; kingdom Metazoa; phylum Chordata; class Aves; order Coraciiformes; family Alcedinidae; genus Todiramphus; species Todiramphus chloris. Next base: position 3,964,582 of record JANVCC010000127.1, on the reverse strand, counting down.
ACTAAGGCTCTTGTTTCACTCTGTACAGTGTTGCAGTTGAATGCAGAAGACAGTCTAGGGGACAAAGCCTGACAGTAAAAAGACACCAACCATATACCCCCATACGAAAATTATGCTTTCTATCCAAACCAGATTAAATCACAAAACAAACAAACAAAAATTAATTCCACTGAATACATTGTCTTTTAATCTTTTGAACCATCCCTTGTTAAAAAAAAATAAACAAAAAAATTTTTCCCATTTTAAAATACATAGTGTTTTGTCCTTTAAAAAAACAAAACAAAACCAAACCAAAAAGAAACAAAACGACAACAAAACCCCCAACACATTTTGACCACCCTGAAAACTCCACTTTTCCTAAACATTTACTGTATAGAAACATTTTGGAGAGGAAGACAGTTACTGAAAAGCAATTTGTATTACGAATGAATACAACATATGCAGAATAACTTCTTTTTTTCTTTGCAAGGAACAGGTAACCACAGTCAGAGCAGTTTGCTACCTAAACATTAAATAAGAGGTTCTTATCAGAACTCACTGTGACTCATCATAAGGTGTTCTGCAGATACAGTACAATTCCTCACTGCTGCCCTCTTGTGCCCGTTTACAATCATTACAGATGTACACATCCATTTTCTTAGCCTCCTTTTCTGTGATGCCAACACATTCTCCATGATACCAGTTAGTACAAAGATCACAGCCAATATAGAACCTAAAAGTATTCACAATGAAAATGACAATGTAATTGTCATTTCAAATGGCATGGCACTTTTCCCTGCATTTCTCCCTGATGCACTTTCTTGCTGGCCTACTTTCTGCAGTTTTCTGGCTCAGCTTCCCTGCGTTCTATCCTTACAAGCTAACATCTGATGCTGCAGCTATACTGTCGGTAAGGTGACTGGGGTCAGTTTTAAATTGGCAGTTCATTAAAAAGCAAGTCAATGTGTAACCAGACTTTTACAAAACTGGGCTGAAAAGTCTCCGCTGTGTGTGCGAAAAACTGTAAAAGGCACAAAAAGACAAGGCCAAAGAAAAAGGTTTACATTTTCAAAACTGTAGCTCAGAAGCCACCGAAACATTTCCTTGAGATTTGAAAATGTAGGTCTCAGTTAATTTAAAAAACAAAAGCAAAGCGCAAACACCAACTAGGAGTTACAAGTATACTACGAAGAACATGCATACCAGCCATGTGTAGAATACATATTGGTATAACATGGTACGGAAGAAAATGGGGTCAGCACACTGTTGTCATCATTTTATGTTGGGTTTTTTTTCCTGGGGAGGTGGGGGGGAGGAGTGTGCACTGAAAAAACCAGGTATTAAGCCACTCAAAATTGTACCAAATTGGAATGTGGACCATTCTTCAGAGAATAATGTCTACTCTCAGACACAGCTATGTGACGGAACCAGATATGGTATGACACGAAGTGAAGGGAACCAGGTACAGAATCATGTGAATGGGACCTTGCACAGAATGATGTGACAAAACTGTAAAATATTATGCAAGGATGTTTGACATTTTGTGTATGGATATCTCAAAACATACCTATGACTAGTGACAACCAACCAGATGGGCGAAGTTGCACATCCATTCTCTCTGCCCAAACAAAAGCAAGCCGGCTCAGAACCTCAGCGTTCCTAGACCCTGGAGACCATCAACCACCTGCCTCGTGCTGCCGCATGAATTCCTGCCACCCTCCTTTGTCAGGGTGCAAGAGCCACCCTGCTCGACACTACACGGCCAAGACAGGACAGCAGCTAGAACACGTTCCACAAAACAAGCATCTCTAAGTTCTTGGCCCTCCGCTTTCCTCCTGGATAATCAGTTCCTGCTTTTTCTCTCAATTCTCAGTCAGACAAACCCTAAAATAAATAAATAGCACAACCCAACCTTCCATAAGGAAGGGACAGATATACAGCTCCTTCTGCCACCATCAGCAGCGATTCAGCCTGTGTCCTCTTCCCAAGAGGGACTGTTTCTGCTCCTGGTGATACAGAAGCACATTTGCGTCTAGGTGCAGATGCTAAACCTCACCACAAGAATGTGGAGCAGCTGTCACATTAGGCTTTAAAAAATAAGTTGGAATCTAAATAGGAATCTTAGAAAGATACCTTTACGGACCATCCTCAAAAACCATGAGTAAATCCCTGTAACCCTGGAGTATCACGAATGAGAGCTACACAAAAGAGATTTGCAATAAAATACACAACATGGAATGACTTCTGAGGATTTACTACATCCTAAAAATGTGCAGAGGGTATTCATAATAAACCACAAATTAGCTTTTCAAGCAGCAGTAGAAAAAAGACACCAGCACAAAGAGGAGGATCTGATGCCTATATAGATGAAAATAATAATAATTAAAAAAAAAAAAAAGTACCAGAAAACTGTTTTCAAACTTGACTAATCCCTTTCCAAGGATAACGTAGCTCAACAGGACAAACATCATTTGTAAGAACATAAAATTTAGAAATCACAAAAAGCAAAGCAGCAGAACTGAATTGTGTTGCTAAGGATAATACCAAATTATTAACCTTTCATTTTCTTGAAAGTTTATTCTGTGCATTTAAGCACATCTCTTGACTGGAAATGTCAGTCAGTCTGACGACCAAATTCTTTTGCTCACACAATTTGTTCACCTCATCTTATTTTTGTGCCAGTTCTACCATGTACTAACAACAGGAGCAGTAATGCACAGACCTGTGTTTGGCATCAGAACAAAATGAGAACAGGCTATTCTCCTAAATTTTCTGTCTGTGAGAACATGCCTGGTGACATCCCCCAGGAGCAACAGCGAATTAACGCCCGGGGTGTCAGAAGTCTGCTGCTTCTGCAGTAATGACAGCACAGAGCAGTCCAGTCTCCCAGGCTGAGGTAATGGTCACAGCTACTGAACAACCAAGGTGAAGAAACCCCAAACGCCTCAACTTAATTTATATACAAAAACAAGGAAAAAAGAAAAAGAAAAAGGGAGGGGGCGGAAAAAAAAAAAAAGGAAAACAAAACAAAGAAAAAGTCTAGAAGGAACCTCAAGAGATCCTCTAGTGCTGGCCCTAAGTTTGGAATGAAGGCCTGTTACTAGAGTGAAAGCACCACTCCACCTCTATTGATTTCTTTCTGTCACCAGCATTTAAACCACCATCAAATGGCACCAACTGATACCTTTTGGCATTATCACTTGTTGAGCAGACACATACTCGCTTGGAATTGGTCTCACATCAAATTTATTTTACATACATCTCTATGCAGCTATCAGATGTTAACCATTACTAACTCTTGATGTCAGTCACTTCTAGCTTAGGCAGGAAGGCCTAACAGTTTCTCCCTGCAATCCACTGAATCTTCCACTCCACCACTTACTAGGTTTCTTCACAAACTTTGTATGTAGCATAAATATTTTCCTCATTTACTGTCAGAACCAAACTACAGAGAACTGCCATTTTCACTTTGTCAAATGCTTACATGGTCACTTTTCAGTCAACCCTAGGATGTAAATTATAATGCCCGGGAACCACGTGCACCTGAAACATTGTCCAAAGTGAACTTGGAGCCCCCTTTACTGGCTATTGGCTTACAAAGAAAAAGTCATTTATTGGCAGATGGTACCAAAACTATTTCCAAAGGACATCAGCTACTTGGTCACAAGAAATCGCTCAAACCAAATCGTCACTTGCTTCTGAGGCAGAGGCAAAAACGGCAAAAGAAAGAATAACAGAGCGGAGGAAACAAAAGAAAAAAAGAGTATGTGCATGTGAGACAGAAAGGTCGTACAATGGAAACATGCAAACAAGGAAAAATATAAACCACGTACAGTAATAGTATAAATCAAGTATGTTAATAGTTTTGTAACTGCTTGTGGAAAACAGAGACTTTATACCTCAGTGATCACTGCAATAACACCTGATACTCTTATCTCCAACTCTAAAGCTACCTTGCACTAACAGCTAAATACTAACCTAAAGCTAAGAATACCCAGTAAGAGGCCCCAGATTCACTACTCACTTAGACTCATCGTAAGGCGTTTTACAGATGCAGTAAAGCTTTGTGTCCTTCTTTGTCTCCTTTGAGGTAGTAGAAATCATTTTCTTTTTCTTGGACTTGGAAGCTGATGAATCTTTCTCCTCATCTCGCTTTCTCTTCTGGGAGGATACTGGCATGGGGACTGTGGTGGAGGAGGAGGAGGAGGTGACGCTGGCTGCATGTTGCTGTGGTGGCGGTGGTGGCAGCGGCGGTGGCGGGGGTGGTGGTGTGGCGGCTGCTGCGGCGGCTGCAGCTGCGGCTGCAGCAGCGGCTGCCTGGGCTTTTTCTTTTTCTTTCTTAATTTTTGTTAAGTCTTTCTTTAGCTCCTCCTGGAGTATATTAAATGAATAAATAGAGAGGAAGGCACTTTGTATGATTATTCCAGGACTAGACTGAAATCTAGACATAAATGCCCAGGCTTAACCAAAAGGAAATAACTGAGGGCATTCAAAGATGCCATTTTTTAATGTGCTTAACCTACAATTCACATAACACTGAGGAAGGATACTCTCAGCGTACTACAACCCACTGGCTGTACTTTATCAGAAGCTGTTTCAGGAAACAAGGTAATTTCAGACCAGAGGAAAACAAGAAACTTGAAAACAAGAAACATAAAAGGGACATAAACTAGACCCACACATCCACGACCAGAACTTCTTCCTGCATGTTTCCTTAAAATCTCACTGAGAAAACATAAAGATTAACACAGAAATGTTCTCCCCACCTTAAAAACAGATGAGTCTTCGAGAATAACTGTCCTTACCTGCACTTCAATTTGTAGATCTTTGTCCAGAAGTGCTCTTTTTTTCAGTATCTCAGCTTTCAGCTGTTCTTTATGCTTGAAAAGCAGAGCTGAGAGCTTTGTAGCATTCTGTTTACTACGCTTCTGCTCTACACTCTCTTCTCGCTTTCGCTTCTTAGCTGCCTGTTTTTCTTCTTTGTCTATCTTATCCAGTATATATTTCATCACTTGGTTGCAGACAATCATTCTGAGGAAGAAATGAAGAAAAACTACATTGTGCTGAGCTGCCTATTCATCCCCAGTTGAGAACCCAGAATCATTTAATTCTCCAGTCTCTGCAAGTTGCAAGCTAAATTATGACATCTCTTAAGATGTACAGGGTAAATTTAGTAACAAACATTGCTCCTGCTCATACTTATGTACTAAATTGCTGTATTCCTGTCTCATAGCAAGCTAGGCCATTATGCCACAAGCACCACTGGGAAATATCAAGTCCCTAGTTAGGCTCAAGAGAGCCAGTCCCAGTTTCATTTAACTGATCTGAATACTAATTGTTCCTCCCCTTTCCCTACAGAACTCCTAACAATGCGTAGGCTTTCGTGCGATGAGAGATATTTTCAGTCAATTCAGTTTCCACAAATATGTTTTAAAGACTGGATTTTGCTTATTCTGATGTAGGATGAAAGCAAGCTGGAAGCCTGTGTTTTCTTCTGAAACATACATTTCAACCCTCCAGTGACCGCCAAATGCTACTAAGTTTCTTTCTTTTGGCATAAGGACTGAGAAATATTTTTTCAGTGTATAGAACTCACTATGAAACCATTCTAAATTTCTTCACTAATGACAACTCAGGATTTATTTTTCAGTTGCTTGTTGTACACTCGACTATAAACCTCTTTTCCTACTCAATTTGTTCTGCAATTTTGCTTTACATTTCCATCAGAAAACAAATGTATTTTGGTTCTTCCGAATTTACTTTTCCCTTCCCATTCCATTTCACACCCATGAGAAAACTAAATGCTTTTTGTTGCCAGAGTGACCACAAGAAATAACTCCCACTGACACATGAGCTGAAAGCAAACAACAAAACAGCAGTGGCTGGGACAAGGAGCTGCTGCTGACGCTGTAGTCTTGGGCTCACACATACTGTCTTTTGAGACACATCCGTATGCTGATGCCATGTGTCAAATGCTAGCTGGTTTGTATGGCCATACCATTTTGTTGACTTGGCTTTTTTCATCTGCCCTATTTCTACTTGGTTTTGCCTTATTTTTTTTTTTTTTTACACCAGGTGAAACTACCATTAAAAGATGTTATAAATGTAAAACTTTCACATCTAAAGATACGCTATGATGCATTCACCTCTGATTTTCTTCCCTCTCAGCTGGAGTCAGTGTTTTCTTCTGTTTCAAGTGCTCTATGACAGCATTCTGTTTCATAACCACCTGTAGAATGATACAGAATCCAAAATAAAATATGAAAACTTGACCCAGTATTTCATAATATTACTGTGAGAACCAGGACATTTCCTAAGTTCAATAAAAAGTTAAAATGTTATTGAGAAAATAAAACTGATTTTATCGGGGGGGCAATGCTTTTTTGAAAGCAATTGTTTGAAAATGAAATTGAAAATCACCACCATGAGCACCCCCACCCACCACAGAGTAGGATATTTCGCTTCTGTTGAGTTTAAACCTAGGGACTACATGTAAATTGACAGTTGTTTCTTCAGTGACTGGTTGTTTTATTTGAAAAAATGGTAAGTCTATTTATATATGTATTTTTTTTTAAGCCTCGCAGCCATCCAACAGCATTACATTTCAGATACCTCTTTTGAAACCTCAGTTTCCTACAGCAGGCAATGAAAGCTCTGTACATGTGTTCTGAACATCAGCTCTCCTGTCTATAACCTATCTTTCCTGACCTGAGAGTAAAGATATATTGTCCCAGCAGCTAGTGGTAAGTTGAATCAAGATGCCAGAAGACTGCAAACATCGTACAACTGACTCGATGTGCTGAATTCACTTAGAATATTTAATTAAATTGCCAAAAGCAGTCGTGCATTAACTTTGAGAGAATCAAATTAATTGCCTATCAAATGTATTAACATTATTAACAAGAACAGGCATTTAAAATGAGATTTGTTTCATTCATTAAGTTTTAATTTTCTTCTGTTAACTTTACCTGTTTCTGGATAATGTCACTTTGATTAGAAGCCTGAAGGGTGTGCTCACGTTTAATTTCTATCTGTTGCTGCTTTTTCTTCTGTTGCTGCTCCCTGAGCTGCTGAACTCTCTGCAGCTGCTCCTGAACACTAGCTGCTTGAACTGTTACCACATTCTGAATCTGGTGAGCCTGTACTGGGCTAGTTTGTTGGATCTGAATAGGTAACTGAAGCTTGATCTGCTGGGGCACACTGCCTTGTTGTTGGGCTTGTATCTGAGCCACAACATGTGACTGAAGCTGAGAGAGAACTTGGACTTGTTGCTGAAGCTGAGGCACTGTAATAACTTTTGTTGGAGGCTGCTGAAGTTGCAGCTGAGGACGAGTTGGGGATTGCACAGGAACCTGATTTAAACTTTGAGTAGTTGGAAGGGTTGAGACCGAAGTCTGAACCTGAGGTTGTGACTGCTGCAGCTGAGCTTGAATTTGTATGGGAGCATGGGGCTGCATCTGAATCTGTTGTTGGGTTGTAGTCTGCACCTGAGCTGGTTGCTGAGGCTGGACGTGGGACTGGCCTTGTGGAAGGATTGCAGTCTGCGGCTGACTCTGGGCTTGCACTGGAGATTGCCCTTGAGCCTGGGTCTGTCCTGGAGACTGAACTGGAGACTTGGACGACTGTGCTTCAGGTGTGACTGGAGAGTCAACAGATGCTGGAGTCTGAGATTCAGGCTGGGTCTGAGCGTCGGGCTGAAGTGCTGGCTGCGGTGCCTGCGGCTGGACCAGCGGCGCAGGCTGAGTGCTCTGGTTCTGCCCTTGGGGCTGGGCTTGCTGCTGGCTCTGAGGCTGTGCCTGGACTGGCGGCAGCGCTGATGCTGGCTGTGCCTGTGGAGCTTGCTTCTGTTCCCCTGTAGCTGTGAATTATAAACACAGGTATTCTGTTATTTCAAATGACACATCTATGAGCCTAAATAATCTGAACCTTTTAGAACTGCCCTAAAGCTCTATGCAGAAATTCAAGAGATTTCTAAGGTTATATGACACCTCCAACAAATTTACTGTAATGACAAACAGAGCATCTCGGCTGCATAAAAATTCCCATGCAACTGAAATGGAACATTTCTTACCTGAGGTTGAAGTAGAAACTGTTGTTGTAGTTGTGCTAGCTGTAGTGGCAGCTGCTGGTAGCGGGGTGAAAAGAAATCTCTGAATTGTACCATTTGGCATAGCTGCTTGCATAAGCTGTTGTCCTGGACCAGGTATTACAGTCACACCCTGAGGGATTAATTGCAACTGACCAGTAGTTTGACCTTGTCCCTGAATTACCACAGTTAATCCTTGGCTGCCACCCTGAAAAAAACATAAAATATTGATGTATTAGTGATGTAATCCTTACACAGATTTTGCAGAAAATCAGAAGAGTCGAGGTTTTGGATTTCAGAATTCAATACTTTTACCGCATAACTTATTCCTAAGATCCAAACCTAGCATCTGAGATCATAAAATACTAAAATACTCTTTCAACAATTCTGTTATCAACAGATTACTGGGTTGGAGTTAGTTGCATGTATTTTCATCCAAATATTGACAAGAGCCCTAGCCAGAAAGTAGATGAAATAGGATGCCTTTGCTAGAATTCACAAGCAATACAGAGCACGGGTAATTTTAGATGCACTACTACTTACTTTGTCAAGAATCCCAAGTTTGTGTAAGAGTTCTCTGCATTGAGAATATTTCCTACCCACGGAACAAATCCTACCCAGCTTTTATGACTGTCTGTTCAGGCTGTAATGCATTGTGTATTTCTGTTGTTTAAGCTGACACTTAGGCAGCTCCTGATGTCACTCTCAACTCAGTGATGGAGAAGGTAGGGTATTGTCCCAACACCTCAATGCATAACACTACATTTTGTCAACCCACAGAACTGAAAAAGGTCCCTACAAAAACTCTTCCAAGCCTTTTGGTGTGGAAGTGAACTCAGTCTTGCTCCACATTTATTGTTCCACCAAAAAAAGCTCATCTGGCAACAAGCAGCCTGTACATTACAGCTGCTTATATATATTATTTATAATTTCAATAATAGGTATTGTAGTAACTCACAGAAGTTTATTTTCACCCTGTGATCGACTCTAAACTTATGTTTTGCCAACAGACCTTCATGATCTGAGCAGAAGCTGTAAGAACCTTTTCCTCCTCCAGTTCCTCACACTGTTATTTTTTCCTCTGAGACCCTGGATAACATGAATGAAAACTAAATCTTCACACAAAATCAAAAGACAATGAATAAACATTACTCTCTGAAGGTCTACAAAGTAGGCCATACAAAATAATGCAAATGCTTTTTTTTCCATACTCCTAAACTTTCCTCATGCTAGTTACATTACTGCTGAATGAAATAGAAAACAATACTCAAAACTCTACATACATTATCTAAGCTTCTTTCAGTCTGCAATTATACTATTGGTCATCCAAAATGAAGGCCCAAACATAAATTTATGAGCAACTACACTGCACTGCTGACATCCAAATGCTTGATAAGATGTTTTGTAAGTATTGGCACATTTTCAAGCCCAGAGGCTGTAAACATTTTACCTGTCCTTGTGTTAGTTGGGTGAGCTGGGCCATAGTGAGTTTCACTTGGCCCTGCTGCGGGCGAGGGGGCTGTGCTGGGGTTTGTGACTGTATCTGCTGAGGTGGTGTTCCAGGACTTGTGACGGTCTTCTGTCCAGCACTGGAAGAAGCTGTGCTGGTACTAGAAACTGCTGTTGAGACAGGCTGACCCCTGATTATTTGAGTCACCACTTGCTGTGTCTGACCTGTAAGGGAATAAGTTGTGCTAAGTAATGCGTTTCTAACATTAACCATTAGCACAGCAAACCTACGAGTCACAACAACTTGCAGTTGTGTATAATCAGATGAGTGAAGCAAATGCTGCAGTTTAAAGAAAGTCTTCTTTACAAACCACTTGTCTGTGTGGTTGATTTGAAAAGGTGTGCAAAATATTTCCTACTATAATTCAGTGCACATAATTAGAGTACTTCAAACACTTATCTCGCCTTTACAATTTCTCAAAGCACAATTATTCTCAACTTTTTTATTTGTTTTCAAGTTAATGGACTTAAAAAATAGATTTCCCAGTATCAATGAAGACCAAGATGGACAAAGCCTGCAACCAACACATGCAAAGGCCACAAAAGGCACTTGTTAGAAGTCAAGCATCAAAATGAGGTATTTTTACAGTGGAATGTATGACACAGAAATATTGATGAAGAAACAAACCATGGATTTCACAGTGGTGATTTAAATATTAAGAGGAACCTACTGGCTGGAAGAATACCTTGTTGCACCACTACAGGGGTTCGAATGATGGTCTTTCCAAGTGTTGACTGCTGAAGTGGTGTCCTTATTACTGTCATACCGGGGCGGAGAGGTGTCCCTTGCACCACCTACAGACACCAAAATGGAGAGCATATGTAAACTTGGGAGAAAAGCCACTGGGATATTTCCATCCATAAACACTATTGCCAAGATGAGCCCAACACTTTGAAAAGCGACTCAACAGAGCTTTTAATATATCTGCCAATAACTTAAAATATATGCATTCCCCATTTTGGTTTTGTTTTTTTTTCATTAAATAACCAGAAAAACATCTTACTTGTGAAGTGCTTGTTGTTCCTAATGTCCCGGTGGTATTTGGCCTAATGGTTACAGTTGCTGTCCTTGGCTGGAATGAAGTAAATGTTTGACTTGCACCTGTAGTCGATGGAATGATACCCAATACCTTTTGCTGAACCTGAACAACACCTAATTAAAGAAAAACGAGAATTTGTTAATAACATAATTGCCAGCAAAAGAAGTAAATGCAACTCCAGGGTGGCATTTAGCAATCAGTCTCCAGGTTTCTAGAACACCTTTGAGCGTTTCAACATTTCTTGGGAGAGCCTCTGTCATATTGCAGAAAGAAGCAGCATTACACTTTGTTGACAGTCCAACTACATTTTAAGTTAAGAAACAGGTATTTTAGAAAAGATTAAGGAAGGAGTGAATCTTCACAAAGATCGGTTTGATGGTAACCGCAAGTTAAGTCCTTGCATTGACACGGTGCCACAAATTAGTATTATACAACCATTAAAAGCTATAAACTGATTAAGTTAAAATGTAGGAGACCATTTTAAACCTTTCACTTAGAAGCTTGTGGTGCTGAAGAAAACTGATAATGCTTTTCCTGTCACCTAAGAAATTTCAATGCAAAACTAGTAGGCCTCATGATTCCCTCAGATCTGAATTATAATGGAGACAGAGAGTTGAGCTTTTCTCTTCAATACACATTCTCAAATCTCAAAATATCAAGTCCTCTTCTTGAGGCAAGAAGAAAAATGCTAATTTTAGTTTGGAGTCAAACTCTTGCTCATCAGTGAAGAGCAGATGCAGGCATTAGTAACTAAGAACAGCAGCTTTTTTTTTTTTTGTGGAGAAAGTTATTCCGTTGATATATAATTTAGGTAACAAAAAATAACCCAACATGCTTCATTCCACATTGTTAAAAATAAAGCTTCTAATTTTGCACTAAGAAATGCAGAACAATTTATAGGCAAAAAACTTGCATTTTTTCCCCCTACAGACACAAATATGCAGTACAAGGGGAACAAGCTCTAGAAACTTGTGTATATATATATATAAATATTTTTCCCCCTTCAAGTCACAGTTTACTTCATTGTAGTGTTAATGGAGAATTAATCAGCAAGCTGGCATACATTTTCAGTCGAGTTCCCTTTCCCCTACCTCCTTGAGTTGATGGCACATTGACGGCAACAATCTTGCTGTTTGCAGGGAGTGGCAGCTTAGTTATCACTTTCCCTGCCATCGTTACTGGACTGCCTGAGATCTGGAAGGTCTGCCCTGTGCTGGCAATGGTTGTGGCTGAAGTGGCAGCTGTGCTAGTGGCTATTGAGGTACACAGAACAGTCAGTTTTAGAGCAGAATAATTAGTCAATGAAATGACTACTTTCAAGTATGAAACAGTAAACTACAGGATTATTTGCACAATAATTTTTGAATGTGTCATACTTTCTTTGGTAAAGATTCTTTTTTGGAAACAGTATGTTACAGCACAGAATGCTTTCATTACCAATCATTACTAATACAACAACTGTCAGTAATAAGAGTAATAAGAGACAGGTAAGAAAAAAGGACTACCTAGGAGGTCTGAACAAAGAAAAATCAGACAGGTTTTATCTCAGAAACATCCTGCTGACTTAGCAAGAGAGTTAAAGAGCAAAGATAACAAGAAGTGGAGTAACACTATATCTTTTGGAGAAGATGCAGGTGCCATACATAAGATGAACCCCAGCACATATTCGTTCCATGACAAACAGATACTTACCTGTTGAAGATTGGCCTTGTTTAACCCAAGTAGCAAAAGTCTGATGGAAATTCTTGTTCTGTTGGAATGTTACTGTAGCTGGAGAACCCACTTTGGTAGTAAGTACTACTTTGGTTCCAGTGGGGACTGGGCCCGCTAAAGGGCCTACCACAACTTTCTGTGGCGTTGAGACAGTAGTTGCAGTGCTGCTGGCTGTGGTGACTGCAGGGGTCACACCTGCTGCAGGGATCTGCTTCTGCTGTTCCAGTCGTTTCTATGGAATTTAGAAGAAAAAAAAAAATTGAATGAAGGGATAATTAGCATTTTCAGATTTTGTAAAATAAAGGCTGTCTCATCCTAGTATTGAAAAATAAAGGACTCTGGTAGGATGGTGGTTCAAGTTGTAAAGGACTGAAGAATAAGCTGCTTGTGCACCCCTACAGCATGAGACTCCTTGACCTGCAGAACTACAGCTCTGCTTACTGTACACAGCCAGAAATACTCCCTTAGAGCACCTTTAAAATCCTCAGTCTATGCTAATTTCATGGCACATTTTAAAGAAAACTTATTAGTCTCAGATTAATTGGGGAGGTTAAAAAACTCTGAAAAATATCCTTCTATATTTGGCTTTGACCATGTGCATGCTGCCTACATTGATGCCAGTGAGCACTAAATCATCATTAACATGGAGTTTATTACTGGCATTCCTAACTTTAGAGCTCCCTGCACTGGGATCCTGCCAGGTACAGAATAAAATAAAGAGACTGTATCATTCTACTTCAGCATTAAGAATGTAATTTAAAAAATTATTCTTTTAACTGTAAATCCAGTCTGCAGCCTGATTAAAAAAAAAGTATGTTCAAAATCCCTTACCTTAGCCAGCAACCTTTTGTGCTCTAGCTGTCATGAAATGACATGGAATTTAGTGAGCCACTTTGTGAAGGGATGGTAGCGGTAAGCTCTTAAAATTCCAACTAATCTATAATTTTTCCCTATATCAGTGGAATTATCACTGTATTTATTAATTTAAATTTTAGTGTTTGGTTAGCACTCTATTGCAGTAACACCCACGAATCAGAACCACTCACTGCAGTCACGTATTTTCTCAGGGAAGATGAAATGAAAAGGAGTAAAAAAAAGCACAATTCGAAATAACGTAGGTGAAATATCAACATGGCATTGGGTTTCCTGATTTTAGTTGCATGCATTTATATACACAAAGACACATATATATCTATATACATTTATACGCAATGACCCATGGGGTTTGTTCAGTCAGCTTAAGGTAGGATAAAATCGAAAGATTCAATTTGATTGAAGGCTGAAGAACAAATGCAATTGTATTTCCAAGTCAGCTTTCCATTACACCCTAGAACACTGCTGACCTTACCTGGAGATCGGTGCTTCTCAACCTTCTTTTAACATGGAAACAAACCAATTCTTTTTGAAGTGTTATGAATTAAGTGAAAAAGTAAAAAAATAAAGAAAGGCAACCCAAACCCAATCCCTGCCTTAACACTGTTTCCGAATAATGAACGTACACAGTGGGAGCAGCATTGTTTGATGGCTTAGTTTGCACAGGAAGTGGAAAATGTTTGGAAAAAATAGTTTAAGACAGGGATAAACTTCATTTCCCATACTCTAATGCATAGAGACTACCAGTGCATAGTTGCTGACAGGTGGGACTACCAATAGCTCCCCCACCTGCTGGGCAGCCAATCGTTGGTGTTTTAGTTGAGCCTCCAATTGGGCCTTGAATTCCTCTGCCTTCTTCTGTTCACTAACCTTAGCCTGTTGTTCAACTGCCTGTGCCTTTTCCTTCTCCACCCTGTCAAAGACACAACCAAAAGTAAGTTACACCACCACATAAAATCCAACCACCGAACTGGATTTCATTTTATCCAGTTTAATTGCTCTTAGAGAACAAATGTCAAGACTGAAAACCTGGTCATGGCTTTAAAAGTATTTTGAAAGAAACTGTTGAAGTTGCTACTGCAATACCTTACAGGAAACTATTAGTCAAAACTGGCATTTCTAATTACATCCCAGACTGCAAACAATCTATGTGATACAACTGATTTAAAACAATTAATTCTAAGAGACTCAGAAACATTCTTTCAACTCTAAGCATGAAATACTGAAAATATTCATTTTATGACTTAAATATTCTCAGGCTGAATTTACCTTTACTCTTCTTGTATAAATTAATCTTATTTGTATTATGGAAGTATTTTTATTAAAGCCATGCCAAAAGCAGCCTAAAGCCTTCCCATGCATTGTAATAATAGCCTTTTAGCACACAAAGGTGATTAGTTTATAAGCATGGAAAAAATAATATAATACTAGTTCTAACCAATCTGTAAGATCTGCATAAATAAGCTGAGATACCAGCAAACAGTTCAGCTTTACAACTTTAAGCTTGACTATCATTATCAAACCACAGTAAAAAGGCAACGCAGATCTGCTTCTACTGATTGTAGCTGCCAAGTTTGCGTTTGTCTAGCAAGAACTTTCATTTAACACACACACACAAATTAAACCTGCTTTCTGCAAAAGCTCATTTCAGCTCGTTTACCTTTCAGCAAATGCCCTGATCTCCCACAGTTCCAATTCTTCCTCTGCTACCCAACTTTCAATTATAACAGGGCCTGTTTGCTTGGGTGTTTCTGGCCTTTTTGGCCTTAGCGCACTTGATCGCAGTCCCTTCCTCTGGGGTGTTGGAGTTTCTTTAGAGAACAGTCAAAACACACAGATTAAGCTCAATCATAAAACAAAAGTGAAGTGTAACCCAAGATTCAGTGTCTCTTTCACACTCATTTTATAAACAGGAAAGTCCTTCAGCTTCAGATAAATCACGTCACTGAAACAAAGGACACATTTAACAAAGAGGTGCATGAATAGTTCATGTCAAGCTACATTTACTCCCTTCTTGGTCTGAATTTGTATCAAAGATCCAGCTACTTTCATTTCTGCAGGAGCTTATGGGAAGAGAAAACCAAATAAATGTATAAACAACCATACCTTTTGGAGCCTCTGGTACACCAATGGGACAAATAATTTTTCTTATACAGTACTCTGAGCGGATTCCGTACGGCCCAACATCTCTTCTCTTGATTATTTCCGTTGTTGTAATTTCAGTTTCAGATGTTTCTACAACAAATTAGTTTCAATACATTAATAACAGAAAACAAATAAAAGCTACAACACCCCAATATACTTGAGGTAAAGAAACAGCAGCTAGCACGAATGGAAACAATTCGAATGCCACAGCCAACGTCAAGCCTTTACAGAAATGCTTGGAAGGAGCGTAATACTCACAATGAGCAGCAAGAGCTTTTGCACTAAGAAGTCTAGAGATGTAAAGAAACAATACCTGTACGTGTAGTTCCTCCTCCAGGTGGAGCTTTTGCTGCCATATCATCCCATTTGAGACATGCCCACAATAATCGCAACATAAGGCTCACTCCAGCCAGTGATTTTACTGTTTGAAGGCGGTACCTAACAATAGAGTATTAATTATATTTCAAAATAAAAAAGTATTTAAAACCAAAGCAATGGGACACAGGTTTTCCATTCTACCTTTATCGAACAGTACCGAAAATGATCGAGTAACAAACCAGTAACATTTGCATGTTTGGGCACAAACACATATATCACCTGTATTTGAAAATTCAATTAGTTTCATCACATCTGTAACTTTTTCCTCAAAATATAAAGTATGTACCTCCAAGTGATCCCAAAAGTTGGCCTTGGGGATGGATACGGCCAGATATCCAAAGCAGGCTTTGCGTTGTAATTGAAATAAGGAACTTCTCGGATCCCTCCTTTTCTGGCCAGCTTTTTTAAGTCATCGTTGGGTAAAACAAATATGCTTTTTTTACTGCTTTTGGTAACAAATTTTCTATAAGATGGTAAGGCAGTTCCAGAACGAGTTTTTTTGGGCCTTGTGAATTTCATTAACTTCACTTTGTCTTTTGTAGAATATTCTTTGCTGACAGTCATCGAAGTCACCAAGGTGCCTTCTGGGGTAGTCAGGGAATCGGTTACTGTGGTTGTAACCACCGTTTTACTGTGCTCTTGTACAGAAATGACATCAACGTTACTGTCTGTAGCTGGAGTGCTAAGCTTAGTTACAGTAGTGGTGGTGGTGACAGTGGATATGGCACAATTTTCTGTAGACGATACTACTGTGGTTTGCTCATCATTTGAAGCTACAGTCTCTGCAACTTTAAAGACAGTTTTGGATTCTGTAGACACAGTTGATGTTGTGGTAGTCACTTCAGTAATAACAGTCTTGACTTTACTTTCTCCATTAACATTTTCCATCTTGTATGCCTGTACTCCGTTCTGATCAGCGAAGTCACTACTCAAGCTAGATTCCTCACATGAGGTTACAGGCGACGGAGCGACTTTCTTATCCTCAGCTGCTTCAGTTTCCATAGATTCTGTTTCGCTATTCAGGTTATTTTCTTTACAGGCAGCATGTGTTGGTGTGGAAGCAGTGCCAACAAAGGTGGATCTTGCAGAATAATGTTGGTTTTCTTCAGTTTTCTG
This sequence comes from Todiramphus chloris collaris, assembly GCA_025345505.1. Lineage (NCBI taxonomy): Eukaryota > Metazoa > Chordata > Aves > Coraciiformes > Alcedinidae > Todiramphus > Todiramphus chloris. Next base: position 3,947,743 of record JANVCC010000127.1, on the reverse strand, counting down.
CACATACTTGGGAACTTCATCTGGTGGCTGAAGACCCTCTCCTGATTGAAACTCAGGTGAACTCTGCAGACGTGACTTAGGGTCCACGTTATTTTTGTCCTTTGTGTCCTCTATCATGATGTCCCCATTCATGAATGGTTTTACTGCAGATTCCTTAAAAGTCAGTGGTTTTATTTCCTGTTCCGGAATGGATTTATTAATATTATTAACTTTTGGTTCAATATCCCCCCCTGCCTTAGTTTCACAGGCATCTTTAACTAAGCAGTCATCATTTGATAACACTTTAATGTCATTGTCTTTTCCATTCATTTGAAATGCCGATTTTTCTTTTTCTGACTCAGTTTCTTCATCTTTATTGTTCTTTTTGTCAGTAACACTATTTCGATTTGCCTGATCAAGACACTTGTTTATAGCACTTGTCTCCACTTTCAGTTCCTGAGCTTTCTTTTGACCATTAGCCTCAGTTAGTTTAGAGCTCGGTAAATCCTCCTCAACTTCTGCCCCATCCATGCATTCCGAAGTTGCAAGGTTTCTTTCAGAAATTAGCTCTGGTTTAAATGGTTCTAGATCTTTACTAAGTGATTTTTGGTGAAATATAATCTTGTTTTCAGATTTACTTTCAGTCTTTCCTGGGGCCATTTCTTCCTCCATTTCACTTTCTTGAGAGGATGCTGGTCCAATATGGCTTTTTAACATACAGTTGTTTTCTGTATCTTTGCTCTGCTGTTCAGAATTCCCCTCTGAATCTGTTTTTTCTAGCGTGGACAGAGTATCTTTTCTACAGCTGCTTTCAGTTAGCGCTGCCTCGAAGTTTTCACGTTCACACTGAGATACTCTGGTAATAGGTAGTTTTTGTTTCAAAGGTTTTTCATGTGTTTCTGAAACATCCCATTTGTCTCTGTCTTCTGCATTTGTTTGTTGCAAGCCAGATACAATGGAACTCTCAGACTCTTCAAGAGCCTCTTGTCCTTGACACTTATCAGCAGTCATAGGTTCAGGGTTGTTTTCCTTACTGTCATTCTGAATGGAGCTTTCACCTTCAGAGGACTGAGGCGAGTCTCCATCCAGTAGCTGGCCTTCTCTTTTTGATAGCCTGTCTGTCAAAGGCAAAGAAGGTTCATCTAGCTCACCAGTTTTGGTACAAGAGCTGCTGCTGGTTGGCAGGCAGTCCTGTTCTGCATCTTCGGTTTGGGTCTTATCTGAAATAGAAGTCTGATCTTGGGAAGACATGTCAAACTGGCTTCCTTCTTTTACTTTTCTCATCTGTAGCTCATCTAAGTTTTTCTGGGGGCTTACAGATCGCACGCCTGCAGTTTTAGCACTAGCCTGCAGTTTCATCCTTTCTAGACGTTGTTTTTCCTCCAGTGTAAACTGTTTTATTCGCCTCTCAAGTAGTCCATCCAATTTTGATGATTTTACTTTCCTTTTGTAGCAAGTCCTTAAATGAAATCCCTCGCTGACATTGATTATATCCAGCTTACAGTGACTATCCTCATCTTTTATGGGGGATTCAATTTTCACATCATCTACATCCATAGGTTCTTCCTTGATGACTTTTTCATTTTCACCATCAATTTCTTTTTCCACTGTAAAGAAGAAATAACACTGAATCAGTAAGTACCCCTAACAATGAATACCAAACTATATTGTTACATTAAGTACTGAGAAATAAATGGATCTTTTAGCATATTAACAGATTTCAAGAAAAAGGGAACAAAAACTTCAGATGCTACCACAAGGGATAATAAGCAATCATTTAACTGAAGCATTTTAAGTGTCTTGACAAGAACCTATTACAGTTTTTCTGTAGTTATTTCTGAGGTCCTGTGCTTTTACACATGCAATGTTGTAACCAAGAGCTAATTTTACAATAGTTTAAGTTTATCACCTTTGTCTTTTGCATGATCTAAGTTTTCAGAAATTGTATCAACTTCTACTTTTTCTTCATGCGACTTTTCTTCTTTCACTTGTACTTTCTCCAAGGTTTCTGGAACATCTGCTTTGTCTTTTGCTTGCAGATCATGAGAATCCTTTGTTCTATCTTTCTCTGCTTTTACCTTAATTGCACCTTTTCGTTTATCCAAGTTGCATTTTTCATCTTCGCTCTTTGCTATTAACAAACGGTATCAATTATTCAGAATATGTTTTATGCTCTGCTACATTTTAAAGCATGTTAGTTTACCCCTCAAATCATTCACACATCATTACTGAAATTCAGAAACAGAATTCAGTATACAACGGTAACATCATAGTTGAAACTTAGTGTGATACTGAGTAAAAAACAATAGAGATAGAACTGTTTCATTTACATTATTTTTTAGGGAGTCCCTGTTCAGCTTTTCTTAACATCTCCTCCTCCCCCCACCTCAAAACAGCAACAACAAAATTTTTCAGAAAATTAAACACCACTTTCTGAAAACCCAGCCTATTAAAAGCATATTTGGTCAGACTCTGAGAGTTCACAAATAATTGTGAATTAATTTCCACAGTTAAGCCAGAATTGATTCCCATGACTTTGTGCTTCACACTGTTACAGAAAGCAAAACAAATTTAATTTAACAATCATAAAGACAGCACTAAAAGCAGCAGCATCCTTCTTATTCTTGATCCGGTTTAAAACAACAGGGGAAGCATTACCTGAATAAGTGAGGAAAGAAATGATTTTGATAGGTAATATAGGGTGGACTACCATTTTCTAACTTTTAAAAGGAAACTGAAGATGAAATTTCTTCCTTGGAACAAATAAGTGAGAAAGAGCATTTTGAAGTTTCTAGAGAAATAAATTTCTTTCCCCTTGTAAAAATATTGCTCCCAGATAAAATTACAGTTAAAATTCTGTCAGCCTGGAAGGAGAAAGTGTTTATATAGAAACCAGTATTTCAGATGTTAATTTTTGCTCCTGATTATCTATGTAATTTTTATCTACTGTAGCTAAAGAACGGCTACGACAAGTGAACTGGTTTTATCAGCAAAGATTAGCAGATAGCCACAAAATCTTATCTGGAACACTATTTGTAACAAAGTCTACATAACAATATAATGCAAATAATTTACCAAATAAGCAATAGAAAGCAGGATGTAATTAAATAAAAAAATAAATACATAAATGTAAGCAATGCAGACACTTACTTGGTAGCAACTTTCTGTAATTTGCATTAGTATTTCCAGGCAGTTTGGGCATAAACCTGTGGACATGTGTTTTACTAATCCAGCTCCAGCCACCATACCCCGTTACTCTATATTCCTCTCCTTTTTGTTTCCAAACCTGGTGAACATTTTTAAGACAGTAGTTTTAATGGTGCTGTTTGCTGCATTATTAAGGTGCACATTCATTGAAAAACCTAAGATGATTAAAAAAAGACAACCAACCCCAAACCCAAAAACTTTAATCTACAGACTTTTTTGAACAATTGGAAATATATTTGTGAAATCACGTACTATCTTAAAGATATATCTGCTGGTAATAAAATAGACTATCATATTAACATCTAAAAATTGTATTTATTTCCTGCAACAGTGAGAATTTATTTACCTAAAAGCTGAAAGACTGTACAAGTTTTTGAATCAACCTATGTGTTTGTTACAATAAATGAATTTAGAGCCTCTCCAACAAAAGTGTTTAGTATCTACTGTAGGAGAATATAAAGACTTTTCTATAGTAGTTCCCATCATCTTATATAACCTTCAAAAGCAAAGGTAGGAAAGCTGTATTCTGGGGTGGGATGGGAGCACTGGACAGGGACAGATATACAGACAAGATTCCAATAACCATCTAGAAACCATCCATTAGGAAAGGCTGCATTTTGCAGACAAACATCTGTCAATTCAGGCAGGGTCACTAAGAGCATAATACATGTCAAATTTAGTTCAGATCAAGATTATGGGCTTGAATACGTGGGCATGGTTCCTATGCCAATGGCAGGGAGTAAAGCAAAGACATTAACATTTTAAGTTTAAAATGAAAACAAAAGATGACTAAGAAACCAACAATTTCAGTATTTCGTTTCTTCTTCACACCAAAAGCCTTACCTGATGTTTGACAGGAAATGTGTATTTCACCCATGTAGCTTGCTGCATTGTTTCTTCTTCTTCTTGTTTTCTCTCTTTTTTTTTCACTTTCTCCTTTTCTTCTCTTTCAATTGCTGTCATTCTGCGTAATCTAATACATAGAGATTTAAGTGCATTTCAGTACAGGATCTCGTTATCAAATCTAAGTTGTCAAACAACCACATATACTACCCCTTGGAACAGTTTGAAATATCTGAAGTTAGGAGGAAAGCCCAATATCAGGTGATATGTATTACTTGCAAGAGGAAGACTACTTTTTTGGCTATTCTAGCAAAGCAAACACAGCTGCCTGCAACTGTGTCTAACATCAGACATCTTGTTTCTGCTTCTATGACACAATGAGAGACAAAGACAGACTCCACTGAACTGTGTTGAAATTTGCTCTGCTAGTCTCACAAAGTTTTATCACTTTCATACTGTGGCTCAGATAAAGAAAATAAACTTGTTTTGCAGGGGCAATGACACTATAAAAATCTTGTAACGTATTTTCAGTGTTTCTGGTTGAGAAAAAAACCCCACTTCAAGTGCTGAATGACAGACTAAATTTAAACACAGTTCTCTTACAGACTTAGAGGAACTAGTAATTGTAAAACAAAGTAAAGTTCACATACTCAAAAATATTTTTCTGTTTATTTATTTTACCTGGTGTGTCCCAAGGACTCCCGCCAGATTGGCAGCATGACAACTGGTTTAATTGCACATTCCAATATAGCCAGTGCTAGTGCGAATTCTCTAGGTTTGCTGCACATCTGAACAGCCTTAATCCAGTTAGACCTGAAGTGGAAAAAAAAGATAAAACCCTGAAACATGTACATGCACTAATATAGCATGCCGTGTTAATAAGAATTAATGGTGGGATAAAACATCCTATATTTAGTAATACTTCACTCAAATGTGCAATCTTTCAGCCATCCATCACAAAACACATGTATGTTATCTTCTACTTTAATTTACCGAAGCACGGTGCTTGGAAATCACCCATTTGAAAAAAACAAAGACCATTGCTTATTAATGCTGTTAGCACAAAACACAAGGAAACCAAGAGAATACATATTTTCATTTATTAATTTACCTGTGGGAAGCCCAGTTAGGGTGAAGGAATGATGCCGGGATATTGTTTTCTAGCTGAATAATAGTTAGCCTCAAAGTGGATATGGTAAGAACTTTGGACCCATGTACAGACCCATTCCATTTGAACTCTCCAGCAGGAGTCAGACAGAATTTATGTGAGAGGTGTCGTCTCTTGTCATGGTCCTCCCTGTGCTGGTGCTTGTTCAGTGCGAATGAATTAGTGGCATACTGATTATGATAAACACGATACTTCCCCTCTTGCCCTAATTTGAAATAATTGTTGAGATTTCCTTTCATCACAACTTCCTTCTTGGTGTTCATTCGTGAGACTTCACCTTGAGAGTTGACCACCAGAACCTTGTGAAAGAAAGAATCATTTTAAAAGATTCACCTAAGTTTCAAGTATTTGTTTACTTATTTATGATTTAGATTTCAACTGGCTATATAAAAAATAATAATAATAAAAAAATTTGAATCACTTTGTAGAAGCAAGTAACTGTTTATCCAATGCACTAAATATAGGTACTTCATCACTGACTGTACCGAGTTAGGATATTCCCAAAGATCAACTTCAGCGTTAAAAAACCCACCATCCAGACTCCTCAAGCAGTCAAAGAGGAACCCATTTTCCTGTTCTCAATTATGCCTAATGGGGGAGACAGCTTTGTGAAAACAGCTTCACTAAACTTAAGTAAGCTTTCTGTGAAACCTTTCCTTGGTAAAGCACAGAATCCAAACATGTAGTGAAGCAAACAAATACCTTTGACAACATGGCACGGATAACATCACTGGTCTAAGTACTCATAACCCAATTCCAAACATGAAAAGGTTTGTAAATAAATATGCTAAATGTTAACTTACAAGGAGAACCAGTTAACAAAATAATACAACAAGCAATATGCAGACAACTGACTGCAACAAACATTCAAACACTTTGTTCCTGGAGAAAGTAGGCTACTTAAAAAAAACCCCCACAAACGGACAGAACATAACAAAAGAAACCCCAACCAACCAAAACACCCCACCAAACAACCCATGGCCATACATAAATATATGTAAGTGGCAGACATGTGAGAGAGAGTTCACTTCCATCTGCACCAGGCAGTGCTAAAATTTTGCAATGATTGTCTCTGAACGACAACAGAGATTTATTACGACCTGGAAACGTGACTATTACCTAGCTCCTCACACAACAGTCAAACAGAAACCATTGGCAAGCTGTAGCTTTGGCACACCAGTTCTGAGAGGTTTGAAGACAGAAGTGGGAGAAAACACGTATAACTTATTACTGGCTGTATAGTAAACAATTCCCTAACTTTTACAACCAGCACATTAAAAGAACAGAGATGCACTAGGTCACTGTTGTACCACTCTACACACAGCAAGAGTAAAGAAGCAAGATAATAAAGAGCAAGAGTAAAGGAGGAGGGAAAAAAAAAAAACTTTCTGTGATATTACAATTTCACCATTTTCTAATTTATTAGGACTACTTTTAAAGTACCTCCACTGCCTGCCAAAATCACCTTTTGATTTTTAAAAAGATTATCAGTTTTCTAAAACAGCTTTCATACTTCTTTGAGTTTTCCAAGATGTGCACAAACCTCTCTGCCTTCTTTATATAACTTATTTGCTTCATGTGCTGCAGCAGCAACCTGCTGGCTTTTCATCTGGCTCAACTTGCTATCTGGATTTCGTAATCTTGTGAGCATTCGCGTCGAACCTGGCGTGCCTTTTCCTGCGCCTGGAGAATCACTTCTTTCACCATTAGATTTCTCTCCTGCCCAGGAAAAAAAGGCTTTTAAAACAAACTTTAAAAGTTTTCTATTCATGTACGAGAGTTACAAAATGGAAAAAAAAAAAAAAAAAAAAAGAAAAAAAATTAAAAATTCAAAGATGCATAAACCAAAAGTGTATGAGACATTACTATTATTATTATATATATATTATATTATTATTATATAGATTATTATTGATAATATTAATAGTAGAGACACTACTATTATTAATATTATTACCTATGTCCTCTGAAGTCTGGGATCCCCTCTCGGCATTTTCAGCATCATCAGGTGTCTTAATGGAGTCATTCTGCCCAGAGCCCAACTCACTACTGTTGCTGTTTTCAACATCTGACTGTGGAGGTGCAGCAGAAGTGCTGCTGCTGTTGCTAGGGATCATCTGACCAGTCTCTTCTACAAAAGAACAACTTCAGTTTTAGTTTTCTTTCAAATCGGATCACTGCAATTTTTTCCAGTTTTACATTTTTAATTTTAAAAGGCAGAACAACATTTTCTTCTGGACTGGAAAGAAATATCCATAAAATATTTAATTCCCTCCAGAGCACTGTATCCATGAAAGAAATTTTTCTTCTGTTTCAAGCAGTTTCAATTTTTAGAGATCTGAAGAACTGAAATTCACACTTGCATGAAATATAACCATATTTTAAAATACATTTTTTTTCCTATAGATGCACACACAGAGAACCCTCTCCTGAGACTGTTTTGCTTTTAGAATGCAGATTTCAAGAAATTTGGTCTTCCTGCAGCTTCTATGACTTAGTCTCTTTTGAGTTTTCTTGTGCTTTTAGCTGCTTCTCAAAGCCCACACCTTTCAAGTCCCCTCCAGTTTTCCACTGAGTCTTTGATTGTCTCTTCAGCACATTAATTCTGAGGAATTCCAGATTTCAGTTCAACTGGCACCACTCTGTGCCTAAGCTCCTCCTCTGTAAACTGAAAACCCCATCCTTTTACAGTCTGATGGGTCTAGGTGTTGCTTCAAGGTCAGTCAGACAAATGAGTTCTTGGTCCTCAGTTGTCCTTGTTACTGTCTTGACAGCCATGGGCATTATTGCACCCTCATTTGATGCTAAGGCATGAGTATGACCTTTCAACTACAGCATCAGTAGTGAACTGCAGCTACCTAGAAATTAATCACTCCAGCTTTCCAGTAAGAGCAAGCCACCATTCCTCAAATAAACATAGTCTTGATTCTCTGCAGAAGACACACGGCTTAGCTGTTTTCAAAACATTAACATTTTTGTTTATCTGTTTCTAGAATTCTTCCAAAACATCATGGATTCTGTTGTTGTTAAGGAAGGTGACAACAAAACCTCCTTTTTGTGAAATAGTCACTCCAAGCAAAAAGACAATCAGGTAAATATTCTGTCATTCTTAGAAGATCCCTAACCTAAGTACCTCTTGATTTCTGGCTTTGCCAAGTGGGTGACCACCACCATTTGATCCATTTCCTGTTTTACTAAGAGGAAAAGTGGAACCGTTCGTGGTGCCTGCTGTTCAGAGGAGAGTGGAAGCACCCAAACTAGATGCTCAGTAGAAGACTCATTTCCAAACTGCATTTAACAAGGATGGTGACAGTCTCATCCAGCTTTGCATTTTACTCTTATTCTCCCCTTCTCTAGGGGCAGCTGCCTCACTGATACCTCCCTCCCTCTGAAACGAGGGTCTCAAGCTGAAGTTTCATAATAGGCACACAGTAACACTATGAATACAGTAAATTAGATTTGAGGTAGAACACACTCCAGACGCACACTCTTGCCTACAAAGGAAAAAGAAAAAAAAGCCCACTAATTTAAAAATAAGCTAGAAGCTCTGGAAGGAGAAAAAGTACCTGTGAAAGTATAATAAAGAAATAATGCTAAATATCTAAGTGAATCTTTAAAATAAAATACAAGTCCATAAACAACATTAGCAGATCTTTTCTGTCAGACCTCTGTACAGCTATTTAACTTAAAAATGGAATAAAAATAATATGAGAAGCAGCAAAATTATTTGGTCAAATATCTAAAATGTATCCTTTTTGTCCCATGCACTAGGACATTTTCTGTATTAAAAACGTGTGTTATGATTATGGTTTAAATCTTAGCTTTCATTTTCTCCTCCTATTGACGAAGTTTATTGCAAGGTTTGGATGCATTCACAGTTGCAAATTCAAGAGCTGCAACGTGTATCTGAGTGGAGAACTATTTCTGTGGGAGAGAAAATATTTACTGTAACTTTAAAAAAATGTAACACACTGAGTAGGGCTACATTGAAGATTATTTTTAGACTTTTAAGAATTGAAAATAAGTTATTTTAACAGTAGCCACATGTTTAGAACAAAACCTGGTTATGTAGTAAGGCTTGTAATAAAACATAACTATGTCACAGAACAGAATTCTGAAACTGTACACTCATAATTTATGTTACACCTAATCAAGTGTCATTTATTCATAAATCTAAAGTTTGGTGGGTCTTTTTTTGTAGTTAAATAGTGCATATTACTACTTTTGAACCACTGACATGTCAGAACATAACACGTTTAAAATACAAGAGCCTCTGTGCTTATAATTCTGAAATGTGTTTAAAATTCCTAGCATGACAATTTTAATCTTGACATTTCAGTTCAATGGTTTACTCAGGTGAATGAAAATAACTTTTCTTGTTAGTACTTTACACAGTAGATGAGAGGTTAAAATAATAAAAAAGCCAGCAGCAAATTAGAATTTGAAATAAACTCTGATAGGATGCTAACAATTGTTATGGATCACTATGGAAAAATAAAATATACAGAAAATAGAAAATAAAAAGCTTAGCCATAGTCATCTTTGGAAGGCATGGAAACAAATGCTAATGTCACAGAGGGCCACAAATTTCAAGCACTGGTTGCAAGAAAATTAACTTTGAAATGTTAATGACAACGTAGCAGTAAAGGATGGCACTGCAAGCAAACAGCATGAGTGATATACGCTGTGAATGGCTTTAGTGGACAAACCAGATAGAAAAACTGAACAGATTCCCCAAATTACAGAGGCATTGGTAACAGTGCCTTCTGTACCTGAGAGTTCCTGAGGGAGCTCTGATGCCACCTTCTTCTCTGCCACGTTGTTGCTATCAAGGGTTTCTGACTGACACCCCATTGCGTTCTTCCCTTCAGAGCAACTAGTCTCTCCTGCAGAAGGATTTGTGTTGTTGTCATCAGTGCTTGATGTCACAGAGTTACTTTTATCCCCAACGACTGTTGCCTCTATAGTAAAACGCACAACAAAACTTTAGGGATATTCTTTAGGATGTCTTAGGATGTCATTTGGCATCATCCAACTTCAGCAGCTTTGTTTGTCTGTTTGGTAATGCTGAAAAACATTGAGCTTTTTCCTTTTCCTTCCCTCTATGAGACAGTATTCTTTCAGAGTCTAACTATTTAATTCTGGTGAGGAAAACAATGTTAAAAATAACGTAATATTGCTTACGACAAACACGCTGATCACAACCTCTAAGTGCCATCTGTACCTCAAGCCAAGGTATCTACAAGCTACCTGTATTTAACTTGAAAAGTAGGAAAATTGGTGAAATTACGTAAGAAGAAAAACAATTCTAAAACACAGCGACAAAGGAACTTAAAAATATCACCTATTACTAAAAAAATAACTTAGAGAATCATGAAAAAGTCACATTAACATTTAAAGAAACTAGAGGATCTTAAGTAAAGATTGTCTATACTTAAATGAAGTTCTAAAGCACAGTCATAGTTTCTTTACCTTCTGTTTTCACTTTCTCCCCATCTTGCTCAGTGGGTATTTCTTCAGTTTTATCTTGGTCTCCAGATTCTTCTTTGCCTCTGTCAGCATCTGTCTGGTCATTATCAACATCACTTTTGGCCTTTTCTGCTTCATCATCTGCTGTGTTTTTATCTTCCACTGTTTCTCCTTTTCTTGCTCTGATAATGTCCAGAATTTCATCTACAATAGAAGGTATGTTGTCATCAATAAGCAACAAACCACCACTTACAGAACCACTGACCAGAAAGAACATGGCATCAACAGTACTTCTTTTCAATGAGACAAAAGATAACATCCAACTTCTCATCACTTCTCCCCACTTAGAAGAAACCGTTTCAAAGATCTCATTATTGATTTCTCAGTCATGCATTTATATAGTGATGACTTCAATCAATTTTTGAACTGGAATATCTAATCTTCACATCTTCCCTAGAACCAAAGTTCAAACCTTCACAGACTTAAATTGCTATGTATTGCTCCAGGGTAGATAAATTAAGTTGATGGGGAACTGCAGGAGATACACATTCTTGCAGACTTTCCGTAATATTGGAGCAAATACTGGAACTCTAATATCCAACTCACATTGGCTTATTAAGTGTTTAAGAGGAGTTATACAGATATACATAAGACAGTACTTCAAGAAACATTTGACAGTTAACACAGCTCCACTCCAACACATGCAATGATCACAATCTGGCACACTCCAAGCACACCAAGAATCCAAATCATTCAGGACATCCTGGTACACACGATACCTAGTCCTACAAGAAGTCAGCACCACAAAGCCACGCTGCGTGATAATTCTCCATCAGCTTCCATAAACGTCTTAAAATAAATATAAATCAGTATTTGAGTCAAAGTGCAACACCTATTTCCATTAAAGAAAATCTTCTTTACCGTTTGCTGCAGAAAGGAAAGACTTGTTGTTGCCCCTTGCTTTATTAGTGAGATCTTCTGTCACATCCATGTGCCGATGAATTTCTTCACGCATTTCTTCCAGAGTTTTGCATAGGTCAGCTTCCCAGTAATCTTTGTCTAGACATTCAGTTAACTCTGCCAGTTGTATCTTTGTGCTATAGTACCAGATTTTCTTTTCTTTCTCACTTTCTGAATCTTCCTCTCTGTTGGAGTATCAAAAAAACCCATTAAATTTAAGATATCTCAGTAACCAGCAAAAATTAGTATCAGCCTACTTTTTGCAGAGAACTACTAAATGCTAATACCTGAATGTGAATAAACAAGTTGCATGAGGCCATTCATGTGCACCCAGTTTAGTACCCAAATACTCCCTTCTCACTTCTCTTATCCCCTCACAAGTTCTCATGACAACTTCCTCAGGAAAGCTTTAGAAGAGTCTGCTTAAAACTGGTTTGTCCAATTTGGCAACAAGGTTTATTCTCATTATGTTTACCATTACTGTAACCAGTAATCTACTAGTAAGTCTCAAACAAATCTGCAGTGAAAGCGGGTACGGCTCCAGAATCCATAAAGGCTCCAGTTTCTGACAGAGTACTGAGGAAATTCAAAGTGTAGAATATGACATCCAGAATTTTTTTTTTATTTTAGCATCTCTATCGTATTCACCTTTGAGAGAACCAGTAATGCACAAAAGAATCATAACACAATCTCTGGAAAAGATCAAAGGATTTCCACTTTTTTTTTGTCTGGGCTACTCAACAGGGCCACCAGGCCCAAGCAAGCTCCACAAATATCTCAGGTAACAGGATGTCCCAGAGTGCTGGAAAGGGTTAGGAGGAGGTTCCACACTGTTCTGCAGAAGGCTGCTTGATTACAGCTTGGCTTGTTTGGCCCTGTTCAGCAGCAGCAGCAGCCAGATCCAGGCTGGCTGTGGGCAGGCCCACTTATTTCCACCACATAGCCCAGCACTCCCAACACGCCAAACACTGTATGGGGTGACACGACGCTCCGTCAGCCTGGTCTGCACGTGTGGAAGAGGAGCTGAACTATCGGTACCCTTGCTCTGCCTGTAAAGGTGTTACAGGGTAACTAATAATCCTAAACCAAACGTCAATAAGAAGGGAAAACTGCCTGTAGTTTGAAAGATCTACCCTTGTAAGGTTTGTTTTGTGTTCCTCTTGACTGGCTATCTCCACATGGCTTATACATTAAAGGTGGTAAAAACTGAAGGCAATTTGATCATCATCTATTTTCCACATTCTATTTATGAAACAACTGTAATATCTGCAATCAAAACAGAATACTACTAAAATAAGGTGGTTATGAAGTTAAGAACAGCAACGTGACTCCAAATTCAACTGTTTGTCACAACCATTACTATTACAACAAAGACTGTTGGTTTTGATGATGTATCGCAAAGAAATACAATCATTTCTCTCATACAGGCCTTTGCTTATGAAGAACAACTAATTCTGCTTTACCTGTTTACCCCTCTAGGCTATCACTAACTTAGTTTCTCAGTTAAAACAGGTTAGCATGGCTAGGTTTGACAAGCTTTCTCAGAAAACAGCTCATTTCGGGACGACTGCCAACATACCGTGCATCAAAATGTAACAGCTGAACATTGACAACCATTTGACCCTATGGGATTAATTAATTAATCTTTCCGTGTGTGCTTTGAGTCCTACCCATTAAAAAACCGCTCAGATAATACAATGAGGTTATCCAAGAGTGTTTTATTTCCCCCTTCTGCTCCATTTCTATAAGGTTTTGAGCACAGAACTCCTCTCAGATTGAAGGCTATCACAACCTTAGTAACAGACGTTCAGGAATTGGGGTTTTTTCCTGACAAAAGGACCGACAGAACACGAAATGGCACAACCTTGCTGTTATGTATGCTTACATAAAACTCATCTTGGGTCAGACTTCTTCCCAAGGTTCAGGTGCATGTATGCCAGTGGAAGCCCTGGAGGGCTCATTACCAGCTCACTAACAGTCAAAGAACTATCAGAGAAAGCAATCCATTTGGGCAAAGTTAGACAAGATTTCAATGAACAATTAAAAGATTTAAGGTAACTTTCCCTGAACATCATCTTGCGTTGGCTCAAGGGTCACTACTTTTACCCTAGGAAGAAATCAGGGAGGCTATGATAAAAAGATGATGGAAAGATGCAAGTCTACACAAGGGCCGATTCCCAACATTCTCCTCTGACAAGCCAGCCAGACTGGCCAGCTTGGTGCCGGACAGGTCTGCTTAGCCTCCAGGGGAGCCAGTGGAGTCACATACACCAAGTGAGGCCAAGCAACATTTCCCACCCCTTTCAGTCTCCCTCACTGCCATGAACTATTCACTGGCAGGGTTTAGAGGCAAGTTCTAACACTGATAAAAAAAGCCAACACAGAAGTTGTTAGAAACTTTCCAGTAAAATACTAATGAAGCAGATATATCCCCTCCTGAACTCCGTGCTGATACAATTAGAAACTGGGTTAAAAAGTAAATCAGTAAATTGTTTAAAGCAGTCTATTCAAATGAAGGTCTGGTACATTTTTAATTAATGAGAGAAAACAGAGGAGGACCCACTAAGAACATGAACAGCGTGACAACCTGGCAGGAAAAAAAAAGCTGAAACTGGTTTTGATCATCGAGGAAGATACATACAACTCAGGAATAACAATTTGTCTTATTTTTGCTATCATAGTGAAAGCCAAATGATGTTTCATTATCAGTTTTCACAGCAATTTGACAAATCCAAAGCATCTCAATATTTCTAGAAGTACAACTTGTTAAAACACTGCAGCAGTTTACTAGGAGAATGCAAGTCAAAGCTCTAAATTTCCTGACATCTTGTACAAATAACCTTCACACCAAAACAAATGCAACTGACCCAGAGACATCATCCTAAATTTAACAGCTTGAAAAAATAAAACCAAACCAAAATCAAACAGCTCAGGAATTAATTTTTTTCTTGCCCTTTTTTCAACTAATTTTGATTTTTGCTCATGGGGGATGTATGAGAAACCTGCTCAGTGTCCACTTTCCCATCTTTGTAGAACAGAAGATGTTGAAAAGAGAAACAAAACCAGAATGATGGGCTTAAACAAGGCTTACCAACCTCAGCAAGTCAGAGTGTGAAAATAGAAATATCAGAGAACAACAAATCTACAAAACCCTTTAAAAGATGGCAAAACCAGTGGTGTGATAGATTTATAACATTTCTAAGGGAAGAAGGGAGAAGTAGTAAAAAGCCCCCAAAACCCCTTTGAAAACCCACAACAAAAAAAAGCAAGAATTTGGGTTTTCAGTTCTGTAATCCTTCTGGGCAAGATTTCAAATCGGTTTTTGTGCAGACTATTTTTAGACCTATTAGTTTCCTCTGGTATGTTTGATCATGTGGCACTGGTGAAGACACTCTGTTCATTTAATAGAGTTGATAGGATACTACGACTTCATGAATCTTAGGTTTTAGCATTTGGCAGTTATCCTTCAGTTAGCCAAGATGTTAGGCATGGTTCGATTGTGCTCAGGATGTAAATGCAAACCATTTGGGTTTGCAATACACAAGTGTGCTTACTGAAGCTAAGGGGCATTACAAACTGAAAACACAGAGTTTAATATCTACGTGAATTACTGAAGTTGCATTTTCCTGGAATTTAGTTACGCAGCAAATACTTTTGTCCCCTTATGAAGTGGCTTTAGCATAAAGGCACTTTATGCATAATTAAGTTTATGTCAAAGAACCGTGAAAAGTCTTGTGGAATTGGCTGCTTCTGCACAGCCCACGTGGAACTGTTAAAGAGCACTGCAGCTGCAGACCTATCAGAACAACTGTCTACCTGTTTCTTCTTCCAGTTCCATCAGGAGGATTTGAAAAAATTTGACTCTAAAGCACATACTTCAGAAAGAACTTGTTTTGGAAGCATGCACAGGTACATTTACACTAACAGAAGGCATGATTTCTAATGGCAAGAGTAAGGATAAGGACTAGCAGGGAAAGAATCTTTCAACCTAGATGATCCCCGTAAGAATACGAAAGAAAGTCTTGAAACAATTAATGGATGAACTGCATTTCTACTTGTCTTTGTAAACATAAAAATGGTTTTCTGTTTATGTTTTGAAATATTTTAATCACAAAAAAAATTCCTTTTGCCATATTGTTTACAATTCTCATCTGTTTTGATTTGAAATGCAACACTGATGCATTTTCTCTTTAAATAAATCCCGAATAAGATACAAAACTTACATTCATAAAGCTTATGATTTCTGAAACAAGTATTTTGTCCACTGAACTAACAGGAACGCAAAATCATTGGGGGGATAGAAATCAATACACTTAACCTTTGAAGATGTCTTTTCTAGTGCAGTTAAAATTACTAGAGGAAGAACATGTGTAGATTTCAAAGGATCAAGAAGCACCTGTAGGATTTTAGTTTAAAATATGTTGAAGTACATAGTGTATCAAAACCTTCTGAACAACAAATAATCCACTTCATTGAGAAAAGAATGTTGTTTCATAGATCAAGTTTAGTCAAAAATTATAACCAATCTGCCTACATACTGGGGCCAAAAAGAGCCTGTCTATTTATCTTAAAATCACCTCCTGAGTGAGTGACTCTCAGGATTTCATGTAAATTCCCAGACCTCAAATGGCAAGCAGAAGATAATTGTTCTGCCAGTACAGTAAAGCAGTGAGACAAGCCCACTGTCAGAACAACCTTTTCCTCAAGAGTTTGAAAGGGAAGATACAAAACCCATGCACATGGGAGACTATCCAGAAGTTATTAAAGCACAGGTAACACGAGCAAACAAAGTATCAGTTACATGTCCTTCACAGCCAGGCTTTTTGTGACAATCAAACTTTCAAGTCATTTTCTGGAAACAGAAGGTAGAAAATTATGCAAGAGGCATCAGAGTATCAACAGCTTCAGGCTGACCATCACATTCTGCTGAACCATCTGAATGATGCACAATGTACTGCAGAGCATGTGATTGAGTATAATCAGAGTATACATATTTTAAAAAACCCCAAACAGAGTATAAATGCATCTTTTAAAAGAGTACTTGATGCTACTGCGGTGTTTATGACATGGAGAAACTAAAAATAATCAAACACAGACTCTTTTTCTGCAAGTGTGAAGGAAGAACACAGGAAACAAAGAGCAGTGATAATTAAAAAGTAAACCATGAGTTAACAATATACGTTGGAGAAAGAGCACTATATATTAAAGGACAAAAACTATTTCTCCTCTATTACGAAAACAATTACGTAAGAACAGTCTTTTGTAAGAAAAAAACCCCAGTCCTTAGGTCCTTAGATATTTTCCTGGGAAAAACATGGAAGTATTTTTACAACTTCAGGTTCAACTTTTTGCGTAAAAAACCCCAGTACGATGGCCTCACTAACAAGGGTTTGATTATTATGAATATTTTGAGATACATCAGGATCTCAAGACCAACCAGTGACAGGAAATTACTTTAAATATACAAAGTAGATCACTTGAAGACAGGCATTTCTTGCTATTTTGACTTTGCTTATGCCTATAGAATTGTTCACATCCAACACTTTCTGAATTTCTGGTGAACACACGTGGTGAATTCCTTCTGAGCGCCTCTGAAAGTCTTGGCTTCAAAGGCAGACCATCAAACCAGTGCCAATATCTAATGGCCAAACACTAAGCAAGTGACTGTACACCAAAACTACTGTGCTATACACCATGTGACCACAAAGAGAGGTAAACAACTTATCAGTAACTCTTACAAGTAACTGTAGAGTTCTTATTAAAAGTCCCTTTCTTGTCCTCACTGCTTGTGTTTTGTGTATATTTACATTAAGATGGAGGTCCTGTTTTGTTTTTTTTTTCTTTTCCCCTTTTTATATACAATTATGTGAATATTTTGGAGAAAATGGATGGATTAATTACACAGTGTTTAAATCTTATTTACAATAACCAGCAAGTAATGGTGTTACCTAAAGAAAGAACACCTTTAAGATGGCAACAGTAACTTACAGGCTATTAATGCATTAAAAACACATTCAATACAATATTATTGTTCAGAACATACAAAATGAGTAGTTTACTTACATAATGATTCTTCTGTTGAGGAACCAATATTTTCGTCTATGCCTGTCATATCCAATGGGTTCGTGTCGAATGTATGGTTTATTTTTTTGGATTTCAGCAACACAGTCAGTTACTCCAGGCACCTTATGTGCTACGCAGACCTCGCACTGCCATTCGTCTTCTGGTACCTCTTCCAGAGGCGGTTTCACGCACTCCAAATGGTACACAGCTGAACAAGTTTCACAGCAAAGCAAATCCCCAAGTCTGTGACAAACCCTACAATGATCATCATACTGAATAACACCTTCTGACATTAACTCTTCACGTGCAATGTTTGTTGTAAGAAACTGATCCACTAAGAACTGCAGAACTTTGATTTTATTCTCTACTGGTCCATAAGGATAGTCCTCTGTCTCTTGGTAAGGAAGGACATGATGATATTCCTTGTCACTCTCACAATATACCCGCAGAACCTCTGGCCACGTCATTCCATCTATGAAATACAAAGTGGAATTAACGCTATCTTTGAGGTCAGCAGGTCCAAAGGTAGTATTTGAAGTGTCTTCTTCACGTAAAACTGCTTTTAAAAGCACTATATGCATCTCTGCCATAAGTGTGCACTGCTCTTGACTTACCAGAGCAGCACAGAAGTCCTCAAAACGAAAAGGAGAGAGGCGTAAAACAGTGCCAAAGTTCCTTAGTACCTCATAGATAGCAATAACATTCATTATATGCTCACTAGGCACCATTAAGTCCTCTGAGGATTTAGGAAACTCCAAGGGTGGGATATCTTTTTCTTCCAGTATTGGAGAACGAGGACGATGCACTCTTGGTCTTCTCCTACCTGAAATAAAAAATATCAGTAAGAATTTTGCCATTCACAGGTCAACGTGCTTAAATATCTGTCATCAGTGACCTTGTCAAACTTTCTGAACTACTGCAACTAAGGATTCACACCTTTGCTGTTACATCAATGTGATAATTCATCTCATCATCTTATATTTTAATTAACAGTATGGAAATAAAATACACATCTGAAGTTTTGCTTTAGACACTTGAAGCAGTTGCATTTCCTATATACTATACACCTACTGAATATTTAAGATGGCATATAGAATTTTAATTGGTTAAATTAGTTTAAGACATTTCCCCCAGACAAAATATTAATTTAGAACTTTTTCTCATTTTTACTCAGGATGATTAGTTTATCATCCCTTCCTGGGATTTTAGCTTTAACCTTGAAGCATCAAGCTTCAAACAACAGCTACTTTGTATTAACATTGCAAGCTATTCTCCTATCCAGCAAGAGTCTGTAGGAAAGATCATTTCAAGCAGATGTCTTTGGACATCAATTTCAATGAAATGAAAACAAAAAGAGAACCTAAATTGCTTTGTCTACTGTTTTCTAACTAGAGTATTTCTCCTGGATACCTACAAGCCAGAAACAAAAATTAAATGTGATGCTTTAGGAAAATGCTTCAGGAATTCCCCTTTTTTCAAAACAAACAAAAAAAGACCCTGCAAAGCAAAACCAACCCTATGGTTCAACAAAACAGGACATATCCACAGAATGAGGAGGAGGTAGAATTAAGGAAGGACAAAGGCTAACACAAAAAGCTAATCTGAGGAGCTGTTTCACTAAAAAGACGCTGTGTAAAATTAATTCAGCCTCAGATGCTAATTCAGATGAAATGCTCCACTTCCTTCCCTTTAATTCCACTTTCCCTGATGCCAAGCAGAAGGCTCCGTGAAAGCGGAAAGCTTTGGTAAATCAACACTCCTGGCCAGATGAAACATTTCATTCTATCAAAAGAACAAAAAAGTATCCAGCTACGTGCAACTATTTCACAGCTATCAAAGTATCAGAATCCACTCATTAAGCCTATGCCATTTTGTTTAAAAAGAATTTAACTTAAGACAATGTCATAAACTAATCATAAAATCATCACTGTGGTTTAAAACTAAGAACTGAGGTGAAAGCTGGTTTTAGGTCTTTGGTAAGTATACTAAGATTCTGGTCAACAGATAATTTTCCTCATTATCAATTCTACACAGAGAAGTTGTTGGCAGGATGCATTTTATTCACAGAGAAAATCCAAAGGGAAAATGAAGCTGTCCATAACAGCAATTTCATATGCAGACTTTAATAAAAACTGACATATATTACACACTGTGTGATCTGAGACTGAAGAGTGACACAATCAGTATGCTGGAATTTTAAACTTCACGTTAATTTTTTTTTTAATTAAATTCCATGCATAACAGATCCCACTAAAACAGGTTCAAGAAAATGAAGTGATACATTCCAGTCCTCTTGGATATTACCACCAAGAGGAAATGGTTCTCTGGGGCATTTGTTCAAGCCACCCTACTCCCTCCCATAAATACAGGAAATAAGTCTAATGGGAAGTGGGGGGGTAAAAAAAACCAACAAAAAAGTCCTGACTTAGGCAGACAGATACCCTAAGACAGATCCTGCTGAATCTGAAAACACCATCATTAAAACTTTAATGCATTGAAAAGGGTAAAAAAAAAAAAACCCCAAAAAGAAAAACTACCTTTAAGAAACACCTTGATGCACAAAAGACAGTTTGACAATTGATTCCAGAAGAAAAATAAATCGGTCATGGAGCTAGAATGGCAAGATGGCACCAGATACATCTCTCCCTCTCAAACTTTAAAGAATGAAATCTTATGCAACAAATTAAGACACTCTGAAACAATATAGAAGAGGAACTGCCAGATGTTTCCATTACAGAAGTAACGGGTCAACATCAACTGTATATGAAAATAAATTTCCAAGTTTAGCTGAGTTCTGACTGTAGAAAATGAAAGAATGCTTCTATGACTGTCTTCTGCACTAATCAGTGGAAAACATTTAATCATGGCAAACACACAAAAAGACAGGAGTTTCACAGCCAGGCACAAAGCAAGTGTTCTTACAGCAAGAAGCATCTAGATAAACCCCAACTTTTCTATTAATGTGATCCAAAATCACATTTGCATTAACCAGAGCTGGTTTAATTAAAAGACCACAAAGTAAAACACACACGCACTTAAAGGTTAAATTACTTGAGGGTCCTGAAGCTTCCTTCAACATTGCAGGACATTGTAGGACCAGTCCTAGTAGGTGGTCATGCAAGACAACAACGGTGTAGAACTCTGAAATCACTGACGGTCTTCTCAGAGTCCAAATATCACTAAAAGCTGCCAGAGCTATAACCTAGAATTATTTCTGTTTGCAATCCTAGCAGAAACGCGTGTCAGTCACACAGTAAAGCCATAGAAGAGACAGCCTTTCAAGAAAAAAAAGCAGCAAGAATGATAACCCTGGTTTCCCTAAATTAATCAGAAGTGACACTCACTCCGCCCAGTAATTTCAGGCAAAGATAAACTAGAATGAAGGAACACTGCTGAAAGAAGCAACGACTCCCTATTTCCTCACATTTGTTTCATCTGCTCAAAGACTGAAATTGTAATTGTCCTATGCACT
This sequence comes from Todiramphus chloris collaris, assembly GCA_025345505.1. Classification (NCBI taxonomy): domain Eukaryota; kingdom Metazoa; phylum Chordata; class Aves; order Coraciiformes; family Alcedinidae; genus Todiramphus; species Todiramphus chloris. Next base: position 3,926,582 of record JANVCC010000127.1, on the reverse strand, counting down.
GGTTTTATCCTTCATTGAAAAAAAAAAGGCAAAACAAAACAAAACACCAAAAACCCAAACAAGCCAGACTCCCCATATACCATCTTTGTTGACATCTCTTTCCCAAAAGATAAACACTGGTATATTTGTTACATCAAACTAACATCAAAAGAAGACCCTTAAAGGCATTACTAATAATTTCTGAAAACAGTTCTCTAACATTTCCTCTTATAAAGGAAGCAGATTGGTACAATCACAAGTCTAAAATAAATGTGTTATCAGGACACAAAGTACGTCACCACAATAAAGAATTGCACTTTGGAGCAAGTACAATGTAACTGGGTGGTTGGGTTATTCACACCGCTCTTCCTCTTCTATTTAAGTTTACATATTTTCATGTTTGCATTGGTATAAAGCACGGACATTTCAAAAGTAATTCTAAAACTCATAGTCTAGGCAATAATGAAAACCGTTGCATGATAAAGCACATGCTTCATTTGTCCACTCCTCTGTGTTATGCCTCACACTGCACAGCAGCTACTACATCGTACCAATCCATACTGTACATCACACACCACCTTGCAAGAGCTAAATTGTTTCTCTTTTTGGACACCAAACTGCTTTCAACAATTCTGCATTGCATATAATCTGGTTTCCAGAGATAAAAAAAAAAAAGGAAAGGATTCAAAGACAGAATATTTTTGAAAGAAATGGTACCCAGACATATTTTTTATTTGGTGGCACAGTATTTAGAATCTTTCTATATTTTGGAGGGGTTTTTATTCCCAATTTCATTCTCAATTTGCCATTGATATTTGCTGTCCTGGGTTGACCAGAACTTGAAGTTAAGAAGAGAATCACAATTCAGAAATTCCAAATAATTTGGCGGAAATGTGTTAGTGTTTGATGCATCAACTGCAATCCCAAGAAACACTCCAGACACCTTGAAAAAAGAAACACCAACCAACCTTCCAAACCACCAAACCCAAGCAGTCTCATCTCTAGTGAAAAAAGATGGACATTCTCTGCCAAGGTGCTCATAAATCTGGAAGCATTCTAAGTGGCTGTGGAACCGGAATGAAAAGTGTAGGCCAATGGAATATGATATAATGATGTCAAAGTACTAGAGTCTGGTTTGCGCTGAAATTTGTGTTTTACTGGCTGGATGCATAACCCCCTCTCTTGCCACTCGCTCAGACAGATGAAGAAAGGCAGTTTCCAACTCCAAATAAGGACACCAGGCTTGTTTGCAATTCTGATAATAACAATGTCTTCACTGCTAATTATCTGCAGTGTTCTGACATCCCATACAGCTCACGCTGCTCAGAAGCAGTTTCAACTTCTGTGAAGGTTTTTGAAGATCACAGTTCATGTTTACCCAGCTCTTCTTCGTACACACACAAAAAAAATATCTCTTTTGGAAAATAAAGTCTTCCTACAATGAACATATCCAACTTCTCAAGGTCTTCCCTTTCAAGGAATATCTTCTCTTTTCTGCAATGCAAATTGTCCAGTGCTTGAATTTGACATTCACTGGCAGACAAAACCAAACAAAAAAAACATTGCAACTTTGGTCTCTTCAAACATCTGTATGTTCAAATTATTTTACTTTGTTTTAAATTATTTTAGAGATTCTGGGATTTGACAACTTATTTTGGTTTTTGTTTTTTTTTTAACTTGTTTTGCCTTTGACAGGGAATTCTGAGTACTATCTGTGATACAAATTACTAAACAGAATCAAATTGATTTAAAAATATTCAATTTAATGACCTCTCATTAAATATTTGAGAGAATGCAAGCTTATGTAAACTATATAACTGATGATTACACAAAAATGAATTTGATTCGAAACACCACATATGTGCGTTACATTGGGATGTATTTAAAATAATATATGGAAGTGAAATAGTACAACATCATCAGTATAATGACCCCAGTAAGCCATCAACAGAATTACTGCTGCTCTCGTCTGACCTTGGTATTACTGATCACCTATCACCATTGATATTTTCCAATTTATCTTGGTATAGTTTAAATAGTTTTGGAAAAATGATTTTTATGATTTGCCTTGAATAATTTCCCATTGGTGGAAATCTCCTCTTGTAGCAGTAGCTCTTTTTCTTTAAGTAGATAATGCAATATGCACTACTTTGTCTAAAACAAAAACAGTATCAATAAGGAGCAAGTGTACTAGCAGAAGTTACTTCTCCCTTGAACACTCCCACCACCTGACTGGACTTTAAACTGAATCAAGATGTATCTACTCTCAAGCACAGAAAGTCAATTTACTCAAAACAGACATAGGTTTTATTACACGTAAATGGTATACTTCTAAAATCGCTTCTACGTATTGACCAAATCCCTCAGATTCCACCTTCAAGTTTTAGCCAGTACAAAGAAAAATAACATCAGCCTCTACACCACTCAAATTCCACAGGTTTATTTGGAAGGATAAACGGATGTGCCAATAGCTTTCTGCTGCCATGACTGGACTATTTACAGGATGCAGATCATGTCGAGTGTCTCAGCATTACACTTCTATCTAGCATAAACTTCTTTTAACTTGCATTCCTTCACTAGTTGTCTCCAAAAGTGATGAAGCAGTCTGCAATGGCTGCCTCTCCCTATTTTGAATTCTCTAGTTGAAGAGTTGCCTGTAATTAAGATTAAAGAGTAAACAATTTTATTCACGTGACACATTTAATTATAGATATTGATAATTATAGTCTACACTTACCGTAATCTATTGAAATAATTTATTTTACAAGTATTTAAGCAAACACACTAATGGTATTTGAAATAAAATGAAGTTACTGAAGTAACAGGCTGAACACCCAAAATGAGAATTTTCTGAAACACTTAAAAAAGCCAAACCCTTGGGGTTTTTTACATTGCCATTTAGTCAACCCATTCGGTTCAAATCCTGACCCTTTCAAAATTTAGCAATGGAGTTTAAAAGCACCAAAAAGCTTGTCCCTATTTTCCTTCACAGACCAAAAGAAGAGAAGCAGAAGTCACATGTCTTTTTTAACTCTTTACCACAGGTTGATATAGAACTTAAAGACACTTCAACCACCTTTAATGTATCTTCTGGTTTATGTAGGCAGTTTTAAATCAGTTATCTGAATGAGCTATATATTAGTGTCCAGAACACAGAAAGGTTGTACCATGACTAAATATGATTTTCGTGCTATTCATGCTTTAGTTGTCTTCCAATTACCATACACATGTAGCCTAACAACAAAAAAAACCCCAACAACAACAAACAGTCACAAAAATCCAGTTGTGCCTTGTCTCACTTGTTAGATATCCCTGCACTCCAGCTGTACAGTGCTGGGAAACACGACCCTTCAGCCCAACATACTTCAGCTGACAGATGGGTGGATGGAGGTCCTACATAACAAATACTCTGTCAGAACCACTGTCTTGTTTAAGCAGGGAGAGAGTGGTAGCTGCACTGGCATGACCTAAAAAATAAACACTGGTTCCAGTATTTCTTCTTTAGAAAACTCACAACTGCTCTCATTTCTCTCCTCTAAAAACTTTCCCTTCCTCATAATTTCTCAGCACTGGGGCACTAAGACACCAGCTCAGACTTCTTGTTCACAGCTGCAGTACAAAGGATAAACTTGACAGAGTACAGGCGAGAAAAAGACCCGTGAGTTTCAGATACTTCAGTGATCTGTCACAGGAGGGGGGTTAAAAATATAGAACAACCCCCTCCCAGGCACACTCCACAAAACTGACCCCAGCCAATGAAAAGACTTTGATTTTGCCCCACAAAAGAGATTAATTTTTGGCTTCAAGTTCCGCAAGTCAAGTCAAACTACACTACACTTACATAAAAGTCCATCTTTAGTAAAATAGAGCTGGGTTGGTTTTGCTTTCCAGATCATGAGTCACTACAGAAACTTCTCAACATCAAGACCACAAGCACTCCTTAGAGAAGGTGCCCTCTCCTAGGTTTGCCTTCCTCCTGGGAATTCTGGCTTTTGACTACTCTTTGAAACTCACCAAGACTGTCATATTTTTGTTTGGTTTTAATAAACAAACAGGAATCAGACACTTGCTGTCCAATATTATTACTACTTTGCACCTGGCAAGTTTCAAATAATCGTGTCCAGCAACACACAAGTTCTTGTTGGATAGCACCAAGAAAACTGAAAACAGTTGATGAAAAGTGTGCAAGAGAACATTTTTTGTGGGTTTGTTTTTTTTCTTTTCTCTCCACAGCAGAATGCATAAACTGAATATAGCCACATGTTTGTCAAAACATCACCCAAACTGGTTCCTTAATTAAAAGTGAACCTCTTGGGAGAGCATTTGCTCAGCTCACACCAAAGAAGAAAAAGCAGTGAAATGAATTGGTTTAACATAAACCAAGAATATATTATGAAAAGCAGTACCAAAATAGAAAAATCTAAATCTTTTTCTTGGGATGGGCAAAATTAAAGGCTTGACTTTGTTGAGTGTTTTGTATAACACTCCCCCCGCCCTTTTAAAATACCAACATGACAAACAATCATCATGTTTCTGATACTCACAAGTCAAATAACATCTTCTAGGAAAAACAAAAACCCTGAAAGAATAAGATGCATTTTTAAACAACTTTAAGTGCAGCTCCAATTTGAGTATCACTCTGCAACAATCACACCTAACTCAAATGGATTTATTTTGCCTATAAAAAGAAAAAAATAACAAACCCAAACCTACAACCACAAACCAAATGAAACTTAAAAGCCTAAACTGACATTAAAATCGAGATTCAAAGCACCACATAAGCTTTGGAAGTTGAAGCACAAATGAAAAAATAATCCATTACTAGACTAGATCCTGCAGGCATCTCCCTCAGAGCATCATACTGCAGAGATTCTCAACACATGCTCCTAAGTGAAGTCTCACTACCTCTCCATACTGTACAAAAATAGGTCCTTAACAATGTTCCTTAAAAACTGGTTTGACACTTTTAATACTTTTGGCTGTTTCTTTTTTTCCATTTGTGCATCTGTCAGTAATACAATTCTAAATCAAAGCAGGGTTTTTCTCTACTGATTTTACACTAAAAATTTAATTTCTCGACATGATGGCCATCAGCACACTCTCAGTAGGTGCCAAGAATACACCCCCCTATATTCTAAGGCATCATTTTAACATTTGGATAACTAATGCAAGACGAGTAGCAGAGACCCCACATTATCATTCTGAGAAGTACTCAGAGGCACTCCCCTTTTGTGCCCAGAATCCAGGGGAAAAACCCAACCCAAAACAAACAACATAACAAAAAGCCCACATCACTGACATCAGTATTTTCAGGAACTTTCTGACAGACAATTTCTCAGTTGGGACACACTCAGGATAAATTGTAACTAACTTCAGAATTTACCAAGCCCGGAGAGCCGGCCCTGATCTACTGAAATCCACATTTTTTCACCTTCCACCCGTTCCATGCAATACAATGGTCAGCTACGGAATTTTACTGCACATCTACAAAAACTCTACACAATAAACTCATTTGCAGCACATCAAATTGTCCTACCTTTTACAACACACATGCTTTGATAACGGAAAGGAATTTGCCGCACAGAGGTTCTTAGAAAGACGACTAAGTGAGAAACGCTCTCTTCAGATAAGCTGCAAGTTTGCATGTCAATCCAACAGAATCAGCTGCAGATTTGCTCCTCTGGCCGGCTACACGATTTCTTTGCACATTTTTCACGCCTGGCATGATGAACTACTGAGAGTTCCTCTAGAACTATCAATTCAAAGCTCAGATTACTAAATGGTAAATTAAGACCACGCCAATTTAATTTGGAGAGCAGGGTAACCTAGGTGAGTTGTTTGTGAGGCTGGGAAATCTTCCCACACGACAGACAAAAGAGGCTGAGTATCTTACTGTCCTATCTCAATGTCTCCACTTAAGCAATTCTTCAAGAGCATGAAACCGAGTTAAGATACAAAATTACTACAGGCAGCAAAATGCAGCACCTCATTTCCAGTTAAACTCTTTCACTCTGAAAACAAAAGCACACTAAGTGAAGGAAATGGTTAAGAGAAGTGATGTAAATGCTCACAGACCAGCAAAATCCATCTACAAATTTAATGCATTTTAAGACAAAACTTTTGTCTCACAACTCCACTCTGTGCATTTGCTTGTTAGACAGACTAATGATTATTTCAGACAAAATACAGATGGATAGCCCTTCCTAAAGCTAGTTTTCCAAGTTTTTGACAAAGAAAAACAAAGAACAGAAAAAAACCCAAACATAAAAATAAAAATGAAGGACGTCTCAGCATCCTGATTAAATTTTTCTTTTAAATTTCTGCAACATTTGGAAGATCCTTCATTTCTACAATGCAATTGTGATAAACCTGAAGTAGAACTGCAGAGTGGACAGGTAACAGTAGCTGAGTGATACAAGGTACCCTAAGAGTACTTCTGCCTTCTGGGGATACAAAGGGATAAGAGAGAAGGGACATTATCCACACACAAAACCCCTCTAGCAAAAACCCGTCCAGCAGAAGAACCAATGACAAACATCATATGCATTCACACAAGGAGCTTTCACTGTGCCATTTTAAAGTGTTTTATCAAAGGCGTTTTACCATTCCTAAGATTTTGCTTCTTTAAACACTTGAATAATAACACAGTAAAAAACTACTCCTTCATCCAAGTTCAAGATATATTGTCAGCTCCTCAGCAGAGCACAACATTTGAGCCTCTCTTGGCTACAGAAGGTGCACTGTGATCTTTTAATTCAATATAAGTTTGAAAAAACCCGTAAAAAGTCTGTCACCCATTTAAGTGGGATGTGATTTATGTGTGAAATCTTGGTCAGTAGGAGAGTTTGATCGGGATTGCAATTTTTCAATACCCCGCTCTCAAAAAATAAACTCTTCAGTTCCCCAGACTACATCCTGAAAGTGGTCATAATTCAGGCTGCGCGACTGAAGGATGGTAAGTGGCAAACAATCATTCATCTCTTCCAGTAGAAAAAACCCCAGAGGGCACCGCACGGTTCTGTCAGGGGCCAGTTTAAAACAATGGAGGAGACATTCCTTGAAGCCCTCCAGTTAACCACAGGAACTCTGTCACTGTATATTACAATTTGTCTGGTTTGAAGACAAATATATGAAAGTAAAACACTTGTATCTAAAGAGCAATTCTGGCTCTGCATGCACCTGACTCAAAGAGTGTTGGAGCCCATGAAGGAACTCTGAAGACATATCAGTGTTGCTTGCCCTGTTCTTAACGCTCTTCTCTGCACTGGCCACTGCCACATAAAAGAGATATTGAGGTTACGTGGATCATGTCTTTGCCTGTTAATGCTGTTGTAATGTCAAGTATCTCTTCCTGGATTGTGATAAGACTAAGAATTCAATTAGTGCCACCACTGTGCAGCGGTGCTCACAACGCGGGTATTTGGTCAGCAGAAACAAGGCAGAGACCGGGCTGATCGAAGGGAAAGTTTGTACTTTCTTTGCAAAAGGGCGACAGCACGACTGGGAGAGGGGGAAAGAGGAAGGGAGACCTTTAGGCGAACACTGAACTCACGAGAACTGCCAATAAATTGCAAAAATACCAACACTGATGTTCTAACTATCAAACACTCGTATACATACATGTAAAAAAATCCCATAAGGATGAACATGTTTACACTTATCTTAAACAAGGGAAGTTGCCCTGACCAAGTGAGATAAAAACATGTAAATTATCAAAATGGTTTCTGATACACCTAAATACCATGCAAAACCTGTCTATGCTTGCACAACAATGCGTGCAGAGGTACCTTGTTATTTGCCAAAACACTTGAGTACTTTCCAAAAATCGCATGCATCCCTAGGTGTATGAGCTCTGCACGGCTCATTTTAAACCTGGATGCTCACATTTTCCTGATCTAGAGAATTAAAGTCATAAAGATATTATTTCCCTGACAAAAGCACCCCCCTAAAAAAAAGTAATAAAAATTAAAGTTACAACTAAGAAAACAAAGAGTTAAAAGTCAAGAGTACTTCACGATTTTTTTTTCTCCTGCGAAGCTAGACCTCAGGCTTTAAAGGAATAAATAGTCAACGTTTTCAGTCTGATTGCAGGACATCTCTGCAACAGGTAAACCAATGCCTTAAAAAATCTCTCTAAATTAACTTAGAGATATGTCCTTCTTTAGATTCATCTAGGTTTCTGAGCACATGGATATAGATTAATATATAGAGAGACACCCAGAGTTTTTTAAAGGGCACATAATTAAGTCACATAATGAGCTGACATCATTAGTAACATAAAAACACATGACATTTCGTAGTAGGTATTCACCCCCTTCTAAAAAGTTACCAGCTAACTACACAAAACTACACTCCTCTTTCAAATTAAGATGCATTTGCACCAACAACCTGTTCCTCCCCACTTCCAAACTGGACAAATACTTGCACTGCAGCAGTGTCTCTTACCCTGCAGCCCAATTCAGAAACATTCCCATGATATCCCCAAGATGAATTACTCTCCTGGTTCAGAGACTCAAAAATAATGATAAAAAAATTTAAAATCCTAAGCTTGAACTCCAGTTCTGGAATGAACTGAAATAAATCCAAAGTGCTTAAGTTCAGATAAAACAATTTATGAAGCTTGAAACCCCCACGGTTAATCAACTAATTAAGGAAAAACAGAAGTGCAGGCCTTAAAAATTTGAGCCCAAATTTGCCACTAGAGGTTTAAAAAAAGAGAAATAATCACAGTGATGTTTAACTAGTTTTAACCCCAACATGAGTTTTAAAGGTTACCCTATCTTAAGATAAATCCAGTATTTAAAACCAAGACTTTTGACTCAACCTCCACCTTTTAATCTTTGGATTTAACTAAAACTAGGTTTACACCCTTGCAATGAGGCCCGGTGCACTTTTCCCCAAACTATAACAATGCAATCTCCATTTTGAACAATGCACCTCATTTCCCTCCTTGGAAAGCTAGTTTTGTCTCAAAGCCAGTAAATGCTGGATCCAGTTATACCTCTGATTTCAAAAGCCTGAAAATTTTCAGTTAATGGTTGTTGGGGTTTTTTTTTTTTTTTTTAAGAACACTTCAAGTTGCATGTGCTTCCTTTCCTTTTAACATCAAGTTATATCTGCAAGCACAAGCCATCCTTTCCTGTACATATGTGAAAGGACCTCTTTGCAAGGCATGCACCTCATTCCCCTTCTTTTTAAATATTAACTGAACGCTCCATACACTTTTGACATTGTTTGCATCATGTTCTGGTGTATCACGCATTTCTGCAGTCACCAGAATCTCCACGCACATTTGCAAAGCATCCCCTTGTTAGAGCATGTACTGCCCTCCCTCCCTCCTCTCGGTGCATGTGTTTATAAGCATCTTCTAATGTTCCCCGCATCCGTGGGGTTGCCAGTCGTTAATTTGCATACCCCTCTCTCCCTGTGAGTGCTTGCAGGCATCCCTTACACACACGCATGGGAGGAAGAATGCGTGAGGACTGTATTTGCAAACCTAGAGGGAGCATGTGGGGTGCCCTCGACTTGTTTTAGTTCATCCCACTGACTCTCTACCTGGGGTGCTGCTGTAGGTGCTGTGGCTCCTGAAGCTGCTCTCAGTGCAATAACTGGCATCGTCCTCATCCTCCATCTCTTCAGGGTAGTCCGAGTCGTCGTCGTCCTCCTCCTCCATTATCTCCTCCTCCTCTTCTTCCTCGGAGTCCTGGTTATCCTCGGGGTCTCCCTCCTCTTCCTCCTCGGACACCATGCTCTCCTCCTCCTCTTCGCTCTCATGATCATCGTACACCACTTTGCTGATGCTCCTCCTGGACGAGGCAGCCCTGCCTTGGCTGTTGCAGCTGCCTCCTCCGCCTCCTCCCCCTGCTCCTCCAGCCCCAGCCCTGCCCCTACCCTTACCGCTGCTGCCTCCCCCACCAGGGGTGCTGCTGCTGCCGCTGCCTCCCTTCCTCTTGCTGCCCCCCCTGGGGGAGGCGGTGGCGGGGGAAGAGGCCTGGGCAGCCCCGGCTCCCTTCTGCTTGGGCCCCGCCGTCTCCGCCTGGGCCGAGGTCGCCCACCTGCCGCGGCTGCTGCCCCGCTGCCGGGACCTCAGCCCCCCGATGGGGCCCGCCGGGGCGGGCGGAGCCGGGGAGCTCGCCTGAGCGGTGGCCGCCGCCGGCTGCTGCTGCTTGGGCGGCCTGCCTCGCCGGCCCCGCATCTCTGGGCGCTGGCCGAGGGGGGGGGGAAGGGAGGGGGAAGGAAGGCTCGGGAGGGCGCTCGGAGTCCGGACAGGCGGCTACGGGGAAGCTCCCCGCCCTGCGAGGGATCCGGGCCGGGGAGGGGGGCCGCCGAGCTGTGAGGGCCGAGGGCTCAATCCGAATTGCCGGCGTCCCGCTCCGGATCGCCACCGGCCGCCATCTTGTTTCTTCGTCTCTGCCTCGGCTCGCTCCGCTCTGACTGGGGGAAGCGGCGGCGGCAGCAGGCCCCGAGCGCCTCACGTGACCGGCCGCGCCCGCCAGCCGCCGCCAGGGGGCGCCGCCACCGCCGGCCCGCGAGAGCCATGTTGGAGCCGGCGCGCGGGGGCAGCTCCGCGCCCCTCGGCTGCCCCCCGGCTCCCGCCCGGTCCCTTCCCCGCCCCCCCCCCCCCCCCCCCCCCCCCCCGCGCCGCGCCCCGGCCCCCCCCCCCCCCCCCCCCCCCGCCCCAGATCACCGACGCCCGTCACGAGGCGCTGCCCCGCCACCGCCACGAGGCTCCGCTCCCCTCAGCTCCTCTCCCCTCAACTCCGCTCCCCGGCCGGCGGCTTAAGCTGCCCCGCGGCGCCCCCCACCTCCGCGGACTGGCCGTCTCCCCACACCTGAGTAGCGACGCCCGTTACCGGTCTTCTCTCCCAGAGCTCCACCCGCGTCCGTGGGGCAGCCCCCCCCGGGCTGTCACCGCTCAGCTCCAAGTCCCACGGCTCCAGCCGGCCGCGCACCCCTGCGGGGGACAGCTGTGAGCACGGGGAGGCGGCGGGCTCTGCCCTGCCCTGCCCTCCGCCCGGGCAAGGGCTCATCGCGGGGCTGTCGCGCGCCTCCGCAGCGCCCGCCAAAACCAGAGCCCCCAGATCTCCCCTCAGGGGAGGTTCCCTTCCTCCGCCGCCCGCCCGCAGTCCCAAGTGGGCCCCCTGCGACCACTGCCACGCTCGCTTCTCGCCGTGTTGTCAATCTTCACCCGTTACGCAGAAATTAAAACTCCCATACGGCTCACCATGAGCTAGCCAGGGCCGCGATAAAGCACATCGGACTGAGGGGATCATAGAGGGCCCCACCATTTGCAATTTTGTCCATCTATTTTCTCTGAACCGCTGTGCCCACAGCTCACTAGGAAACAGAGATGGGCTGCATCTATCTTCTCTGCCCTCTGGTCTTCCCATTTGCCAGAGCTCCAGAGAGCTAAAAATCTACACAAGCCAACTGTACTGTTGAGTTTCTAATGCCACCGCTTGAATTCAGGCTATTGGTTTCCTGAGCAAAAGCAGGAGAAACTGAAAGCCGGCCCAAGGCATACAGACATCCTGCATTTCCTCCCACCGTCTCTCTTTTCACTGTTAAATCTGCAGAGTCTGGAGTTTTAGCATTACCAAGTAAGTAGGTTTGCATTTTCGTTTTCTCTTGGTTCCTTGCTCATGCTTCTGTGTGAGGTACAGCCCAAAACTGGTCATGCCACAAGCATGCCAGTTACACTTCCAATGTGTAATTTAATTTGCATTCTTCTACAGTAATTTTTGAAGCACCTTTTGTTCATGAACTTGTTGCTCAGGCTGAGAACCTAATTAAACCCACAAACCTGCGGCAGCGTCAAGCATGCAAAAACGTCACAATGGCACCAGGGTTTAGCCCAATTTGCACTCTTAGATCCAGCTTTTTATCTGCATCTCTTTTATATTCAGTTGCACTCTTTTATATTCAGTGGTGCAGCTGCACAGGCTCAGAGCCCTGTTCTAGACACAGCAACAGTAGTAGACAACGTTGCCTAACCCCATTTACACCTTTGTACTCCATTTGCATTCTGAATCTTTCAAAGCTACCTTTGGATTGCTTACATCAGGCTACTTTTTGCAACGTCTTACAAGGTTGCAAAGGCTTCTGGTAATTCTTTAAATACATGGATACACAGATACATGTTTTGAGGTAAGTTATTTCACAATCTCCCTTTGTGAGCTTGGAAAAAACACCTGTGAATTCTGCCACATGTACAATCATTGAGAATCTAGCAAAGTTCTCTAGTGTATCTTCTGCACCAATATTCATGCAACATGCTAAAAGCTCTGCTGTGGATTTTATGTACCTCTAGTAGATCAAAGGTGTCAAGGATCATTTGCTTTTGAAGGCTGTGAACCAGAATACTTTGTCTCTTTACCCCATCTCTTACTTAAGACTTATTAGTGGTCGATGTGGAATTGTTTATGAAAAGGACAAAGAATTTTGATGTTACAGGTGGAGAAGCGGATGCATAGAAGTATGGTAACTTTCAGAGTCGGGACTATAAATTAGCCCTTTCCACATACACTGAAAGCAACCATAACCCCTTAACCCACTCACCCCTGTCCACTGCCAAGAACAAAACATATTCCCATTAGGAACGTGAAGTGCCTATTTTGAGTCTGCTGGTATAGTTAAATGAGCATATTTATAAGTGAATAGAATATGGCAGGAAGAGGAATTTTAGGTAGGAGGCCCTACCCTGTCTCCATACTCAAGACTGATGGAAAGAAAGACTCCTTTCAAAAAGCACTTGGGAGAAGATGAATAGGCTGGTTGTTCCAAGCTGTTGTCTGGGTGGGTTCCTTTCTCCAAGGGTAAGGGTAAAAACTTAACGACCTAGAGCTGGATGGCCTTCGTAACAAGTGAGCATACGCTCTTGCTTAAATTACTGAGCTGCTTTTGTCCAGTCCCTCCCTCCAAATTATTTCATAACATGTATTACACACTGAATTCAAGTATTCAGCTCTAGAATCAGTTATATGCATATTAAAAGACAGCAAGGTGTTGCTGAGTAATGTTAGACTAGAGCTCAGCTATAGACTAAATAAAGTCAGTCATAGGAAGCAAGGGCATACCTGACTTCAGCTGGTGTAATCCAATATGTTACCCTTTTATTTAGTATGATGAAACCCCAAATTTATCAATATACTGATATGTTGAAGTATATTAGTATTCAACCACATTGTTAGTAAAAATAAGGTTTTTGCATCTTATTTGCTATTCTGAATAAGTCTTATCTTCTTTGAAGGTTCTGTCCCCAACCATCCATTTTATACTAGACCTCCAGAATCTAGCACTGAGCTTTTCTGTCCCATTTTCCTCTACCCCAGAGAAGCTTTCATTTAGATGAATATTCAGTTGCACAAGTGGCTTAAAACAAGTCAGTTTAAGTGAACACCTAATCCAGTACAGTTCAATAAATGCTTGTACCTGTAATACCTTCCACAATTGTTGCTTTCATAAAATTTTCATTCATGACTTTTTTTTTTTTGAAGACAGTAAAAAAAAATCTAAATATGATATACTTTGAAATCCTAAAATTGCAGCTGTATGGAACAATCAGTATAGGTGAGATGAACCTGAGGTGTTCACTCTCAAAAAGTACTCTGAGAAAACAGACTCACGCTCTTATTTTAAATTGGAGTTTCCTTGCTCAGAAAATGAAATGCAACTACTGCCAAAGCCAAGAAGTCCCCCTCTGTATGATTCTTCAGCAGCCTAGTGTTCTTTTTCAAATTTTACTTTTACATACATTTGGTTCTGACCTATGATAACAGCGTAGATAACTAGAACATGTCAACTTCCAAAGGTCTTAAGGCTCTGTGCAGCTCATTCAAAGTTACACAGCCCAAGTCCATTAAATTATGCACCCAGCACTTCAGCCATAATAATCCCGTGTTCCGGCTCCAGACAGGGAAAGGAAGAAAAAGCTGCTGTTCATCATCAGGCAAGTTTAAACTGACAAAGGTTAAGAAGCCTTTCATCCAAACAATGATTTCCAACATGCTGCTCCAAATCAAACTGGATGTCTCCTCTGTGTCCAGTGACACGTGCTTAAGTCAGCACTATCAGAGAAAAATCACTATTAAAAAGAGATGTTCCTTTCAGGGAGGTTAGTTCTGTGCTCCAATCTACCAGCCAACATACCATCCTTGCTCTAAGCCATGGTGGCAGTTACCAGCAGTTGCGTGGTCAGCTTAAAGCCATGTCAAACTCACTGCAAAGTCCACAGCATTCAAGACTTAAACTACTAACCACCACGCAAACGCCTCCCTTCTGTGATTTTAGAAGCCGTACGAGAGGACCTGGTTGGCCCGGAAGAGAAAGCATGAAAGGGTACACTAACAAGTTGTGGTTACACGACATACAGGAGACAGAAAGCAGTGTTGAGTTAGGTAACAACCCTATACCTACTCTTAAGCTCCCTTCCCTGTTTAAGATGGCAATGTCAGAAGGCATCTTTGGACAAAGTCAAAAGATCTTAAAAATAGAAAAACCAAAGCCGCAAACTCAAATGAGTTCATTTATAGTTCAGAACCTGAGCAAAGTCTGAAGAATCTAATCAGTGACTTCAACTATTAATTAAAAGAGAAGCAAGTCAAATAAAAACTTCAACTCACTTGATCAAAGATCTGTTGATGCCTTATTGAAAATATCCTACTAATTCTTTTCCAAGAATAATGTGGTATTTTAGGATGTTTTTATGATCACCTATCAAAATTATACATGAAAATACAAGCAAGTGTTCAGCTTTTCATCCAGTCAAAAAGGGAACTTTTAATACAATTCAAACTTACAACTCCCACGTAGGTACAGAGTAACCATGTTCCTCCTATGTAGAAAACTTTTCACATCCCCAATATGGAGTGCTAATACATCCTCATCATGAAAGGAATCAATAAAAAATAAATGTGTTAATAATTCATTTCAAATTCAAATAATTTCCAGCACTTCAATAGAATATGTCTGAGAGTCTTTCTGGTGGTTCATTCTCTGTAATTCTTGCAGACTTCCTTCAATCTTGTTGAGTTCGGAATAGAATCGTACCTGAAAAGAAAACATGTATATTTGCAGTAAAATAAAGTTTAATTCTTCTCATATTGTGGAGCTATCTGTGGCTCTGCACAGTTTCAGACACTTAAACTAAACAAATACTGAAATCAAAATGAGAAAGAGACCCAACTGCCATTTCATGCTCAGGAAGAAACATACAGAGAACAAACATCATATGATTTCCTACATAATTTGTTGTTGTCTCCCCCCCCCCTTCTAAATCCATACTAAAATAATTATCCCAGAAGATGCAACTTACTTGGGCTCTCACAAACTTGTGCAGGTTTGAAAGCAAGTCTTTTGCTTCTGGTAGCATCACCATAACTGTGAAGTGAGCATCAAGTAACAGGCACATCCAATCCATAATCTGAAGGCAAACAAGAAAAGTACACTCGATGATATGCCAACGACACAGACTTTGCTTTAAAAGCTCAATTCTGAAACATTCACTTCTAAAGCAGAATGCCTGGTTTCGTATTTTAAGGCAATATATTTATTTTTCCAATAGTAGCAAATTTCGTGTTTCCTCTGACTTCACACAGCTATAGATGATACTTTGTAGAATGAATGTAGATCTCAGTTGCTTTTAGACACTCCCAACTATTAAGTTACACAGCAGAGAAACCAAAGAAGTACAACTCTTAGAACTAGCTTCTCACCTGATTTATAGTTGGAGAGCTTATTCCAGGAAGAGTAGTATTAATTTTTTCACTGCACTTCACATACAGGTAGTATAAATACCTGAGAAACAGCTGAAAGACAAAACAGTCGGAATGTTTTTAAAGGACAAACATTTAATAGACTGCAGAGTTTTGTCCTGCACACAACAATACCCATAAGGATTTTTTTTCTTATTATTTTAAAAAGCAACATAGGTGCCTATACACTACATACTAAAAATAAGTTTTATGGTTCTCCCACACCACACAACTAGATGTTTGAAAATTCACTGTAAAGTTACATTCAGGTGTAATCATTGTTTCAGTGATTGTGTCAGTGCAATTTCTGTAAGACAGACTTTTCTAGGAAATGTGCTAAAATAAAATGTATCAACATTAACAATTTTAGTCCCAGTTTCACTTTCAGTAGCTAAAAATATATTGCTATTGGTCAGAATCAGGTCAACATCTTGTGCTGAGCACAAGTCAAAGATTTCTTTCTCTCTCCAATCAAAAGAAAGTGAGGAGATGGGTCAGTGCTAAGATCAACTTTGTTCTGCTGTTTAGGTTTTTTTGAATCACTGGAAAGCCACAGATGTGCTCAGGTACTATGGTACATGCAGTTCTGGAAAGTGTATTTTATGTTTTGAGGGACAGAGGAGTTTGTTGTTTAGGTTTTTCTCATTTTTTTTTTAAACTGGGAGGATCTGAGATTGAATACTCCAGTTTGATTTATATTCCATTTGGCATTTTACACAGTGTACAGTTTGTTTCTCCTTTTTTGCTAAACTTCTGACAAAACTGACTAAATTAATGTGTCTCATTCATTTCTTAAAAAGTACAGAAAGGTACTATACTTGCTAACGAAAATACCAACTTGCTAACAATACTTGCTAACAAAATACTGATGTTTTCCAAGTAGACTGGGTGATAAAGAGGGTTTCTTACTTGCATTTGCTAAAATAAGCAAGGACTACAATTAATAAAAGTTCCATATGCATGTGGAAAAACGTGATGCTGCTTAACATTAAACCTTCTCAGGCATCTTAATTTCATTGTCATGCATTAGTTTGTGATCCAGACTCTACTAAGAGGGGCAAGCTTCTGATATACAAATTAAAAAACTCCCTTCCTTTTCCCTCCCCCCCCCAAGTAATAATCTTTCTAAAAACTTTTTAACATACTTACAACAGCTTGCTGAGCTGGAAGGTTTTTCAGATGAGGCAAAAGAAATGCTTCACTGTAAGCTGAATGGAGAACAGCATTTCTGTGCAGTACCATATTAAGGAAATAAAATTGGAGGAAAAAAATACCAATTTCTACAAACCAAAATGAATTCTAATTAAACTATTCCTCCGGGTTCTTTGAGAGAAGTCTTATTTTGGCTTTTTAAATCTCCCTTATTTCTGCCACGAAATACATACAGCAACTGAAACATCAAAACACAGCCTGAGCAGTTCTGTTCACTGCAAGTATGTAATTGGCTAATGTGTTTGAACAGACAAATATCAAAACCACTGATGCTATCTTCTGTCAAACAGACAAAATGTTATTATGTTTTTACAACAATACAAGTTTAAATTGGTGTAGATGTTTTCTGAAAGTTGTTTCATTTCTATTCTAAACAATTTTTCTACTGAGTAGGAACTCCTCTTACCGTAACTTCTCAGAAATTTCCAACAGTGACAGGAGATATGTCTTTTAGCAATACTAAACACAAACATTCACATCACTTATAGGCACATCATGTATAATGCACTGCCTTTCCTTCATGAAAGCACAGAGAGGATACAATAATGCTGCCTTCTGTGGTCCAACGGGGCAGAATTCAACATAATTTGTCAGACAGGTCTTCTTCGAGACGTCAGTATCCCAGATGTCTTGTTCCTGCTCCGGACTGAAACCATTTTCTACAATTTCAGTCTTAACTTCTTTATTGTTGACGTCAATATCAATGTAACAGATCACAGAATCTAGATTCACATCCACTCTTTGAAGATAGGCTTCACTAATGCTGCACAAGAAAATTTCATATATTTTAAGACTTTTAATTATTAACTTTAACATCACCAATGCCATGAACCCAACAGCAGTTCACACTACAAACTATTTGAAGTTTACTATTAAACTGAAAACACACTAGAATATAGTCTCTTGCAGAATGAATGAAGACCATGGGAGAATAGTTGATATATTGTAATCATTAACCTTGAACAATACAGGTACTGCTCTTTTATTCCAACACTGGTAGTTACTGTATTCTAGACATTCTGTCATGGGCTGATTTAAAGGTTATACTCCATTTGAGGCTGTTCTTGTATTCTGACTTTAGCAGGACTGCTTTAACCCATAAGACAGTTATGATTTTCCCAATGCTTAGTAATTAAGTACCTGACAATTCTAAGGTATGAAATTAAGAAGATGTGATGTTTCCAATTGAAAAAGAATCCTTTTTGCTCTGGAAGCCTATCGGAACACTTACAATAGTCTTTTCTTTTGGTTACAGTGCCTGCCTAAAATGCCATCCTTTTTGGGATATGAAGGCCATTTTACTTGAAAACTTAAAGTTGACCTTTTTTTGGGGACTTCTTACCACAGGTAAGCTCCCAATTAAATCTGTTGCACAGTAAAGAGACAGCTGTAACATCATATGGAGAAGGATGTGAATGCCATTCAAGCCAGCAGTGTTACCAAAACGCATGGTCATTTAATTACCATTTATCTTACAATTAAAATATGCAACAGACATCTTGTAAAGAATTTGTCAGTCTGCAACAAGACTGCAACATACACTGTGTTCAGAATTTAATGCACAGTATTGATTGCCCGTTTATAACATTAAAGCCATTCTTGCCAACATACAGCTTTTCATTAAGGGGCTTTGTTTGATGAAGGAGGGGGAAGAAAGGAGGAATAATTCCAATTTACCTTAAAAATACTTTCAAGCAAGCATAAGTAATTTCTTCAGGAATATCTGGAAACCGTTGTAAGCAGGTCTGTAAGAGATTCACGTCTTTTTTCTCCAAAGCAAGAGCCATTAAATCTGGACATAAACTGCAGGAAATGAAAAGAATGGGCTGCATAGTTTACACCCACTGGAAAGTATGTTGAGAACTAATGCAGCAGTATTAATCTTGTTTCACACAAATAATCTGTCTTGGGAGTGTCAGCTTCACCAGAAAATAATCATAAACACCTTCAATAGTAAATTCTTATCATTCAAGAGTGCTTTATAAAGAACAGAATTGCATTTATTTCTCTGTTTTAAAAAGTATTTTTAAAGACCATTCCTTAAAAAGTGCAGAATTATCACCTGTAAGACAAGTCTCGGGTTTGGACTATCTGTAGAAAGAGATTTTGAGGGTAGTACTTCGGGTTTGTTTTACATCTGTTTATAAGAGCAGTAACTACACATCCAATGGTGGCTTGGAAATCTGGCGTCTGGCATTTTGACATCAACTGTCTCAGCTCATCTTCAAATGCAGTTGTAGGAGCATCCTGAAAAATGACAAATACTGTGCAACTTGCAAGTACAAGGCAGAGGTTTGAGAACTGTACTCTTACTAATTAGACCAAGCAGAAACAGACTTATTTTGGAATTCAAGCTAAAGAAAATTTACATTAAAACCCTCCCCACTCTGTGTTTTGGCAGCTTGAAAGAGCAAAATGAGGGTAATTACTCCTGCTGAACTCATCTAAGCAGTATCTTTTGATAACAGCTCAGGGACTATTTACCTGTTACTTCAGTAACATTACCAAGGAAACTACAGGTACGGTCAAACAGGACGGGATGCAACTTGAAGTATCACAACACAGCAAGTTTTAAAAAAGAACTAAACAGCTTATTGCTACATTTGCAGTGGAATTCCCAGCATTCTAACTTTCTAGATCCAAAATGTCTTCAACAAAATTAAAGCCTTCAGTAAGAATCTAAAAAAACCTTAAAAAAAAAAAAAAAAATCAGAGTTCAGGTGAAGTGTCCTCCCACCATATTTACTGAACAGAAGATTCTAATTAAAAATTAACATATTTGTGCAAGCTTTCACAACTCAGATAGCTATATTTTAAGCCCTATATTGCACAGGTCTAGAATACACTCATAAGATAAAACTTTAATTTCATCATGTCCAAATACTGCTCTAGCACAGTATTAACAATATCCACCAACTCACCTGTAAGGCAGTTTTGTCAGCTTGATATGTGCAAGAAGACATGCAAAAAGATAACAGCTAAAGAGACGACCAGAATATTCTGAGAGTGTCTAAAATTCTACTGTAGGATATTTGGTTTACTTACTTTTAGATTTAGTAAGAGCTGCCCAACTGATAAAGTATCCGGCTGTACTGATAAGGTATCCGGCTGTACTTTAGCAACAGTGCTCCTTTTTGATCTTAACTATACAAAACCAAACAAACAGTTATTATTCAGCTCCAAAAAGATGGCATATATTTAAAGATTTCAATCCAGATACCTAGGAACTTGCTGCACAGATTACATTTAGTAACTGGATGGTCCAGTTCCAGAAAGACTTAGAAACAATGAAAGACAAATACAAAGTGAAATTCAGTTTCCTTCTGCTACAACACCTAAAAGCAGCAGCACGGGGAAGAGACAAGAGAAACAAAACAAAAATCTCACGTGCTCCTAAGGTTAACTTACAGTCATTTTAGACTCGGATTTTAGAGCTACAGACTGCTGTGACTGAAAGGAAACCACCAGCTCTTCATCTTCAAGGGTATCCCAGTTTACAAATGAAGACACATCTGTGAACACAAAAATGAAACTATATGAGTGCAACATGCAAAACACATTTATTCAAGTCTGGATATTGTCTCAGCTTCTTACACTACTAGGTATTTTCTACAGCATAATCCAAGTCATTTTATGCCAAGAAAACTTCCAGTTTTATCTCAGCAGCACCTGATTTTATGATTTTTTTTTTTTACATTCCAGTTTTCCATTTAGCCTCTGGGAGAAAGAGAAATTATTACATAATTTATTGTGAGCATTGCTTGCAACAGTATTTTTTGCAACAGTGCGATGCTAAAGACACTAGGACAGTACAATTTTAAACTGAAGTTTACAAACTAAGGTATGACATTGCCCCATCTAATCACAAACTCTGACAATAACTTATAGGAGCCAGCACTTCATTTTGTTTTCAGTATTCGCAGACAACATTCCAGTATTTTCAGTAGTTTCAGCATCTGAATGACAAGCCAAGTTAAATGAAGCCACAAATTCAGACATTTGAGTGCTTTGGTGTTCTCAGCAACAGTAAATTTAACAGCTAAGAAAAGAACACAGCGTTAGGTTACTTCAAGCTGTTTAGATTCATTTTATTTTCTAGGACTGTATTAAAATAATGTTGATACAATTCAGTTTTCCTTTTATGCTGTTCACTGTAGTTGTAAAAACTCTTACCGGAAGTTTGACTGTCCTTGAGCTTTCCCACAGCAGCTGCCAAGGATGCTGTTTCACATTTGTACATAATCACCGTTAGCACTTTCCCGTGAGTAAAAAAAATTTTTTCCTCATAACACCACAACTACAAAATATTAAAACATATTGTTAATGAAATGAGCACAGAAGCATGTGCCTACATAAGCTGATGTTTAACTCCTTACTGCAAAGTTCAGCTAAAAGTCGGCAAATCAGATGATTAGAAATTATTTTTGGTCGGTTTAACACTTGTTAGCAAACCTTCATTAACTGCTGATTTTAAATACACAAATATGAGGCCTTCTGTTGTGTATTTTCCAAGTATTTCTTAAAGTACAGTGGCTGCTCCGAGGCATTAAGTCCACTTGATACTTTTTAAAATTCCCTCTTGTGCCATTATAAGACAAAACTAGGCAGCTGTTCTGTTTTACTAGTGCATTTATTAGGTTATCAGTGTACTTATTAATTGACACCTGAACATCTTGAAATGCTATTGAGGGAGGTGCAGGGCTCATTTAGGCTGCCAATTGCAAATTGTCTGAACAGAATGGATTCTGTCTGGGTACTCTGTTTAATCAGCTGAATAATCAGTGAGAAGGTACTGAATTATCAGAGACATTGCCATGGTCTACCATTCTCCTGTTAAATATTCTGACAAAAATTGCTCATCAACAGGACAGTATTAATTTTGTTTCAGAAGTTGGCACCTTCACTTCCAGACAGAAGCAGACCGCCAGTCCCTTTGCTGCTACTGTGCCAAACACGCAAAACTTAAGGACCACAAATGAAAGATGGAGCTTACTTGTCCACTGGTTCCCAGGGGCAGGTCCTTTGAAGTCTGCAATGTCTGAAATTTTGTATTCCATATTGTTAGGCACTCTAGGGAAAATTAGAGAGAGATGTTACAAACTCAAAAAGCAACATAAATGCCACATTTGCCTTGGCTACTTTCGGGTAAAAACATTTAAGGAAACAAATAGCTATTTCAAAATAGCTCAGTCAGTAACATTCAACATTAGGAGAACTAAGTCTTAACAGTTAAAATCTACAGATAAGTTATTGTTCCAGTGAAGAGCTTTAAAGAAGAATCTGTGGCAAGAGGGACAACAGCCATCATGGCTTCCAGTCAGGAAGAACGTTTTGGCATAAAATACTATCTCCAGTGACTTAAATTTCAGAGATCACATACTTCAGAAGTTCAGGCATGAGGCTGAAGTGCTTGTTTCCCTTATTTGAGACACTGATTTCTTAGAGAACATCAGGTCTGTTTCCCTGCATAAGTCCTTTTACAAGTGTCCAAGTCCTCCTTTTAATTCCCTGCCACCAATGAGTTCTCCTGCTGCATCTTCGCTGTCCATACACTGCATGGAAGCAAACACTGAAACACAACAGAGAGCACAGTTCTGCAGCCCACTGTCCTGTTCAGTGGTAAAGGTTTTCTTTCAGCTTGTGCTCTGAACTGCACAGCTCAACCACAGACTATTTTCAAGAGAGAACTAACATTTTATTTGCATTATTTCCTGCTTAGTGCTCTGCCCAAGGAAATTTTAGACCTTACATCATCTCAATCTGATGTTTCAAGTTACCTTTGGGCTCTTCACCAGATGCAGTTAGACTTCCTAACACTGCGATGTGGTCCTTATCAAGAACAACCAAAGAAGTTCCTTTTAGAACACTTCCAGATACTGAAAGGTTTAGTAGTAGTGACTGGGACAAAATTTGCTCTTCCTCTTCATTATTTTGCTGCAGAGGTATCAGAACCTTGTACACAGAGTCATTAGAATCTGCCAAAGAAAAACAATGAAGGTTTTATCATCTGTTATTGTGGAAAAACTATCTGACATATATGGCAAGGGGATATCCAAACACAACAAAGTCCAGTGCAAGCTGAAAGAAGAAATGATACAAAATATTTGAAGGACATGTTTTGATGGAAAGCAGCAAAATAAAAGTATAGCTAGCACAAGACCTGCAAGGTACAAGTCTTAACAGTTAGGAACAGTCAGCCTTTGCAGCCAGTAAAATATCAGGAATATTTAATTACTACTTTTATCACCCACTGGTTTATAAAGTGTAAAGAGCTAAATATATTAAACAGTAATTCATAAATATCTTATGTCCTTCCAAACAATTCGTTGCTTTATTATCACATCTCGTTAGAAAATGTAACTTACACAAACACAGAAGTGTGATTATTTGATTTTTTATATATGCTGTGAAAGTCAGTGGTTTAGATAAGTTCTGTTGTTCAAGCTTATATTTGTGTAGACTGTTCGTCTTAAGTTTCTGTACGTAGATAAAAAAATCCCCATCCTAAAACAAAAAAAAAAGAAAACAAAGTTTTCCTTTAATTTACACAAAGAAGAGATAAAGGAAATGCAGACATTAGTACTGCCTAACTTTCAATATTAAGCAAAATTTGGAATTTGTCTTCTCTAGGACACACAGCCTAATTCAGAAAAAACTGCAGACTCAAGCACAAAGAAAATACTAATTTGATGAAACAAAGGGATTCACAGGAAGAATCATTTGAATAAAGACAAATTAATGTGTAAGTGGCTTTTTTAAAGCATAAATCCTACTTAAGTTCTCCACAGTAAGCAAGCATTTGAGGGCAAGGAAGGGTCACAGAATCATCTACTGTATTTAATTTTAATTGTTCTCTGAAGTTCTAGGAGCCAGGCCCCTCAGCTCTGAAAGCCACACAACTTCAATTTAACTCTTGTGTCAGAAACAATACGTATATAGGATACTGATTAAATCAGGATAATGATTTCACTAAAAGCTCTTAAAATCCAATGAAACAGGAGATGGATTTTAGAAAAAGCACTTAGATTTGCTGCTATGAAAGTTTTTTTTTTTGAAAAACAGGTATTTAACTTACTTTTTCAGTAGTGAAAATCAAGACAGGTTGTTGACCTTCCATAAAAGCTTCACTCCACCTAAAACCAGAAAGCTATATGAACATCTTCTAAATTCAAGGACTATACCTAAAGTCAGATCACTATTCCTTAGACAGTCTCTTGTTTTTAGGATATCTGTATAAATAATTTTAAGATTTAAAGAACAATGTGTTGGAAAACATTCCAACCAACCAACCCCAAGATCCCTGTCTTCAGATTTCTCCCCTACCCCCTTAGAAAAGGGAACAACTTTCATCATCAATTTCTCTGAGCAAGAAGCAAGCTTCATAAAGCTGTGTCACTTACTTGATGACTTCATCTGAGATAACATTTTCAATATCTTGTTGTGGGGCTTCTAAAAGGACATCTAAAGTTCGAACACCACCTCCTCTGAATAGTACTAGTGGCCCTCCACTGGGTAGTGAATGTATTCTGTATACATCTGCTGAAAGCTACAGAGAAAAAGAAACAATTTATATCTTCTTCAGTACATGACCTTGAAAGACAAGTGTTTTATCTGGGTTTTTAAAAGTTCTTTCAATAAACAAGCAACAGAAGACTGATGAACCTGTAAGAGTCCTAACAACATAAGCCTCATAGCTGCCCATGATCTTGAAATGCTATGAATATGGAAAATCACTACCCAACAAAAAAGCTAGGAGAGCATCACATTTCAGAACTGCATCAGAAAACACACAGTGGAGCATAAGGTTCAAACAACTGTTACACAGCATAACACACAGGATTGCTTAACACATCCAGCAGCAGAACAGAAAAATCTGTATTTGAATAAAATTCACCATCTTTATGGAAAGGCCATGACATGAACCATTTTAAGAGTAATACTCTGATGATCAAGTGTCTTAATGCAAGTGGATTCCTTGCAATGTTCCAGAACATCATGAAGCACAAGTTAAGACAATGGTCAGTACATTTTAATGTACTATTACTACTACAACAAATCATACAATCATCTAGGTTGGAAAAGACCTTTAAGATCGTTAACCCTACTCTGCCACTAAGGCACAACCACAAGCACCACATCTATATGACTTTTAAACACCTGCAGGGATGGTGACCCACCCACCTCCCTGGGCAGCCTGTTCCAATGCCTGACAACCCTTTCAGTGAGTTTTTTTTTTTTTTTCCCCTAGTGTCCGTTTAAAAACTCCCCCGGTGCAGCCTGAAGCCATTCCCTCTTGCTCTAGCATCAGTTACTTGTGATAAGAGACCAACACACACCTCTCTACAACATCCTTTCAGGTAGATGTAAAGAGCTATAAGGTCTCCCCTCAGCCTTCTTTAACTTTAGACCAAATAGCCCCAGTTCCCCCAGCCACTCCTCACAGGACTTGTTCTCCAGGCCCTTCACCAGCTTACTTGCTCTTCTCTGGACAAAATTAGCATCTCTTTCCCCCGCCAAGACTCAAAATGTTAACACAAAAGCGAACATACGTAAGAGACTTACCGTTGCTTTAAATACTTTGTCCAAGTTAATATCTTTGTTCTTCCATATCCTTAAAACCTTCAAGAGAAGCATCATTTTTTAAGCACAGTGAACCAGTAACATAGAGAATTCTCAGAACACAAAATACTAACAATTGTACATCACTGAAACACAAGATGAAAATACACAGAAAATCTCCACAGTAACCTTAATGGAAACTGACCCAGGGGAGCTTGCAGGGGAAGAAGCTGAAGCAGAGACAACAGGAATACAAACCAAGCTCAGAAACCTTGAATTGGAAAGTAAGGAAAGAGTAAGGTTAAAGAAAAAAGATAGAGCACAACTCTAAATGCAAGTAGATCGAAGTGATGGAGACAGATTGAGATGCAGATGAGCTGTTCTGGAAGAGAATGTTTTAAGGAGAACAAGGTAAGGTCAGAGGAAAGATATTTAATCAACAACAATAAAAACAAGCCAAAGGTTTAGTGTGTGCTGAGCAAACACCACAAGTACTCAAACAGGAAATATCTAACTATAAAATATGAGCAGGAAAGCAAGGATGCAGGTATGAACTACTGGAACCATTGTAGTACAGTAACTATGCAGTTCTAAACGCCAGCCAGCAACAAGACAAGTGACTTCTTCATAGAGAAGGTCTGCAGGAGGCATTCTTCACCGAGAATGCTGCAGTTTGAACTGAAAGAGGCTGTCAAGAGCTCTGCAAGTTTACATTTACGCAAAAATCCAGCACCTCTGATTTCTTCCCTATCTATATTCACTCAGAAGACTCACTACATCCCCTTTTTTTTTCATTTAAGAAAAATAAAGGATCTCACCTTATCGTCATGAACAGCTACATATTCGTGAGTTTCAAAGTTGCATACAACTGGACACGTGATAATCTGTCCATGCTTAACCGACCAACAGCCTAGCGGCTTCTGATCCGAAACCTGGAAGAGTCAGAACAAAGACACTGCAATTAAAATACAGCATGGCCCACTTTGGGGATTCTGCTCATGGCAGGAAGGGAAGGCAAGGTACCCCCAGATGGTTTGGATGACAGCATCCAACTGTGGAAACTGCTATACGCTCTCTTCCTATTTCAATGTAAGCCACTGAGACCAAGAGCAATGAATTTTATGCCTAAGCTCACATGACATGTCTTATATCTGGCTGCACTGAAGGTGCTCAACCCCCTCTCCTCAGCCTAGAGCTACACCAGGCAAATTTACCAACGTATTTACATCCTCACGTACGATCTTGGCAGTGGGACTAAGCAACCCAGAGGAGGTTGTTTCATGAATTCACTAAAGACACTAGCCCCAAGAATGTGAAAGCCAATTAAAGATATAAACACAAATAGTTTCCTAAAGCTTCTTATTGTGTACTATTGAAACATACGAGTACGTTAAAAGATGGCGAAACATACTTTTAGTTTTAAGTGCTGTGAACTAAAATCTTCAATCCTCCGGCCAACAGGAAGGCAGCTGACACAAAACTGACAGCCGGACAAAAGGCACATCACCCTGGCTACTGTAAGGAAGCGTACCCTGCAGCTTCGGGAGGGAAGTATTTCTTAGAAGGGAGAAAGAGAATCAGCAAAAGGAGAAACACGCCAGAAACCGCCCAAGCCAACACTCGCTTCGCTGGCAGGCAAGCCGGGGGACAGGGAAGAGCGCAGGTGAGCCGGGCCCGGCAGGGTCGGAGCCGCGGCTCCAGATGCCACGGGCGTCCCGGAGGTGCCCGGGCGGCGGCAGCGCGCCAGGCCCCCGCTGCCCGGCCTCCGGAGCAGGAGCATGGGGATCGGGGTGCCCGGTGACAGCAGGGCCCAGACGCCCTCGGTATAGGCCGGCCGGGGCAGGGGGGAGACTGGCTCAGAGGCGCTGCCGCCGCGGCCCTGCCCGGGGACTCTCCCACAGGCCGGGGCTGCCCGGCAGGAGCAGCAGCAGCAGCGGCGGCGGCGGCGGCGGCGGCGGCATCTCCCGAGGAAAAGCGGCCCAGGCTGGGCCGTTACCTTGAAGAGCGTGGCCGTCCTGCCGCGGTCGGTGAGCAGGACGTGGTCGGGGTCGGGGCCCGGCTCCAGGGCCAGCAGCCCGCCACCGAGGCCGACGCCGCCGGGGCCCAGCCCGCACAGCGTGAAGCTCTCGCACAGCGCCGCCATCTTCGCCCCCCTCCGCCTCTCGCGAGACGCGACGCGACGTCCCCGCCAGCGCGTGACCCGGCGGGGCCCTTGCCGGGGCGGCACAACGCGCGTGCGCGGCTGTCCGGGGGGGCGATGGGGGGGGGAGCAGAGTGGCGGAAGCGGCCGAAGCTGTTCGGGTGTTTCCGGCAGCGGCCGCGGGCTGGGTTGGTGGCGCCCGCGGGTGGGAAAGTCTGGGTGGCGACTCGGGGCGGTGCTGCCGCGGGCCGTGCTCTGCCGAGCCGCGGGTGACGGCCCCGCCTCCGCCCCCAGGGCAAGGGGCGGCTTCGCCGGGTGCTGGTGGCGAAGGGCGCGTTCCGAACAGATACCGTGGCATCGGAGAAGAGCCGTTCACTGCGCAGGACAGTCAGCGCCCCTCGGCATTCCCTCTGTTCGGCCGTTTCCGGAGCGTTTCGAGCATAGCATCAATCGGATCGTGCCGCCAGTCCTGTCCTCCTGCCCGAGAGCTGTCATTTATATGCAGATTAGCACGAGGACCGGCATCCGTTGTTTTGCATCTACGCACTAAACCACTGCTGGGGCTCAGACTGCTTTCATTAGGTGTATTTCAGCCCTGGGAGATCCTCTCTTGGAGAGCACGGCCCAACTCCATCCCTTTTAACGGCCCCGGGATGGGGTTCAGGTTTTTAACCAATCTGTAATGGGTCGCCACGCGTTAGTGTGCAAATGTGCCCCGGCAACACAAGCCCAGACGGTACAAAAGTTGAGTCAAATCAACATCCCTGGATGTGTTGCCACGTTAGCCACTGACCCCAGTTGGGGAACGCATGTTGGCAGCACCATCATCCTGGGATCTTGCCACCCACACGCCTGCTTGCTGGAGACGGCAGACACAAATCCACCTCAGGGACAGAGGATCGGATTCCCTGCTGAAAAACTTGCCAAGCAAATGGTCATTTACAACTGAATGGGCTCAGTCAGGACTGATGGGGCACCTGCCCTGATAAAATCTTTCAAAAGCCGAGGCACAACTAAACCTAGGAGATGTTGTAAGTGGTTTAAATCTTCCTCACAAAGCAAATGTCTTTGTGAGATTTAATTTTGAGGAAGTGACTTGCAGGGCCGGGGGTAGAAATGTTAATGGGCATGTTCCTTGCTGGAGGAGACCTAGTAAAAGAAACCAGCCACGTCTGTAAAGAATAATTGTTGGTAGTTTATTTACAACAAAATGCAAGGAAAAATACAATATTAAAAATAATAAATAACTTGGAAAAATCAGAAACTAAGTGACATGAATGAGAAATCTGACAATCAAATTCTCCTGAGCCCTGCATTATTTAACATGCAGAGCATTTCGAAACTTGGTCCTTCTTTGATGGTGGTGATGTACTGCCTTATGTAGCCATCATTGCTCTAATTAAAAGAAAAGAATTACTGGACGTTCCGAGACGCACGGAATTATCACAGAAATGAAGTAAAACAATGAAACCTGTTTTAGTGACACCACAAAACTACAGGAGATTGTAATTCAATGACCATGCTGTTCATTTAAAGCAAAACATTGTTAGACTTATTTAGCAATTTTAACTTACACATATAAAACCAAGTCCAAACAATGGAAACAGAAAAGCTCCTACTGACAAGATGATGAATTCTCTCTTACTGCACTCACTAACTCATAAAAAGCATATACATTTGGCTTATTTCAAATGATAGCATATCGTTTCGAAGTTATAGTGCAGCAAGCTTCAAAGCAGTTTTAACAAAATATAGCGGTCCTGGTACAAACTAAAATTCAAGGAACAAGTATTTCCATTTCAAAATCTCTACAGCAGCAATTAATGCAAGTTGGCTACTAGATGTCACAAAATCACCTTCCAGAATAATCAAAAAAGCCAAAGAATAAGGTCAGATAGTTTCTTTCCATAGGATTTATCCAGTCATTTACAAAATTATCCATTACATTCATAAGAAATCCTATTAAGTATGTGTTTCAGGAATGTGCTGCTCCTTATAGTCTTTATGGATGCCTCCCTTTTTTAATTTATTAGGAGTTCTACCCCTCTAAAGACTGCAATGAATTGCCACTTATTTTCTAATGATTGTTCTATATGAAATACATAAAAGTATGAGCAATGCTGGGAGGAGGTTTAATAGAAACCCAAACAAACTAAACTGTATTCTCCTTGATGAAAAATTCCTTGTCAAGCCCTAGCAGAGCCGTATCATGTCATTCTTCAGTCCCCGTGGCAAAGAACAGGAGCAGGGCTGTTGTGCCTATCAGCACGGTAGCCTAAAGATGTACTCACTAAATAACCAGATCATTTGTTTTTGCAAAAGAAGCGATGAACACCTGCAAAATGCTGGTTTTCTCCTAATAAATGTGTGTGAAAATACAACAGAAAGCACAGCAAAAAAATCTTGGCATAAAAACAACCCCTTCGCCACAAGATGTTATACTGAAGTATTCAGACCTTCCTTTTCAGTTAATTTTGTGTGGGTTTGAGTGTGTGCTGGGAATATTCTTGAAATCCTACCTTAAGAAGGAAACAAACCCCAGTGAACCAGAAAAAGATATGTAAAGATCATATTGACCCCATGGGTAGTGACTGGTGGGGGAAGTGGAACCCAGCAAGGGTACTTACACAGGCAGAGAAAAGCCTGGGGTGTTGCTTTATCCAAGCAAGAGATCCAACACATCTTTTTTTTTTTGCCTTCATTAGGAAGCAACATGGAGGCAACGTGGCTGATCATGATCCTGGTTGTGGCCAACGGTGACATCAGGCTGTTGGGTCAGTAAATCTGGTAGTCCTCAAGACCAGCACTGCTTGGTGGAAGGGCTGTGCCAACAGCCCAGGCAGATGGAGACACAGCATTAAGCAGTCTGTCATTTTTTTCCATGACAGGACCAGAATCTTTCTCCTACATCCCTATCACGCAGCTATTAAGATGTGACCTATTCGGGTATGTTAATAATTTTCATAAGTGACTCATTCCCAAACCTACTTAATATGACAATCGATGTATCCACACGGGATTGGAAATCAATCAGTTAAATACACGTCAAGGTATGGCTGCTTTGGTCTAATAATCTGCTTCAAACCCAGAGGCCACAACATATATAGCAACAGGAATATGTAAGCACAAGGACGTTAGGACTGGAGCTGAGCAAAGTTTTCTTTGACAAAGAAAAATAAAATACAAATCATTGAAAAATAGACTTTCAGGCAGAGCAGACCTAAACTATCTCTATATAGGTCAGATTCAGGAAATGAAAAGACAACCAAACAATGCTTGATATTTTCAAAGGTTTCCCTGCTCTGCCAATGTGCCAATCTTGCTACTAAATAAATAATCATAAGATTAGACCGATTATAAACATGAATATATAATCTGCACACTTTTATAGCTGAAATCATAAACTAATGTAGCAAAGTTTTGTTTGCATCATTACAGAGACTTCTTTTTAAACAAAAAAATCATCACCCATTACTCTACTAATCACACAATTACGAGCTCTGAGAGGAAAAGCAAAGCAAAACATGGACAGTAAGTGGGAGAATGCCTGAAGTCAGACCACAGCTAACCTACAAAGAGCTCCTGGATTCTGCTAGCTACAGGATGTTAACTATTAAACAAATATACACTTGATTTCAGTGCAGGTTGGCAGTGGAATTACTTCTGCTACTAAAACTACCCTATAAATATCACACATTCAACATAACTTCTACTGGAGCTACAGCCATTGAGAGGCTCAGTGCATTTAAGCCATTCAAATCACAGCACTGTGCTGAGGAGGTGGCGCCAGTGCCCCGTGAAAGTGGGAAAGGCCATCCCCAAACTGATTGTTCAATATTCAGTGGTAGTTCAGCTCTGGAGGCTCTCTTTTTTTCAATCCATGTACCACGTCACCAGTGGTACCAGACATCGCCCGCTTTGATCGTACGATTCAGGTAACAGCTGTCGCTCGCTGGAATTGAACAGCAGCTTACTCAACACCTACTACAGCTACCAGCAGAGACAGATACCCACAGCATTCAGCAACCAGCAATTTGTGTGGAAGAGAAAAAGTACCCCACGTGGGGGTCGGCAGGGAAAGCTTCTCACTGAGCTTACATTTGGAAAAGGAAGGAAGGAAGCGACCACTTCTGCCATTTATTTCTCTCCTTCTTCCCCAGTCTGCACTTCCCTACCGGGAAACATCCTTTTAATTCCTGAGATTGAAGAGTGATTTCATTACACGCAGACCAGGAAGAGCACTTCTGTTTCCTTAACCTCACCCTACACAGGACAGGGCAGCCCCACAATTCCTTTGCTTTTTAAAGTGACTTCATTTTGTTCACCCCTTCCCTAGATGGTGGCAAGGCCTGGAACCAGCTTTCTGCTAGCAGACATTGTGCTGTTCAGGAAAGACGCGAGTCAGGAAAGAGAAAAAGAGTCTCCTATTTTCTTTCCTTTACATTCAAGGTCTTACAGTGTAACTCCCACTCTTCTTCCAGTGAGGAAAAGACAGAATTCACTGGGTTTGCTTCTCAACTGGCTCCATTTGGCTGCTTTTCTTTGTTTTTCCTTTCAATCTTACACATGGAACACCATTGATGAACACCAATACAGATTTAAGAGATCAAAAAAGGACGGGGGAGAGCTATTAAAATACATTATCTACAAGAAATAGGTGGTTTCTTTTACAAATTCTGTGCAAGATAGAAATAGTTGAATGGCCTCAAAGTCAGTATAATTAATTACAGCTGGGGCTTCAATACAGCAATATTTTAGGTTTGAAAAGTTTTGTGTGTTTTAGCGAGGCCCCGAATCCTGAGTCATATTAAGCAAAATGTGAATCTGAGCGATCGTTGTTGGTGCTCAAGCACAATGAGTTACAGGTCAGCGGCTGATGAATGCACAGGAGAAGCCTGAGAGTAGGAAGAATTTTAAAACTGGTTATAAAAGAAGAAAATGGGAGGGTTTTATTTTCCTGTTAACCCTGCGTTCTAGTTGGCACTAGTTTGCCTCAGAAGTCCTTGGCAGCTTTACTAAATATCTACTCCTAATTATAAATGCTATGACCTAGAGGAGGATTTGTAGGTAGAATACCGCTACAGAAAGATTTGTTTTCTTTTATAGGGTTCCCCTCAGACTATGTCATTATATGTCAGCAAGATGCACCATATGGCTTGAAACACTACTTTAGGAATATGTAAACTACATTCTCTTGCATGCACTTCTCTGAAGGTTTTAAGGATCAAGTCTGAGGAAAGAAGTCATCTTTCCACACCAGTACGATTATTTTAAGCAAAAAAAAAAACAACGAACAAACCACCATGACCTTTGTAGAAGTTGAGTTACGTCACTCT
This sequence comes from Todiramphus chloris collaris, assembly GCA_025345505.1. Taxonomy (NCBI): domain Eukaryota; kingdom Metazoa; phylum Chordata; class Aves; order Coraciiformes; family Alcedinidae; genus Todiramphus; species Todiramphus chloris. Next base: position 3,893,604 of record JANVCC010000127.1, on the reverse strand, counting down.
TGCCGTGGTAGACATGGCTTATCAGGAGGGAACATGCTGGGCTAATTTAAAGGTTTTTTTTCATTGGGTCTGGAAGGGTGAGAGTTTCTGGAGCAGACTTTTTCCGAGGCCGGTCTTTGGGAACTGTTAGGAATTCAGGAGCATCTGTGGAGAGAGGAGTAGATGGAGCACTAGATGGAGCACTGCGGGTTGAAGAAGGCATGGAAATGTTAGAGATAGATATTGCAGGTGGGAAAACCCCAATCTTCTTGTTGGTAGCTTCCTGAGTTGCTCTTTCAAACTCTCGGACTTCATCCATTGTCATGTCTCCAAGAAGAAAGAAAGAAAGATAAAGGCATGTTAGAATAATTCCAAATGATCGTTTCATTAACTCAGTTGAACTACTTCCATCCAAATTCTAACTCCAGGAATGACTGCTGATCATACATATTGTTAGATTCTCCACATGAATGCCTGCCCATTGTGTGCATTGATTGGATCACAATAAGCAGCCAATGTAAAGGAAATGAAGTTATGTACATTAATCACATACTAATGGTTCTTCTGCCTGGCTCTGAACCCAGTAAAGATCACTACCTCTAGAACTGCTGGAAAAATCAAGCTGGTTCACAGGCAATTAAACAATACACTCAGGCACACAGTCAGCAGGTAGAATTTTTCAGGACTTCAAACAAAATAAAACTGGTAGGGGTTGTGGGTTTTTTTTTTTTTTGTTCATTTGGATTATGAACACAAACAAGTAAAGGGCTGTCATCAGTTTGTTTGTCTACTGGAATCACCAAGGGATGAAAAATTCTCTCCCCCCATGCATAGCTTCCACTGATTTCTGGTCGCAGCTGCATGAACAGAACTGAGGCCGTGTTGCTTTTCTCCTAAGAAAGCCCAAAGAAAGCCCTCTCACTTGGCAAAGCCACAACGTGCTTTCCAACTTCCTCACCCAGAAACGCTACTTAAATGTTTATGGCCAGCTGTCAAATCCACTGCTTATTTCCCTGCAAAACAGAGGCAAAATGATGCGAGAGGTTAAAGACACTTTGCGCTGGAGAGCGGGGTCCACAGAAAGCTGCAGAAGTCTTCTCATGCAGGTGACAAACATGTCACAGCGCTGTAGGAACCCACAAGAGGGCAGAGCGATCCCAGCAGAGATGTGCTTTGAGCTGAGCTGGGCAAAACTTTGTCGATGAAACCCCAACCAAATGCCATCTGCTACGAATTGTTAAGTTGAGCAAAAAAAAAAAAAATCAGCCAGACTCCTCCAAAACCTGCTGCTTCGTGTCTACATTTCCTGCGAGGTGTCCACAGAGCAAATGGAAATGCACTGGATGGTTTGCACTGAACACCGTGTTACACTGCCAGTTTGTAAAGTATTTCATTAACTCATTTTGTAGACTGTTTGAGCTCTGAAAGCACAAAAAGAATGGCAGAAATAAAACCACTAGCATTTTAATCGATTTAAGATTCCTGCACAATTAGGTGTCCAGAGGTAAAACCACCAACCAGAACTAACTCAAATCAGGACACGTATCTATGACAAAATGCTATACTTCTGGTACTTTTTGATACTAGCCAGCTGCACTCTTCTCTAGCCTTGGCTGCAAGAGTTACGGAGAAGCAGCTTTATGTTGCATTACAACATCATAGTCAATAAAGAGAAGCGCGCATGCTGCCAGCTGCCTTCGCTCTCCCCTGCAGATGACATTCCAGGCACTTTTTCAGCCTACAGTGCCAGGTATTAGGAGTGAGGACAGAGCTGCTTTTCAAATCTAAGTGGTGGAAATAAACAGCTGGTCTCAAGAGGAACGGTACCTACTTGTGTTGGAGGTAGATTTGAACCTGGTTTGCTGATCTGCCTTTGGTTTCATACCCTGTAACACTGTGTGTAGTGTTTCTGAACTCAAAAGTGTTTAAAAGAACCCTGACATCAAAGGGAGCCCGGGCATTCATTTCAGCTATTTTCAACTGAGGACTTCTGTACAACATGAAACAAAAGCTGTCTTGGATAAATGAAAGTGAAAGAGGACGGGAAGATTTCTCTGTTTACTGGCCATTAAGTGCAGACTGATTAAAGTCTTGCTAAGCGGTACCCTCCAAGACTGTTCATTTTAAATTCAGGCATGAAATACTGTCCTTTCAGCTGACTTTTGCTTTGTAGCTTCTACTTGCTATAAATTCCCTTCTGTTCTGATATACACTCAAGTAAACCACATCCTTACCCTGAGCTAAGACAGCTCAGACTCTCTCGGCTTTTTTTCATTAATGACAAATTCTGTTCTGACCTCAGTGGTAGTTTTTCCACGTGGGAACTAAGGATGGCAGACTTCATTCAAAGCCAAATCCTGAAGCTAAAGTCAGAACTGATTCGCCATTTACTGCTCAGCTAAGGAGTAACCTTGATGTCAAGGGAGCTGCAGCATTACAAACAAATTGGTGGTTATTACTTAGACAACATCTCAGGCTGTTGCCAATTCCCACCCCCCCACTCCGAGTAAGAACAAAGGAAAGACTTCAAGCCTTTCAGGCCTGGCCCCACACTCCTGACATGAATAAAACCATCACTGAGTCCTACAGCACAGATATTAGAAGTAAAGGAATAACAACATTTCAAAAACAAATTCCACTGTGTCTTTTGTATTTTCTAATTTTAGGCCTCTTCTTGAGGTGGCCGCATTAGGAACTTAAATACTTCATGAAATGTCCAGAATCTGAACGAAAGAACGTACACAGAAACCCGCCCTTCTTCACAAATTGCTGTTACTTCCAAAAACACTTCTCACCTTGTTGGTAGCTAATCAATGACAGCATTAAAATTAGTTTGAAAAGAGTGAATAATTCATTAGCTTTTTTTGTTCCTGGTGAAACAAACGATTTTATCAGTTCCTTAGAAATTTTCCACTCCCCGTGTTCCTGGCTTTTTGACTGAAGCACTCCAAACTCCTGCATTTTGTAACATTCAAATCACAGTAAGTGAAACTCCTCTTTAACTTCCTCTTTATGCATTCAACTGAAATTTGAAAGTTGTGTTTTCCTGAAAGACAGGGAGCTGTCTATGAGCCCAACCCCACCCTTTCTTATATCAGTGGCAGTTTAGAGTGAAAACGAAAGGCAGGATTGCACTTCATGGAGAAAGATTCTCTTCCTACTGAAGCAAAACCTCCCCAGAATTCCATTGACTGGCCAGCGAGATTGGTTGGTTGCTCTTCTCTGATCTGTACAGGTGTCTTAGCTGAGGAGGGGCAATATGTTTTAAAACTTGACATACTCTTGCTTTGGCATGGCTCTCTATTTCATCCACAGTAGATGAATGTTGGTTGCAAACTTTAATGTTGGTTTTTTCATGCATATTTTTCTCGTATTCTCGAACATCATCCATAGTCATATCTGCAAAAAGGTCAAAATTGTTGGCATTTTCCACTGATGCAGTACAAACTTTTTTTTCTCTCTCTTTTCTTTAAGGAGAAGGCTCTAGGAATGCATAGTCTTTCAGCAGAAGCCAAAAAAAGGATTGAAAAAAAAAAAAAGCATGGAGCAACTAGCTTTATGAAAATTGCCTCATAAAGGTAGTTGTTATCAGCCAAGGAAGGTGTGAAGGTTAAGTCAAAGGGAGTCAGAGAACAGGGAGTGGAAATTGTTTAGGAGTATCTGTGTAGCATAAGGTAGGCGAAAAGTGTCCAAGTGCGGGCCCCAGCAAAGGCCGAGATCTTCTAAAAAGGTTTTAGAAGATCCCTTGGAGTAAAGGATAGATACAGAAATAGTCTAAATATTTACTTACCTTTCCAGGCCCTTTCAGAAAGATTTTATAATATCTTTGCATAGTACATCTCATAACCAGCAAACACTCTTACTGTTAGAACACACATCGGCTTAGATTCCAGAAACTATCATTTAATTATACTGGTGAGTGAATGAATAGTGAGTACGTTAACAGTTTTGTAGCCTCGAGCAATTTAATGGATTGTAAAAATTAGAAATACTCTACAAATCAGGCTGAATCTACAGGCAGGATCATTTATCACTGTCTAGGCATGCCTGGTGTTGTCTGACTAGCTCATACCCTGTTAGCTGTTCACTATGCAACTCCAAGCAATTATTGCAGATTGTAAAAAGATTTGTCATAAACCACACTTCCAGTAAAAACAGAAAGAAGCCAATTAATTGACTTGTGACCGTACTCATCTGAGTATTCCCATGCTTTCCATAAACCCCCTTGGGAGTAGCATGGAAATGGACGCAAAGGCTGTCAAAATTTTGGACTGTTCTTTACAGTACTTTGATCATTTCAGAGCTTCCTGAAAACAGCCATTAATTTTTTACTCATAAAACTTAAACAGCAATTTATTAGCACAATCTACTTGCAAATTTGAACCCCTTTTGGTGATGCACACGGTGGTTTTGTTCTTGAGGCTATCGATATTCTCTCAATTATGTGCCACTTGGATTTCTGTCTATTTTTTTTACCACGCCACTCCTTGTTATGTGATATGAGGTTCTTGCTGCATTTTATCAGACAGCTTTTAAGGAAAGATAAAACTTTAGCTGTTTTATTAGTAGCAGAATGTAATGCTGCATCAGTGAAAATAAAATGCAGTCTGAAGTTTTGATCGAAAGGAAACATGGAATACCCCTAACTTGTACTCTGTAAATCTTTTCCTTTTACTGTTATCTGGAATGCAGAACAAGCTCATAAGCCATGATGTCAGTAACATGCTAAGGATGCGCTCTGCCAAGCTCAGAACATGCTTTTTATTAGTAAATTCTGCTGTGAAAATAGATTTTCTTAACAATAAAGCCAAATGCAGTTTAGTAAATTTAATGACAAGACACATTCATACTTACAGTATCAATAGCAGTAATCAGGCAGTAATATCCATGACAGAACATGTTGTTTGATCTTATTGCACTGATTATATGATTCACTTTAGCTGACTAACATAATATCCAAGCCTTTCTCAGACTTTGATGTTGGAGGATGGTAACCAGCACACCGAAGGGACACGGCCACTTTCAAAATTACGTGTTTGAAAAACTCTCCACACACACAGAAAAACGTCAAGAGCTTCACTGCAAGAGTTTTACTCATATGTAAACTCATATGTAGCTCATATGTATTGAACCGAACCGGACGTATACAAATCGGATCTCACTCATTTTAGATCATGAAGTGCTCACTTTCTAGTCAGCAGGTCTTACCAACTGTTGTAGCTCCGAGCAGTGCAGTGTGTAAGGTCTGCAGCCACCTGAACTAACTCTCTGCACTTGCATTTTTTCATACAGCTCGCTCTGTCCTCAGCCTTCCTTCAGATCTATTTTAGCAAGCCCAGATTTTGTAAGTGTTGTGCTCAGCCTGATAATTAAGTTCCAAAAGCACATGATATTATTTAGTAAAAAGACTCACCGTGACAGTAAAAATCCCCAAGGTAATGGTGTATCACAATATTTCCTTTGTGGAAAGAGTATTTTTGACAGGGTGCATTCAGAGTTAAGAAGGGAAAAATCTGTGGTTAAATGTTTTGGGGCTAAACCTGTTCTGTATGTTTAACTTCACAACGACTCACTTCTTATCAATAACTCTGCTAAATTACAGATGACTCATTGCTTCCCAGCAACATTTATGTCTCGCTTCAATAGATGTTTTGGGTAGATCTGGGGCAAATTTGTGGGCTTCAGTTTCACATGAAGTCAGGCTTCTTTATTTAAAGTCATCAGCTTCCCTGACTTTGTACAGAGAAAAGAATGCAGGTAAAAAATGGTAAAGAAAAAAAATCTCTTAAACACTCTTTCTCACTGGATACAAAATTCTCTTACTAGATCATGGCTATCCAAAAATAGAAGATATCTTTAGGAGGTTTCAGTATTTTTATCATCCATTATGGCATAAAATTTACAAGAACACTGTGATTTCTAAAGCAATTTGTTCTATAGTTTCAAAAAATAAGCACAATGAGTTCGTTGTTAGATTCTGGTGCAAAATTCTGGGGGTGTATGAAGCGTGCACCAGGTGTGTGGGTCCGCACCCGCTGGGCTAATGGACTATTTCTGAGCAATGCAGAATGCTCCTGAGTTTGGATGAAAGACACGTGCCATTCTTACCCTGGAAGTGCCCAAAGCAGCATTTCCTGAAGCTTAAGGGGAGTCAAAGTAAACATTCTAATTTCCAAATTCCTGTTGTACGTTACAGGAATGTCTTGGAAACTGTCCTACGAGTGTCTGTGGTTATGGATGTAGCCTACTGAAAACACAGGCAAAAGCCACAAACCCTGTGAGCTTCTCTTATGAAATGCCATTGGCTGGGTGGCAGCTCCCATTGCTCGGCACCATTAGAAGTGCCCACTGCTACAGCTGGGTCGTGGATTCCAAACAGGTTTGCGTGCAGCTGCTGCTCAATCAGACCCAGGAGGCTTTCCATTTCTAGCCATTTCCCAGAAAGGATGGTAGAGCTCCATCTTTTCTTTCCTGCAATCTGCATTAGCAGTTTAAAGCTTTCCTAAACAGCTGAAATTGTGGAACTAGAGTTGGATCAGGGGCCTGAGGAATTTTCAGTATGGAAATGACTGCATGCTAATGCAGTCTTAAGAAGCTTTAGTCAACCTGCTTATGGTTCTCCATCTAGATGGCTCTTGGCAGGGGCAGCTTCTACCTGCCTACAAGGCAGGGTGCCAGGACTGACCCCTGTCCACGGAGATGTGTGGGGTGTAAAGGCGTTGGCTGGGTACTGCCTACCCAAAATGCAGCCTCCCCTTGTAACAGAGCCCGCTGTAAAGGAGCTCCGTATGTCGCAGAGAAACTGAACAGAGCTCCATCTCTTTCAGCAACAGCTTGCGCTCGGACCCGATGGTCCGTGAAAGCAACTGAGAATCTGTTAACAGCCGTAAGCTTTGGATAGCCCCTTTAAACGGGGCTAACTGGAGAATATGGAGAATACTAGTGGGGAATACTCACCGTACCACTCGTCAACCCAGGCAAAGGCCTGCCGGTGCCCGATCAATAGTATATCTCTGACCACCTGTGAAACAAGGGCAAGGTCAACTGCCTCTGCAGCAAAAACACTGTTGAAAAGTAACACTCTTGTCTTCCAGCATCATCTCAAGTGAAAAATATTCTGACGGTTTTGTGGCTAAAAAGACATGCCCTGGAGAGTCAGACATACTGCCTTTGAAGGTCATGTAGTCCCACGTCCCACTCAAAGTGGATCTGCTGCCAAAACTGGAGCACAGCAGCATGGCTTTGACTAGCACGGAAAGCCATTTGGGAGTGTGTACAGAATCCATTAATCTTTCAGCAATTAGATGTTTTGGAACTCTTCTTTTTCCTTGTTAGTTTTTTAAACATGTAGAAAGTCAATACTCTGAAAAATGTAATCATTTGGCTGCTATGCCATTCCTTAATGAATATTTTAGTAGACTGATTGGAAGACTTTCCCACTACCTGTTTTGTAAGGAATTCTGCACGTTGTTGCTCCACACACAGTACTCATGTATATTTGTAAATACTTTAGCTCACATTTTTATCACGGTATTGAAAATGTTATTGATAATTTTTCTCAACCTTAGACCTAAGTAGCTCCAGGCTTTCTCAAGTTTATACCCAGAGGTGAACGCCTTCGTTCTGCTCCAGATCTCTCAGACCTTACGAGATGCCTGAAAGCAGATTTGGCTGAACTGCCCAGCTTCTGCACAGCCATAGTTACATTCCTCTGCTGGGTACTACTCAAGTTCTGCTTATGTAAAGGATAAGAAACAGCTCCCGTTTCACTGACCTTGTGTACAAATTGCTCTACTCTGGTTTGAAGTCCCCAGACTTCAAATTTCACAGTCACAAGTTTGTAGGAACACATAATTGGCTGATGGGTCTCTCTCCAGCCTTCTTTTAATTGGCCTCTCCCAGTCTTCTGTGACTTGAAGTATTTCGGATCCTGCAAAAGACAAAAACATACCGGGAAATGCAGGAGAGGAAGTTCTGTCTGTCAGTTTGCTAAAGTGAGTGTTTTGATAAGACATAAAATATGAAAACATGCTAATAAACATCAGGAAGAAGCAATATGAAATGGACCTAAATAAACACTAGGGTATACTGAAATCCAACCCTGTCTTTCATCCAACAGCCAGGGAATCGATGGCAGCGTATTCTTGGAGATGCTTTGACAATCGTATCATCTAGGACATTTTCTGCTGAAGGAAAACGTGTTATTGCAAGTCGTTACAATACAAGGCACTCCAGGTGTTATTTATGGCCTTCAGAAAAAAAATATGTTCCTTCTTCAGAGCTTGGCTTTCCACTACTCCCTCAGTGTGACTTACTGGTACTTTCTACCCATGCCTGTCTTCCTGAAATCATGTCCAGTTTGAGCACATCAGCACCGATGCCACATCAATGCTGATGAGACCCTGGGAATGCCATTTTCAATTTTCAGTGAACTTGTCTATCCAGGTGAGCAGCTAAGTACGAAACTCCTCCAGTTTAGCCACCTCTGGTTACAGCTGAGTTCCGGGCAAAACACCAACCAATTTCACTCTGTCACTCCTTTATGAACTGGAAAATAAAATAAATTGGAGCCGAAATTACAACTGCAAGACCAAAAAAACCAAAGAAGGACTTTAGTGCATCTTTAAAGTTTACTTTTATCTGTAAAAGACAGTTTTTTCTATCAAAGTGTTATTTTCCATATTGATATAATTCCGTTTCACTTGATGCCCAATCCTGATAATTACATCTTGTACACAGAAAGAATTTACAGTTAAGCATTGATTTTCAAAACTTGAAAATAATGGAATTTCCATAAATTCATAGTGGAGCTTCTAAAAATCTGTCTTCAAGAATAACCAACAGTGCTTATCTGTGTTGCCTTCCCCAAAGCTGAGGTAAAACACATATTTAAGTGTGTGCTTAAATTGTGAGCTAAATGGAAGACAGTCAGGAGAAAAACTAACAAAAACCTGACAAGACTACTCTGATTTTCATTTTCTTTCATCGAGTGTGAGCTTATGTACCATTCAGTGTTCCTTTTCCCTAATGTTTAGTTATCTCCTGACTTGGCTTCTGCTTTTGTCCTTAAACCGAAGCTCTGTCATCAAAGCTTCTCTACAAAGCTCTAATGAGGTGATAGTCTTCCTTCTCTGTGAAAGTCATTGCTTTTATTGCTGACATCTTCTTCTCTAAATAGAACTTTAAGCTCGCAGTATAACAAGGCTTCGATGTTAAATCGCCACAAAGCCCAATTCATCGTCATTCTATATCAGAGCGGCGTACCAGAGTGCATCACAACTCAGGGTCATATGCTGCTGCCAATCTTCTCGTTCAATAAAGCCTGACCTCAGATTGATCTAGAGATTTTCTGGTTGAAAGACTTGTTTTATAATGTCATCACTGCCTGAAGCAATCAATATCATCATCATAATGAGAAAAATTAAAAAGGGAAGAACAAAGATATAATATTCAGAAAGATGTAAAATTCTGGTGGATGGTTCCACGAGTAAAGAAAGAATTACAGCAAAACTGATCTCCAATATTCCTGCAAAAGATTCCAGTGTAAAATAAGTATTTCTAAAAAAAAGAAAATCAAAGGAAGATAAGTTCCCTGTAAGGAAGGGTCTGCTGTTTCTTACACAGGCAGGGCTAGTGTGATGGAGCCATTGTTTTGATTAAGCATTTCAGATGTGCACTTTAATAACACTGAGTGTTATAACTCACATCCCTTCAGCGATAACCAGAACGATAATGGAATAACTTCAGTGCCATCCAAAGGGATTTAATGTAATGAATTTGAGCCAGTACCAAGTATTCAGAACTTATAAATAAAAAAAAATGAACAGCTACCCTTCGTGACTGCCCAGTGTCTCATTTAAACTGCAAGACCCCTCTGGATGTAGTGAAAGAAAGTTTTTTGCTTTGTTTTGTTGGGTTTTTTTTGGTTTTTTTTGGTGAAGTTAACACAGAAGACAAGGGGATTCCTGGTAGAAATCTTTCTTACACTGATGGCCCACAAATAACCCCCCTACTGCAATGCAGCTCATCCATGGCATCGCTTCTAGCTGCAGATTCCTTTAACAGCACCCAGAGATCGCAACTCTGCTTCCCTTAATCATGTCCATTTTTCTTGAAGGACAAGAGGTTTAGTCACAAATTGGCTGAACAGTTTCAAGCAAAGAGCCAGGCAATGGTGGACAGCATGGGCAAGGTGTATCTAATAGCTTTTATGGAAATGCCTGCCTTTCTGAAAACATTAATATATTGATACTCTAATAAAACTGCAGACCAACGAATGGAAGCCAGCAGACAGAAAGACAGCAGAGGAATGGGTTTCCAGACCACTGTATGAAAGAACAAGGTGCTGAAGATTTCACCGAGTGCTTGCTCAGGTGAGCTACAACTCAAAGACTGCGTATAAGTTGAGTAGTGGGATGTCAGATACACAGCAACGTTAAACAAAGTCAACTTGAGAGTTGAATTTCTGGGCTATCGACTCAAAGGGCATGAGTGTTTTACAGAGTAAAACTGCCATCGCTGGGCTTTAGACCCAGATGCTAAAAAATCAGGGGTTTAAAGTCTTGGGACTATTTCAGAAAGACACAAATTCTGGCTCAGCAGTTGCTTGTGCTATGGTTCATGCAAGGAAGCATTTAGGAGAAGAATCTCTGTATTTATCTGTATGTTTTCCCTGTATTTATACCTTTCCTAGGCCTCTGCTGTTGACCACAGGGAGCACACCATGCCAGAAGGCCCTCTGCTGTGACCAGGATTACTCCTCTTCTGCTTGGCAGTGTTTCATCCAAAGCCCACTGAAATCAATGGGACCTTTGACATGAAAGCCACAACCCAGAATGATTTTATGTACCTATCTTGTGTCTTCAGATTGCCAGATTAAGATTCACAACGTGGAATCCTTTCTGCAAATAGGCATATAAGAAAAAAAGAGAAAAAAATAAAAGAGGAAGCAGGGATAATAGTTTTCTGTTAAGGACAAGTAGAAATAATATTGGTACCCAGCACTGCTGCTCCTCCTGACTTTCATGTGGTAGCTCACTGATGAGGTTAGTCAGACAGAACAAATTAAACTCACATGCTGTGCTCACATCTCTCCAGATCCCAGAAGGAAGTGCTGAGCACCTGCCTGCACCAGATCCTGGCCGTTCCCTACTCTTCCTGTGACAGGTATGGCAGTTTCAGACACCAGAGGCACCGGGCTAGAGCAAAGCAGCACGCTCTCTAGGCAGGAGTTGTGCCACAACACTTCTGTCAGGGACTAGAAACTGGACAAGCTGATCTTTGCTCTGACCCCATTTTTATGTTATTATTTAGATCATCTATTTTGTGTGCCTTTTTATTTTTTTTTGCACTTAGCCACCCATACTTTCCTTTCTGGAGAAGCCATCATCCAAAGCATACTGCATCTATTCACTGTTTTCCCCTTAATTTACCTACCGGCAAAATCCTCAATCTGTTTTAAATGTAATGGCATAGCTAAAATCTTTTTGTTTAAATAACCTTCTCGTCCTTTTATCAGACACAATTTATTAGGAAAGCCCATCTGGCAAATCCTTTTGCTACAGAGGAGCAAAACCTACTCTGTATTTGCAATACATTATTGCCAGGTGCAGAGTGATTTAAAAATAGCACTTCTGCTAACATAGCAGAAACATCATTACCCATGAGCCGGGCTTATTTGAGAATAAAATGTAAAATTACAATGAAACAAAATCCACAGTATGATGGATATGGTTTCAAACATAGCGGTCTCCCCGTGTTTCTTACTTAGGCCACGTCTGGCGGGCCCTGTCTCAACGTGCTTATTGTTGGAGATTCCATTATTGACATTTTGAATTTATTTACTTAACCTTCCTCATGGACCGCAGACGTCACAGGCATCGAATGTGGAATTGCAACCCCCTTTCCAGGAGGCAAACACCAACTGGGCTGTTGCAATCCCTTTTCAGATTTAATTCTGAAATGTTTGGGTTTTTTTTTTTAATTTAAATAATGAAATGCAATCACTGTTTACAGAACATTTCCAAATCTGAGTGGGCTTATGCCACGCATCCTGTTCTCTTACTGGAAGGTACTCAGATGTCCCAGGAACAAATCCATACTTCCTTCCTTCCAATATATGGATTCGTTTTTTCAGACTTGTGCTGCAGTGCCTTCTACCACTGTGCTTTTCAAGTGCGGTCAATTCTTCCCCCCCTTTAAGTTGAAGACCATTTCGTTTGATCTTGAATTTCAGAACCAATCCTTTATGGTTTTAATACAGGGGATCTAGCAATCCACCATCGGCCCTAGTTGCAGAGTTTTGGATTTCAGCTTATATAGCTAGGGCTCTGGAAAGATCTGGGGATGTAAAGATGCTACTATAGACACTTCTGTGGAGCTGCTTTTACACTCATGTTTTCTCTTTTCGAATTTCCATTAAAATGTGTTTTCTTGGGACAGTTCCAAAGTGTTAAAATATGATAATCCAAACAGCCTTTCTGTAAGCTCACGACTGAAGTTAGGAAGGAGGAGGAAATTTTGCTGTGTTTTTGCTGTGCCCTGTGCTGAACTCCTGAACCGCTACGTCGCACACAGGGGGGCTGAGGCAGCTGTGCTATCGCAACAACCGTAATTCCCTGGCTCTGTCATGTGATGGAGGTTTTGTTAGGCTGAAAGCACCTGGGCAGTTGTAAGCTGGACCTATTACAGTGCAGCTGTGGTAAAGTCAAAGCCAGCAGCCAACGAGGAAAACTGCAGCAGCTGCACAGAATCCTTCTGTTTGGAGGTAGCTTTAAAAGTTTATTCCATTTGTCCAACCTTCGACTGCTTTGTTGTAAACAGGAAGTGAAACGCTGTTCATTTTGAGAACTTGAATATGTTCACAAAGAACATTTTGCTCAGTAGCTCACATCTACAGTGAATGTTTCATTTCATTGAATGATTCACTTGAGGACCTCACTTTTCAGCATAGCTCAGTTTTATTCCTTTCTATAATTCAGATAAATACATATGCCTGTGTGGGGAATACACCACGGCTGGTATTGTATATGCATTGGTGGCAAAGTCACAAGGAAATGACTTTACAAAACGTACAACTACTTTTACCTGTAGGCTTATATGTTTTTTATACAAAAATCTTTATTCAATGTAATATGTGTGTTCAGATTTGGAAACAGAAAACCAGGCAAGCCTGTCAGCTTGGATCTAGATTGAAGAATTCTCAGTTTGGAACCTCACATTTCATCTTAAAAGTTTAAGGAGTTTTAAGTCCAGGCTTGTAAAAAACCCCAAAAACCTACAAACAAAAAGCTTTATTTAAGATGTTCTAAGTATTGTGGTGGCTACTTCACAATGAAATTTGTAGATGGTCATTGAGTTAATATTAAGTCATCTGCCTTGGGACACTCAGAACTGCTGCAGTTTTATCTCCTTGAGTCTTCTACAAGGCAAGTCTCTGACAGCAGGGCTCAGTGTAACTCGGTACACGCAGAACTGGACTCTGTACGTGTCTGCAGGAGCTAACAAAACTGCCTTCCGAGTCACTGTTTACTCGGTGACTTCAGTTCTTTTGTGCATACACTGACAGCTAAGCCCTCCATTCTTCAGGGAATTCAAATCTCTTGGATGATTATGGTCAAGAGATCACTCAGTAAAGTTGGCAAAAGTTCCTTTGAAGCGTTCCCCAGTGAAACAACAGCTCGCCTTAGGCCTCCAGCTAACTGTATTTTTTGCTTTTCAATTTCAGTGAATGTTTAGAAGGAGAGAAAATGCAGATATGCACAAAGTTGAATTCAATCATTTTCTCTTCAACTGTCAGGACACTTTGAACGAACACTTCTCCTCTGTCATCAGTACTGGCACAAGTCAAAACGAGCCGTGCAATTCAAATGGAATATTATGCATATGAAGATGTTTTATACATTTGTCTTTTTATGTGTGAGTCATTATGCAAGTTACAGTGGACAGAAGAATATAGATGTGTTATGAGAATCACATCAGGAAAGATGTGAAAAGAGTTTTTTATCTCGTAGCCAGGAAGCAGAGAACAGTTGCTTCGCTTGTTTGTAGCAAGCACGATGCTGTGGATCCCTTGGATGTCTCCTGAACCCTCCTGTGCTAACTGCAAGGTTACTGCCTCTACTGATGATACCCGTGTCATGGTCATGTAAGTGAGAAAACCCACCACTAAAGCTGCTGTAGTTCATTCTGTTGCAATCAACAAGTTATTTGATGCACTTACTCAAAGAAAGGTCACAGCCAAATTGTAGAAAGGGGCTTTTCATACAGAAGGCTCTGAAAAACGTACGCTAGTGACTCAAACAGCTCATGAAGGATAACTGAGCACTTTGAAGGTAAAAATAATGGGAATCATAAATACTAGCTTAATAGCAACAATGTAGTTAGTGAAATCACACATCTACAAGCAGGCTCATAAGCACTAACAAAGAGCAAAGAGTTGAAGTAGTCTGTGGAAGGTTTGAATTATTTAAGCTACCTCTCTAGGATACAATAATGCAACTAAATAATGAAATTTACTGTTAAAAATGGAAATGTATTTTTAACTGAAGAGGGATGCAGGATATAAAAAGAAATAACAGGATATAAAAGAAATGTAAAGCTCATTTCTAGAAGCTGCTAAGTATGCTGACCCTGATACAGAACTTGCTTAATTTTAAGCATGTGAAAAATCCATGGAAATGAAGAGATTATTAACATGCCTGAAGTTTAAATCAGTCCCACTGGTCTTTCTGGATGGGAGTCAGAACACTTATCCCGTGTGATCTAATTCTTAAATCCTGAGGATTGTACTTCACTTTTAATCTTTAAATTTAGTATCAATTCAGATTAAATGATCTAAAAGCAGCTAAATTGTTGTTATTAGTGTAACTAAAATACCTTTCAAAAGCCTACAGTAAATGGTTTTCAGTTATTTCTGCAACTGTTATTTGGAAAACACAGACCATTTCTCATTTACATAGAGTTACCTTTTTATTCTGTTCTGACTGAAAACAGATGGAAATTACATTTACAAACAGTAAAAATCTTTTTATAGTCCCTAAATTATGTAAGAGGCCTCATCAGAAATGGGAATTTAGCTTCATGTTCATCATATGGTAGCATAAAAACCTCAGAGTTTGAAAACTTCCTAAGATGCTGAATTCAGCTATTATTAATTCTGTATCAGTTACGGTATGTGCACAGTTAAATGCTAAGGTGTTATCACTGTTTTGTATAATTCTGAAACAGTTTGGTAGCCAACATAGAAATCATCCATCAGTACAAAGAAAACAACAGATGCTGGGCTATTTTTGTTGTTTAAACCCATATAAAATTCCATTTCGCTTGGAATCAGGGCTGTAGATTTGTCCCTGAAGTAACAAAACAAAGACTCTGAAATTCTTTTCTCACTTAACATGAGGCTGGTTTTCTGGATCATACGGAAACTGTGCTTTGTAGTTGGCTATTGAAAATGGGAAGGAAAGCTGAGAAGGTAGCTGTTCCCTTCATGTTTACCATTTCTGGAAGTGAGCACACCTAGATTAAAAATCTTATGTGATTTCTTTAAAACACAGTCAAGGACTGACCTGTTCCATAGCAGCAGTCGTTCCTAAATGGAACCAGAAGAGCAGAATGTTCAGATAAGATGATGGGACCAATAAGCTGTTTCACGAGGTGTTATGTAATTTTTGGTATTAAACAGATGCGTTTCATTATCTAAGGAAACTAATAACATTACTTTTCATTCTACTGCAGACCCAATTTTGGTTTATAACCCATACATAAAATTTGAAATAGGATCTATAAATGGAAGATAACAAGTACCTGACTTTTTTAGTCTGAAAATGTCTCCTATGGTATAAAAATACATTCATTGGCAAGTCTTCATTTTCTGTCCTAAAAATGGTTATGTAGTCTCATTTTGTATAGTCGAGCAGCTGCCATACTCACTGCCAGCTATGAATATATACTTGGCTCCAGAGGCAAATCCTATCTCCAAAATGAAATGCAAGCACAGATCTGATCATTCCTCTCTAGCTGCTTCTTGTGAACCATTATTTTCCACGTCCAAGGTTAAAACATTGAGACCTCATCTTCATTTGCATGGTGGTTGCTGATGTCGAACAGTGAACGGCATTGACCTAAAAAACCCCGGGCTCTTCAGAGAGGTGCTATCAAATATACATGGGAGCAATTTGCAGGGGAGTTTTGAGAGGGTGAATGTGCCTGCTGCCATTGATGCTTTTCAGCAGATTTACTGCAGGATGTAGTACACTTCAGTCCCCCGTGGCCTCGTGTCACGGTCGCTCATGAGCAACTGTGCATCAGCCCTGTTATCACTGCCGCGTGTCTGCGCTTTGCCTCAGCTTAGAGAGCCTCTTCGCATGGCTTGTTAGTTGGGTGGGATGCAAATAAGGACAATAGTAATATTTGAAATGGCTCAGACCTCCAAACACTTAACTGAGCTTCATGATTCCAAGAAAAGTCCTTTTCTAGTCCAAAGGAGTTCAGCTGAATATCAAATGTCTGGTACAGGATAGGTTCTGATAAAGGCGTGAATACATTGGAGGAATAATCTGCTAAAAGAAAGTGTCAGGCAATCGAGATAGAGGGGTTGCTATCTCCTTCCCCTGTAATTGAAAGCCTTTTAAACACTACTGACCAGTAAGATTTCATACAAAACTAAAATTGTTTTGATTCTTATCAAGGTTTTTACCTCTTACATTCTCCATCAATTCACAATCAACTTGTCTCTTACCTCGGACTCTTTGTAATAGCGCTCAGGAATCTCATCGCTGGCAATATCGATAAAGCAGACTTCGCGCTCCAGGTCTTTAGCTTCTTTGTCAAAAATCTGCAAGAGTTAAAGAAATCCAGCACTGTAACAGAGTAACACCCTTGCAAAATCCACCTGGAATAATGCTTACAAGAAATTTCAGCAACTTGTGCAACATCACGTATTTCAGCTGAACAGCTTCTGATGTAAGATACTGATGTTTTTGTCAGGACACAGTCACATTCTCTAGCCCAGAGCAGACATCCAAGGGAAGAAAACGGACATTCTTGAGATCACGTGTAAGCAAAGTGTTCCTAAGCCAGATTAAAACCAGTTTAAATTTATTATGCCACAGACTTTTTTTGGGAACAATCCATTATGTCCAAAGAAGAGAAGTGGACTGTTAAGTGTGACACGTCGTGTTCAACACTCACTGCTCACACCGCTGTTTTTCCTTGTGCTTTTTGGAAGGGAGACTTTGGTCACAAATAATAAAGTCAACAACTAGGATCGGTTTTATTGTGTTCTCTAATCTTTGAGCTACATTCCATCACTGTGGAAAAACCCCCGACTTTCTGGATGCTGGGTGTTTCTAATCCTTTCAGTCTAGGCACAATAATGAAATGCAAGTGTTTTGTGTGAACTAGTCAGGCTAAATTGCTGTTATACTGAGAAGCAAAATTTTGGTTGACCTGCCCTCAGTGGAAGCTGGAAACTTCCACACTCCATTAGTGCACACACAGAGCTTATTTTCATTTTAATCCTCTGGGACCTGGTTTTGAACATCAAGCCTCTTGTTCTATGCAAAGCAAACGATGGCTGTATTTTGAAAATGCAGGCCATTTGCATCTGCAGGGCAGCGCGCTCCTGTGCCGTCTCCATAATGTAATCATGTAGGCATCTTGGTGACCCATGTGACTTATGCTACGTCTGCAATAAATTTCTACTCATGATTTTGGGACTGGAAAATAATGACTATTAAAGGGCTATCATGAATTAGTGCTGTAAGACTCAAGGAAGTTGTGCCTACACTATCAAGGTCGGTAGCAAGCTAACAATGTGTTTTTTCCTTTGGGCACAATGTTCTACATACAGCCGAGGTTTCCAGGAAGCATAAATATTTTTGTTTTCTTTTTTTTTTTATATATATATATATATATTTTAATATAGTGAATGCTCTGCTATTTTCAGTTCATTTCATCCTAGAGGAATAGTTAAAAATACAAAATGCCAGCAACTATTCAGTCACAACAATGCGACTTCATTGTTTCAGAAAGAAATGCAGCTGCCCATTTAAAGCATTCAAAGTGAGCAGTGACTATAGTGAACAAATATACCAGCTGGTGAGAGGAATGTTGCTCAGGAAATCATAATTAGAATAAATAAAAAGCTGAAGTTTGACTCTACAATTCCAGTTGTCTTGGTAGTTAACGGTACTGGAATAAAACAGGCAACGCCGAATGCTCAGTGAACGGGATGTAAAATGTTAATGTGTCTGAAACTGCAGAAAAACAGAACAAAGGGAAACTCCAGCCTGGTTTTACTGGGGTACTTCTTTTCCTTCTCCAATCCTTGTCGATTATTTGAACAAATTGGAGCTGACAGGTCCTTCCCCCATAGTTGTCTTCCCTAGAACTGGGGTTTATATAGCTAAATATAGGTAATATAAAGAGGTAATACAGGGCGTTCTCTATAAGCTTCCTCCCTTGCTTTTTTCCTGTCCAAATTCAGATATACACAGCAGTCCCTTGATGAAACCAGTTGAACTGTTTCTGGAATAAGATGCATTTCACCACAATCTCTAAGCTATAAATAAAAGAATGGAGATTTCTCTTAAATGAACATTGCCAGGTCAGCTGAGGTTCTCAATCAGTATATGGTTTAAATATAAGCCTAATAAATTTAAGCACACCCAGGTCTCTGCGCATTTGCAAGCACCTAAATTGGGACTACTTATCTGAAGAAACGTGCCCTTCTCTGTCACAGGCTTGATCCACATACTGCACCTCCAAGTAATACAGTTTTAAATTCTTGTTTTCTCTTTAAAATGCCTTGATAGAAGCGGGGATGACAGATGCCTTTGCCAATCTGTCAGAACCATGAGGAGTTTTTCGACCATTTTGACTACGCCTTATCTGCTGCTTGGGCTATCTTTGACCATTTACTCCATTCCAAATGTTTGTTGAATGGCATTCTCGCTTCCCTTTGCTGGCAGAAGTTGTTGTCTAATCATTCATGCTTCTCCCCTTCTTAGATTGTCCTCCCAAGATTTGCAGATAGAGATTTAATCTTCCCACTCTATCAGCAGTAGAAAATGAGAAGTCATTAGAGAACAAGACCGATTTCTTTCTTAGCTCTAATTCTCTTATTGCCTCTCCTAGCCACATAATCTGGGATTGTCTTAAAGCCTGTAGGGAGGATGGGTTTATGGCATTTGTGATCAAAGAGACTAGAGAAATTTGAAAGTTTTAAATGAAGAGATTAAAGGCCACGAAAAGAAGCATAAGGCTTCCAATCTGTGCGACTGTATTTGCAAATGTGCAGAAAATGAATGGTGAGAACAATCTGTATCCTTAAGAAGATGATGTAGAAAGACAGAATATTAAATATTACATTGGAAAGAACTGGACGGGCTTTACATTGGGAAGCCAAGTAATTAATGGAGATTAAAATAAACAATCAAATGGAAAACAAAGAACAACATTCAGGCTGAAGTGTCCTTTTTGCTGTGGGTTTTGAGGTTTTTTCTTGGCAGGGGAGGGGTTGTGACAGCTCTTTTACAACAGACAAACATTTATACACTTCCACTTTCTAAGAGGAATGAAAAGCCATCATTTTTTAGAGTAATTCACCCACAGAATGACAAAAAGTGTAAGAAAGGTTTTAATTTGGTCATCTTTACAATTCTCAATAGCTTCTTTTGGGGAAAATTAGAAAAACCCCAAACCCTGGCAGGTGATTCTAGTACCTCAGGAAAGAAAGACCATGCAGGATACTGCAGAAGTGTAAGTGCTGGTGTATTTAAATTTCTTTCCTTCATGACCCACAAAGACATGTCCCAGCACAGACTTTGCTAGGGGCTTCTCTTTTCCTCGTAGCTAAAGCCAGAACAGCAAGTCAGGTTAGGAGATAATGGTAGCTCAACAACAAATTTACTATGTTTTTTTTTTCTAGGAGCTCCTTTCCCATTTTTCCTCTTTTTCTTCTATCTTTAGACTAAATTGCTGTCTTCAGCCTCACTCAGACCTAGCTAATCCAAACTGTAACTTTTGTGGCCAATCACCACAGCTAACCTGGTTTGGATATAAACAGCATAAAGCCAGACTCTGCAGCATCCACTGATCACATTCACACTGGCAAACTCCTCACTCATCCACACCACGAGGACTCCGAGGGTCGAATCTGTGCTTGTCTGGCTTGGCTTTGTTTCATAATAGATGATTCTGTCTTTTGATGGGGTTTTTTTCTATCATCAAGAGCAAAGAAGATATTCAAGGGATTACCAGATGGAAAGTTGTTCATCTCTGTGTTTCCTATGAAATATGTATTTTTTTCACCAGCCTAGAGACGAGGAGTTTGTGGTCAGAAGGCTGTAATAAGTCAGCTAATTTGGATTTTAAACACTAATACAAACAGGATGTAACATTTCCTGTGGAAACAGTTAAATAACAGGTCAATTTAGAAATAAAGACAAGTTGTTAGAGGTGAAAGTTATAAGGCAACCTATCTAGAAAATTCAATACTATAAACAAACAAGGTTGAAAATCGGTGTGGTTTTTTCTGGAAGCTATTTTTTCCACCCTTGTGAGGCTCTGGGTGAGAGCAGATCTCTTTTTTTTTCCCCTTACTTGTTATGTATCCATCATTTGTAGGATGGTTTAAATCTAGACTTCATCGTATGTGAAAGCTAGAGGCACAATTGCAGTAAGGACTGCAAGAATAATATTTTTTCTTTTCTTCCTCCCCCCCCCCCCCCCCCCGCCCCCGCTATTAAAAAAGGCAAAATCTGTCACAAAACCTTCTCTCCACCTTGAAATTCTGATCTCCTTAGAGTGCCATTGGCAGAACTACTGGCTAGCCTCCAATTTATTCTTACAGCATCCTATAGCAGGTTGTGTTACCTGGTCAGATTTAACTCTCATTTTTCTGAAAGAAGGTTTGATCTAGAATAAAAGAACACCTGACCTGTTGAGTTCTGTTCAGTCTATAACTTTTCAGTAAGTCATGTTCAAACCTCAGGTACCCCCAAAGTCCATTTTGAGATTTCCTTGGGCAGAGATTACAGCGATTGACCAATTTCAAACCTCTTCACTGGCTGAAACTATTTCTGTGGACACACAGAACTGGGAGCACGTCTTCTATGGAAAGAGATTGAATCTCTCCCTAAAAGCAGTAAATTTGGCTCACCAAATGGCACAGGAATATCACTGCCTGCTGCAGAGTGGAAGAGGCAGTTACATATTTATCAGCAGCTTTGCTCCCTGCTCCTTTTTATCTCCATGTCACGACTCCTCTATTATTCCCTCTCTTATATCTCATTTAGATTTGTACTTTCTGAACCGAGAAATGTATTCTTATGTCATTCTGCCCAAGTAGCTATGGTTCCAAGACCATAATAGTCTATCAGTAATATTTACTAGGGTTTTTTTAGGTTTTTTAAAGTCACATCTCTTTCAAGCGCTAATTTACTAATTACCTTCAGTAGTTCATTTAGAAAAATCAAAAAGTGGTTGCACAACTCTATCACTTGTTCACACGCTCTGTCAGTATGGGCATCATCTTACGTTCTGCGCTAGCCACGTGTTCTTGGGACACACTGTTTGTAGTCATGCTCTTCACACAGAAGGAATTTTAGGCTAGCCTCTCCACTTGTTTCCCTAGATTTGCTGAGATTTTAATTAGAGGGGGGAAGGTTCACAAAATGAAGATTTTGCATTTCAAATTATACAGGAGACAAACAGATACTCAGTCCCGTCGTGCAGAAAAAGTCCAAGTGCAAATGAAATCATCCCTTGAAGTGCCCCCAGCTTTGATTTTGACATATCTTGCAGCGATGCCTTGCAATCCTTCAGACAATTTACAGAATGATATCCTGTAGTGCGCTGAGGCTAAGCCAGGGCACAGCTGAATCTATTTCAGCTGAAATCAGTGTTTCATGGCAGCTTCCTTAAATAGCAAATTTACATTTCATTTACATGTGCTATATTGGAGTTTGTTACAACCTAGTTCCATGTTACCAAGATAGAAGTCAAAAATAGGAGGAAAAAAAACCCTAAACCCAGCAAAACTAGAAATGCCTTTCCTCCTGAGCTGGCCATACCCAACATTTATTTTACTTTAGTCAAATGTTTCACAACCAACACTTCAGAAATACACACCAAGGACGGAGCATGAGGAATGATCCCGTACTGTGCACTTGGTCACTTGTAGGGCTGGAGAATTCAAACTTACTGTCAAGGAAGCATTTTCTACCTTTAAATGAGGGCACTGCCATTTGCTTAGACTGCTGTCAGATTCCAGCTGCTATCAGCTGGCTGCTTTAGCGTGCGCAGCCTGTTCGTATGCCAAGTGATACTGGTGTTCATTTATAACTATATAGAATACAGAATGATCTCTTGGTTTTATTTGGCAAAGCTCAGTCTGAGATGTACATGTTCAACGCTGTATTGTCTTGGAAAGCCAAGAAACACGTTGATAATATGTTGTTCCTGACTGACAATTAGTGCTGTAGCTCTGATGACTTTACCAGCATTACTGAGACACACGCATACAGAAACTTGCCCAGTGATATCTGTACTCTTGAAAATATCAAAATATCAAAATATCTGTCATCTTGAAATATAACTCTGCCTCAAAATCTCTCCTCCACGTCTTCATTACCCTTCAGAATAATGTTATTCTTGCTAATAAATACCATGGCCCTTTAACAAAAAAGAAAGATTACGCTGTTTTAAGATTTTACATGTTATTCTTTCATAATCATGATCCAGTCATTGAGTTTTCCAGAGCAAAACAATACGTTACAAAAAGCAAGACTAAGTTTTACATACAGTGGATTTCCATTATTGACAACTACTGTTATTTTTACAAGCTGTGCCTTTTTACTTCCCCCAGACGCTATCAAATGGCAAAAATTCACTGCTCAAATATCAGCAGAAATTAATTCCGTGACTAAAAAACAAAGCAACAAAAAGCAGGCAAACGTAATGAGCCTCCTGCAGCAAACAGGAAAACTGAAACGTCTCTGTGAATCGGGGACTGGATGGCACAGTGTCTGCTCTGCTTTACCTCTGCTCTACGTTCAGCTCCAGGCTGCGTTTCAGACATTTTCCCCAGGCCTAGCCGGTGGCACGCGAGGACACCCAGGGAGCTGCAGTGCCTGAGGTCACTGTGCACTGATTACAGCATCCACTCGAGCTGTGGTGGATCCTTTGCAATCAACAGAAAGCCCAAGCTGGGGCATTCTCCACTAAAAAAAAACCATGACAACCCGAATGTGTGCCTGTGGTGTAGGCTGGAATAGTAAGAATAGAGAGGGGAGAAACATGAGGGCAATGTGCCATGTAGAATGAAATTAGCCTTATGTGACATAAATACTGACCAACCAATAGACTGTTAAAGCAGTATTTGCCCAAATACAAAACCAAGAGGTTAACTCATGAGAACCCCAGACCAATCATTTATTCACAAACAAGCAACATCTTAGACCACTCCTGCCTGTGATTTCTGACCATTTAGTTAATTAGATGACCTTAAGAATTCTCTTGTATTTAATTTATGGTTTTAATATTAAAAATACAGAGTTCATGTATCTATAAGCAAGTTCCCTAATTGCTGTTTTTTCTCATGGGAAAAGAAGTGTGCACCGAGTGATTAACAGGCACTCTTATAAGCTGGCTGTGTTCACTGAAGCTGTCTGTTGTAGGCACCTGAACTTACAGAATCAGAGAATGGTGGGACCTCTGGAGATCATTGAGTCCAACCCCCCTGCCAGAGCAGGGTCACCCAGGGCAGGGCACACAGGAACAGATCCAGGTGGATTTGGAAAGTCGCTAGAGAAGGAGACTCCACAACCCCTCCGGGCAGCCTGGGCCAGGCGCCAGCACCCTCCCAGTAAAGTTTTTCCTCATGTTGAGGTGGAACTTCTTGTGTCCCAGTTTGTGATCATTACCTCTCGTCCTATCCCAGGGCACCACTGAAAAGAGCCTGGCCCCATCTACTTGACCTCCCCCCTATCAGATATTTGAAAAAATTAATAAGATCCCCTCTCAGTCTCCTCTTCTCCAGGCTAAACAGCCCCAGGGCTCTCAGCCTTTCCTCGTAAGAGACATGTTCCAGTTCTTTAATCATCTTCGTAGCCTCTGTTGGACTCTCTCTAGGATTTCCTTGTCTCTCTTGAACTGAGGAGCCCAGAACTGGACACAATATTCCAGCTGTGATCTCACTAGGGGAAGTAGAGGGGAAGGAGAACCCCCGGACCTGCTGGACACACTCTTCTTTATGCACCCCCTCTTCCCAGCAGTTTCCACAGCAGCCTTGACTTACATAAGCAGCTACAGATGCAGTAGGGAAGCAATATTTCCTCGTGCCCCACAGATACCATCTGCAGTGTCATTCACATCTTACAAAACATTCTAACTTACAGAAACTGCATGTTGGAAATTCAAATAAAAATAACGTTTCTCTTTTAACTAAGAAGTTGAGTTTTTTAAAAGAGCCATAAGAGGCAATACTGAAGGGCCTGGCTCATTGGTCTCGTTTATTAATGAAGCTGCAAGGGAGCAGTGACAATATTTGATGTACCAACACGTTCATCCAACACTGATTCTGTTTTTCTAAGGAGAGAGTTGCCATGCAAACATCTAGATGGGTTACAGCAAAACTGGCTGTGCTGCTGTAGCACTGGGAATCACAACTGGATGGATTTGTTCTGCTGCACTACTGCCACCGACACAGTATTTTACCTGAAGGGCTTTATTGTCCTTGGCTCTCTCTGGCAATTTTTATATTTGTGCAAATCAAGTGCAAACGTCAACAGATGGGAATGCTACTGCTGGAAGCACGTTTAAAATAGGTTAAAATGATGACAAAGTCTGTGACATAGAAAAATCAAGTTCCAGAGCAGCTATCATTATCTTTCACTAGTTTCTTCTGTCATGACAACTGGGAAGAAAAGCCAGGAGGACTTTGGCATCAAGATATATTGCAGTAATTAGGTAGAATTTGACCAGAATTTTACAATGCAACATGTAAGATAAAAGAATTCTAATAACATACTAACCTGCTAAATGACAACAGGAACCCAAGGACATTTATATTGCTTTCTTCAACTAATCAATGGAATTAGCTTTAGTATCCTTATATCTAATTATTGCTTTTCACAATCAATATCTACTCTATTAGATAGCACAGAAATGAAGAATAGATCAGAGTTTCAAAAAACCTGTATGATCTCAAAAAATAGAAATAGTTGAGTTAAAATCAGACATGCATTATTACTCTCATTACTGTAATATTAATACCCAGTGTATTTTGCATTTTAAATGCAAAATCAACAGAAGTTGTTTTTGGATTAATTGTTTCTTCATCAGCCAAGGTTGATAGTTGCACTGAAGGAAAATATAGTGTATCTATGGAGATCTGTAGAAATGGATGTTATAGTTCCTGTTGCTTTCTGATGGGGTAAACAGAGTGAAATTTAATCTAAACTTGTCTGGTACAAAAGAGAAATACACTTTGTGTTTTCTTAAGTGAGGTTTAAGCCTATCCATTGAGTAATAGAAACAAGACCAGCTCTTAGGCCCAGTTCCAAGGTGTTTGGTTTAACAGAAGCCCCTCCACAGGCTCAATCACCTCTTTCCATATTTACCAAGCTTTCAGCATTTCAGCCACATCCATGTCACTGAATCAACAGCAAAAAATGTGGATCTTCCACTGGTTTATTGTGCTTACACTAGTGAGTAGCATAGCTCCCAGAATTCCAAAATCATGGAAATTAGGGCTGGACTGCAGCCCTCTAACTCAGCTTCTCTTTCATCCCTTCAGTTCAAGTAAGGGCCAATTAAATCTGGTACCTTGCTAAATAGCCTGTGACTCAGGTACTGCAATATAAAGGTAATATAATATAATATAATATAATATAACCATACCGAACTCTGTCAAAAATTACATTTGAAAAGCTCTCAAGCAGGGATTCTTTGATTTACATGATCTGAGTATCCTAACTCAGTGCTGGTTTAATCTTAAATTCACTGGCTGGCCCCTGTTCAGGGCTTGATTTGTGGTATTTTAGCCACAAAGCCGACACACAGAAAAAAAAAGAGAGTTGAGAGTTCACTGATTAAATAGCTTCACTTTTTCCTGTTAGGTAGCATCAGTACAGAACGTGTCTTCCCACTACTGACATTATCATGTACCAGAAACTAGTTTGCACCCTTCTGAAACCAAAGGTGTGGGCTTGCTCTGAATTCAAGTGCTGCCAAAAAGCAGAAGTGAGCATTCGAAAGTGCATAAATCACAGAATGCTCCTACAGTTGGTAATGTAAACCACTTCTTGCTTTTCCCCTCTCACTGATCTGCCTGAGCCTAGCAGTGACTGAAGGTTGTTGGTATCTGGGGGCTAATGCACGATCTCTGTCGCGTTGCCACCGGGAAAGCTTCTGTCTGCCAAAAGCATCGCTCCAAATCACACCTTGTTCTTTGTGTGCAATGGTTCTGCTGTAAGCTGCACCAGCTCTTGGACTTGGGAACCCACGGGCACCAGGGTGTCAGGGAAAGGTACCTCCCATCTGGAGATGAAAACTCTTCAGCCAGAACAGGGCTGCTGGAGGGACACCCCTGCAAACTGAAAGGCTCTGTGCTCAGATCCCTTAAAGTCTGTTTTGCTGCTGCTGAATGAGCTGCTGAATGAGCTTCAACGCTCCTTCATTCGGTCTCTGCATTACAGATCAATTTGCCAGACATTTGAACCTGTATTTCATGCCTGTAAGAAACTCCTTCCTGTAAGTCTGCAACAAATGACTGTTTCAAGAGTATAAAAATGAAACACACTGAACCACATCTGGGTATCAGTCCGAGGGCTGAATTTTGATATGCCTGGCTTTTTTTTTTGATAGAAGTTGTCTGACTCTGTCAGGGCAGCAAACTCCAACTGACCTCCTGCCTCCTGTTCCTGAGCACGTCCTGATTAGCAGCTGCAGGCTCCTCACTTCCACCCTTCCTCTAGAGAGGACTTTGCATAGGTAATGATCCTTTTAATCTCTGAACTCTAACTCTGAGAACTTTTAAACTTTTGGTAAGTGGTTGCCAAAAGCATCACTTCAGTAGTCCAGCCATTGTTCCCTTGAAGCTGTTTACCCAGATCTCTCATCTCTGACCATTGTTTAGTTTCCTGTTTACTCTTCCTCACAGCTCCTGTGAATTCAACCCCCTTTACTCAGAGAGAATAATGTGAAACAGATAAACTGGGACACAATTACAGACAAAAAAAGTAAACCAGAAAGAGTAATCTTTTCTTTGTGCACTATAAACCTTCATCAGGACCAAACTCACACGTGGAAAGAGGTTGTGTTTAGAGAATGAACAGGCAGAATGTGAGATGCAGAAATGAAGTTGCGTGCACGAATCTTGTATCTCATGGTGCTTTACCACTTGGCAAACCAACAAGCAGCTAATGAACAGGACACCCAGGTAGGTGCAAAGATAGGAGCCTCTTTAGGTCCCTTTCCCAGACTGAAAGACTTACAACCCCCAGCTACAGACCACGAGTAGCTACAAGGATCAAACCAAATTCTGCAAAAGCCATCATACTTACACTGTCATTGCTTCCCTTGTTGTCCTCGTATTTTGTCTCTATATGAATGGAGAATTTAGGCAAAAATGAACACTGCAACAGAAGAAAAATATGTTTGACATAAAAAATCATCAGCTGACATATCCAGTACATCCTGTTTGGTATCAGCTTGCTTATCTTTTTCAGATTAGTTCAAGAAAAAGAGTAAATGTACACAGAACATCATAAAGAGTAAATGTACACAGAACATAAGAGCAAAGGTTTTTATAATTCTGGAGGGATGTAGAGATTCTATCTAGAAGTTGAATACTATAATGAAGGGATGAATAAATTAGTATAAATACTCTGGAATGCTTTTCATGCTCACTATGCATAAGATTACAAATGTCCCAAATGTCTGGTTATAAAATCAGTTCACTAAGGTCTTGAGAGCAACCAGATATTTGTTGCCACAGGTTAGTCTTTCCCTCAAATATAATAATCCACGGACACTTCAGTAGCTGCAGGTGCTAACCAAAGAGACAACAAGCTTTGATGTGTGGGGGCTTTTTAAAATTTTCATTGAGAAACAAATTTTAGCGTAAGTTCCTATTAATGAAATTAAGATGGATTATAAACTGCTGTGGAAATTGCTTTATCCTAAACCCATACCAACCTTTACATAACAATGCAAGAGAATGAAGAATGCAGAAATGTTTTTCTATTAAAGATAATATTCCTGTATTTTACATGGGAACTAATGTACTTTTCTCAGGTTTGCTCGATTTACTTGGTTTATCAAGACTAGAATTTACAATACTAGGCAACATAATTCCAGTGGAAAAATTATTTCAAATATATTTTCTCTAGCATTTCACAGTTCCTTCTTTCAACCCAACTTTTTGGAGAGGCAGCTAGAGGATCTGTCTAACAAACTCTGCAGGGTACTAGTTCAGCACCTTTACTGTGAGTCACCGAGTCTCTTCTTGCATTAACTGACAGAGAAACTGAAGTGCCAGTTCCTTGTATGATGAATCACTAATACCCTATGGCAAGCTGTCTTTGTGGAGATGATGATTATTTAATGCACTGTACATGCAGATTATACAATGAGGATGTTATGATGCCTCAGTGTTCACTCTGCTCTTGGTCCAAGTTTGGACTTGATAAAATTGGGAGAGTTCTTCTAAGGGAGAGGCTGATGACAAAGAAATGTGCTTTAGAAGGTCAGCTGTAGTGCAACAGAATTGAAATGGAAGCCAGGTCCTTCAAAATGGAAGAAAATACGTTCTTGATTCCATGGACGTCACCCAACAAGTCACTGATCACAGGATATCCAATATTCAGTAAACACACCTAGAATCGAAGGCTCTGGTGCCATGGAAGGCTTCAGTGCTAGCTGTCTTCCCATGACCACAATGAAGTACTCCATACAGCATGCTGGTGCTTCAGGTGCCCAGACTGCACAGGCTTCTCTTCAGATCTTACCCAGGTTTTGCCTTTATGAAAGGCTGCTGTGAAGCGGCACATTTAGGAGTTCCTATGCAGCCTGAGCTGTGACTCGTTCCCAGCTATGCAGCTCGTTCATTGACTGAATATGTGGGAGGCAAAAAAAAATGAAAAAAACCAAAAACCCAGCAGTATGTGGAGTACAGGATGGGGCGGGTTCAGTGACAGATCTGCTGGCTCCTATTACCTATATTTTGTGGGCAATTAAACGTTTCCTATGTATACATCTCAGGAAGTGCCAGCTGAAAATATACAATATTTATAAGCAATCTGTTGGAACCGAGGATCTTGTAACACAAATTAACACCAGAAAAAATCCCAGATATTCTCCCAATCGAGGTTTCACCATTTATCTCAGTATGTTGCTCCTATTCTGGCAGACATACAAAGGCATCTGAAAGCAAAAAAGCCTTGGCAAACAGTAGGCATTACAGGGACAAAAGTTGGACAAAAAAATAAAAGCCAAAGAAAAGCGCCAAGGTTTGTCATGAGGTTCTAATTTGCATCTCCAAAATTAAGCAAAAGGTGGAACGAATATCCTTGAACTGTACAATGACAGCTGGAAGAAGAGATGAATAAAAGGGGTTGATTAAAAGAATTCTATAATGAAATGTTCCTACAGTAAGAAAAGCTGTAAATGTGATGTTACAAAAAACCCCCAGAGAATGACCCAGGTGACACAGGGTGCCAGCGTGTCCTAAAACAGCGTTTGATGTCACTCAGGATTTGCATTCAAACCAACGTTCGAGTTGTTTTCTGTGCTTGCAGGAGAACATGGAGGGTTGAAAAGTAAATTACTACTGGAGGTGGATTATGAAAAGCAGATCTGAAAAAAAAATGCATAACCTAACGACAGACATCACCTACTGCACCGCTTTTAGAGCATTTGGAAAATAACTACGTGGTGCTCGAGTGGTAAAAACCTGGGTTATTGATCTCAAAAATTCAGTGCGCGGCAGCCGTGCATTTTACAAAGATGTTGGCAGTCCAGGTGTACGGAGCTCTTGCTGACACCGACTCCACCTCTGCGCACGGGCAGCCTGTGGGAAAGCATCCCCGAGGGAATTGGAGCAGACTACCAGGGAATATTGTGTTTTATCAGCAGTTACCAGCGCTGCTTCCTGAATGCAGTAGCTGGGGCTGCCCTACTGAGGACTCCATGCTTAGGTCTGGCTAACAGCTTGTAGAAACCTTTCCACTGAAAATGGTAGAGCCGTGTGCCATGCCAGCTACCATGTCTGGATTGCTTACAACAGTTCTCAGGAAAACACAGTTTACTAGCATCCTGTCTGCATATTTCAAGGCTACTGCTCTAGGCCATGTTTTACACACATGGTAGCGTGCTAAGTACCTGCTCTCTTGATTTGAAGACCAAAAAAGCAATTTTCTTTGCTACAAGAATAAACAAAATCATCGAACCGGAATAAAAATCTAGTAATTGATGAAACCAGAAAACAGAACGACATCAGTTGTCTGTCACTAGTGGAAGGGTCATCAAGACTATAGTGCTGGAGCAGATCGAGTATCTGGGGCAGACCACTGTGAACTTGCAAACTTTGCAGTTACAGTCTGTGGTTGGAAACTCGGTGGCTACGGAAACTGCTCTGACTACCCCGACACCTCAGTGGCTCTGGGCAGGGCAATCCTCTCAGATAGTTGAAGTAGTAGCAGGGTCCACCACAGAACTTGGGGCTGCTCTTATGGTCCCATTGTCAGGTTTGAAAACTCCACTGACAGAAGGAACCTCAGCATAGCATCTTCCCCGTTTACAGCCAATACCCCTACCAAAGCATTTAAGTGTCTTTACTTACTAACTAACTATAGAAATTCAAGAGTTGTTGGATGAAGTGCCGTTTTCAATACTCAAAAACATTTTTCTTTATCAAAACAGTTGCTTTTTGGTCACTCACAGTTTCAGGTACAGTGGAGGATAAAAATGCAAAATATGAAACCCCTTTGTGTTGTTGATTTGAAGCATGTTTCAGTTTCAGACGAAATTTGTACTAAAGCCAGATGCCACATTTCCCTTTTAATAGCAAGGTAACTTACTATTAAAACATACCTACTATTTTCAATCACTGTCTAGAGCTTACCAGCAATGCCTCAGATCATGATGCCTTTGAAACGCAGCCATCTGAGATACTGAACCTAAGGCTGCAGTAGGCTGCCTCTGCCACTTCAGAAAGCCACTGCTTGAATCTAGTTGTTCCTGTGACCCAGAATCTAAACTTTAAATAAAAAACCCCATCATCTAATCTTGTATTTCAAAAAAAGAAACACTAAGAAAAGACTGAAGATCTTGAGAGTATTACAGAAGAATCTAAGTGCCATTTACCTCAAGCCACCTCATTAGAGAGCAGAAAGTCGTTTTCTGCACAAAGCTATCAAAAGTCAACCTCCCTGCCTATTTAGGATGAAGATGAGGACTGTAACAATCTAACTGGAGATTATAAATGGTAACGTGGATTTACCCCACATAAGAACTAAAAATTCACCAAAAAGCACTCCATTGCAAACGTGTCTCTCAGAAACTCAACTGCCTGCCAGCCCCTGTTTCAGCAGCTGTGGGGGGTCTCACTGGCGTTCAGGAACACTTAGCAGGGTCCAAATTTCTGAACGTTTCACAGAATGTGTCTCATGATTCATCAGCTGCACTCTGACTAATTGGCAGAGGGCTCTGGCAGAACCAGAAAAGTGTTTATGCATCATTCAGAAGACTTTATTATTCAACATGCAAAAAGTTGTTGGTCTGGGTTTTTTTTCCCCCCTCCCTTTAGTAGCTGTGTATTTACTTAGCCGGGGATTAAAAGTATTATGCAACAGTCAGAATCAAACTCGGGAGTGAATGGTAGGGAATAAACCTTTTAGTAAAATCTTTTTTTTTTTTTCTTTTTTTTCATTCCAAAGCACCACTCCCTTTCTGCTCTGCCTCCCCCGGGGTGCCTGTTCTTCCAGCACAAACCTGGCAGGCGATCGATAGACTGAGCGCACGCAGGAATGCGCGGGGCACTCTTTCCCGTTCTCCATTTCGCTATCTCTGCAGCTCGAGAGGTTCCTCTTTGGAAAAACAGAGTGGCAAATTGAATTTTACCTCAAAATTAGACTTGAACTCCATGTAATAGAAGAAAAATTTCAGATTCCTGGCCTCTTCAATGGCAAGGACTCTTTGTGTAAAGCTCCCCAAGGAGGTGTGTTATATATTGTCGCCTCCAGATTTTTTACTGTGTTATAAACTCCTTCAAAATGTGTTATAATCCACTACACCCCTGACACTCAGAAAACAAATAAGGGGACCATTCTGCTTTTTTTTCTTTGTTTTCTTAAACTTTCTGTATTTGGCACCCCTTTTGGAAGGACCAGGAGAGGTTTAAGGCTCAAGGGAGTAACTAGTGAAATAACCCGAGTCTGTAACAGCAATCACCGCTCCTAAGCATGGGTATTTCCAGATTAACATGAAGGGAAATGAAAGCAGCGCACGGAAAACACAGACCGCAGTCGCATTTTCAATTCACTACAGATAACCACTTGAAAAATGAAAGGCCTATTTTTAGCATGATGATTGATTAGCGTTGCCATAGCAATAAGCAACACTTACAAGAAGAGGGTAGAACCTAAGTATGCCAAAACACTTGCCAAAGTCTTAAAGAGACAGTCGAACACACATGGTGTTTTACAATCGCTTCATGGAGGGGGATGTAAAAATAACCTTTGCATAGTAATTACACCTGAGGTGGCTGCAGGAGTTTCTGTAGCTGCCAGGAAATCTGTTGGACGGGAGGAACAGGTTTCCAGTAAATCTGTTGGATGGGGGGGAACAGGTTTCTTTACCCCCCGTAACATGCTCTCTGCATGCGAGTGCCATTTCAGCTGTTCTGTTTTACCTAGTTTCATTTTCCTTTGGGTTTCTCTCTGCAGAATGCTCAAAGAACTGCTGGAGACCTCATCACTGCACTTCACTTCTCCTGCTCCTTGTGAATATTAATCCACAATCCTTGGCAGTTATTTTTGTACAGTAAAAATTAATCCCACTTTTTTTTTTTTTAAGCAGCAGAAGCATATCCCCCAAAATCTTCACATGAAAGCCTGGAGAGGCAGACATTTCATGGAAATGTTCTCTCTGATCTCCCACCACTTTTCAGCCTGATGATTTCTTTTTTTTTTTAATATGGTCACATATACATTAATTATTTTGGCAACACAGGTGGAACTGGATCCTTTCCAGAGCAATCTCCATGGAGCCTAGAGGTAAAGAGCACAGTAACTGCTACAGAGAAGGGAGAGAGGCTGGCTAAGCAAAATTAGATTTTTTTTTTTAATAGGGTAACTTCTGGATACCACACATCCTTTGAATTAAAGACTTCTTGGGCTCAGTTTTGGTAGCCAGTGGGCAAACGCAGCATTTCTCTTGTGAGGATTAAAAAGCTGGAAAAGGCAAATGGAATGCCTGCTTCTTGACAGAGGAAGCGGAAGGGGGGACTATGGGGCAGTGGAAGGACCTCAGGCTTACTGTGGTAGGAGGAAATGCCCGGCACAGGAGGGGACAGGAAGGGAAAGCAGGCAGGCACAGACACACACCAGCCCTGGAGCAACTGGAGGCATTTATAAACAGGAAGGATGGATGGAATGGGAGGAGGGATGTAACATGGGAGAGCGGCAGTGCCTCTGGACAATGCTGAGGGCACAACAGAGACCTGGACGTGGGAGAAAAATCAGAATCGCACAGGTCTGGCTAAACAAGATGTGGTCTCTACTGTTTCTGTGTGAAGATACTACAGTGATGTCTCTACAGCATAGCTCAAATCACAGCATTTCCTTCAGCAATTTGCAGAAAGAATAAAGATAGTTTCTTGAACTGCATATTCAAAGTTTTTTGGAAAATGGCCCCCACGTTATTGTCTACCTTCGGAATACTCTGGCCAGCCCTGCCTGTGAGCACACAGAGCTGCTGAGGATACAGGCTCCTGACTGCACAAGGTAGGATCAGGCAGGATGACAGAGTCGGAAGAGAATAGACGGAAAGGGCTGGGCAGGGCGATGGCAGAATTCAGAAGATATGACTCAATGAGAGGGAGGAGGATTTGGGAAGCAAGGTACGCACAGGAAACTGGCAAAGAGCAGAAAAAGTGCCGTTGAGCAGAAAAAGTAACAACAATGCAAAAAAAAAGGGCTTGAAAATAAGCGAGGGAGTTAAGCTCTCCTAAAGAAGTTCAGAAAGAAACCCACTATTTGTTTGTATTACATACAATAACTTGAAGATGAAACTTCAGTGTTGCCTAACAAGTTTCCTTCAACCGCTATGAAACTCAGCGCTTAGCTCTGGCTTTGCCTCCCCTTAGGATCTCCTCCTTTGAGAGATGGGAACAGTAACCTGGTTATTGAGGAAGAACGGAAGAGAAGCAGCGTGCACAGGGGAGAATGAGTCCCATGAATCAGAGAGGGCTTTGGATTGCTTTCTAACAGCCCAGGGGTGGAAAAAAGGGAATTCTCCCAAGCTGTTTTATTTACTCTGTTTCAATGGGATTGAGCTGTTAAATGAGGATACAGGTTTGCAGCTGCCTAAAAATACATTACTTGATTCTTACAAATACTGCAGAACCCCTTCCTTTTGCTAGAATCTCTAAAGCAAACAAGCATGTGTTTTACTGGAGCAATGTCACCAGTTAGCCTGTCCTCTAAACTGGGGGGTGAGAGGGGAGGAATTTTGGTAGTAACTTTGTCTTAGGCTCTAATCCTGCAATACAGATTCTGTTGCATTTCTCGTGCAGACTCTTCATATACTCAAGCTGGAGAAAAGTTTGTGCACTGAAGACTGATGAGTTTCATCCACATTTCAAGCACTGGTAATCAGATAAAGAGAACACAGGAATAAAAAACTCTACAGATTCCTTGTTTATCTGAAACAACTCTTCTTCCTTCTCAAGTCATCTTATTATAAAAATAACAATTACAAAAACGTTCCTTCCAGATAATTTACTTTATGGATAAACTGGCAGCTGACTTAGTGAAGCATAAAACATGCCTGTTCTCAAAAGTAATCAGAAAACAGCAGGTCAATAATGGAATATTTAGCAACTATTGCTCTGGGGCCTTGACACATACCAGATGAAATAATTTTATTTGCCTCAGTCGTTTGCTCTAGAAGAATTAATGTCATTGATATACATCATCAAAGGAATCATTGTCTCCTGCTTCCTGTTTCATAACCGGTTTTCATAAATATTCTGAATTTATATCCTATTCCTAAGTTAATTTGATACACTGACAGGTTGAAAGAATGCCCTTCCTCCTTGCAGAGAGCAAAACATGCCATTTTGGTGTTTATTTCGCTTTATGTACTTATAATTGTGAAACTAACAACTGGCCATAAATTATGCATTAAAAAAAATTATCCATCTGTTTTTTAAATTTCAGCCCCAGAACTGAAATATTGCCAACAATACTGAAGCTGCTCAGATCAGACAGCAAAACTGTTTGAAATTATCCCTGTAAACACTTGAACTGCACCTTCAAACTCAGAAGTTTGCCTCCATGCCATTTGTATTTTTCCTAACCTCTTGGTACTCCAGCTTTATAGCTAGACTTTGTTAAGCTCATTTTCAGTGTGCTTTGATCATATGATTGTTTTGTACCACAGTTTAGTCACTGTGCATTCATGATGTGGCTATTTGTTTGCTCGAGGTTCCTCTCTTTGTCCAGAATCTCAGCTGTCACTTGAACAGGTCAAACGGGTATTTGCTCTGTGCTGTTTATTGTCTAACAATACCCCGATGCAGGTAAAGAAACAGTTCTGTGCAACCCTTTCTCGTTTGCTTTGCAATAGAGACAGGTTTGCTTTCTAGTTAATTATTTCTAATCTAGCTGGACAACCTCAGAAAGCCTCCATAAGTTCAGTCATTCCTATCCACATATCTAGGAATAGCATAAATATTTTACACCAAAGAGACTTTTGCAAATGCTGCGATAAGCTGGCAAGCAAGGGTTTGTTGAGAGTTGCAAGGCTTCTTTCCTCCACCCTCCAAGTGATAAAGGCTCCAACCTGTGATTAGCAAAGGAATTCTTTCTAAATGCCAGCAGCTAGCAACACCCCTTCACCAGCAGCCTGCAGTTTGACAGGAGGGACTCACCAGCACCCAGATCCTAATTGGGCACCGAGCAGAACCCCCAGGAGTTACTTTTACAGGGCTGCCTTTCAGCTGTGTCCCAAATACAGGATCCCAAATGCATGAGCATAACATCAACCTATATTAAATGAACTTTTACAAATAAAAGTTAAACATTTATTTCAGGAAGGTAGCTTCTTAGGTTTCTAATTACAAGATCAAAACCAAAGCAACTCCTAAGTTGAAGAGGCTTTCTCACATAGAGTCCTTAAATAATGCCCCAACCACTAAAACAAGGGTTTGAACTTTATCGGACTATCTCATTCTCTAAATAGCACCCCCAAATCTGGATGACTTCCTTTGGATTCAGCTTTGAAAGTATTTTTCCTACTTCCTCCTTTCTCTCAAAGTCAGCAGGAAATCTGCAAGGGTTATCTCGAGCTTTGACATGGCATTTCTTGGGATATCACCCATGTCTCATCTTCCTGCCAGGAAGTCCTTTGTATTGCAGTTTTAATGAGGCCCTTCTCCAGGAACAGCACAGTGGACATTTGAAAACACTCTCCTACCATTACGATGTTTCACATATTACACACCACAAAAGCATCGCTTCATTCAACAGTTCTGCTCATATCAGGGCCTTAAGTATGTTGCTTGCTTTACATGTTATGAAGATGGTTGTCGAGACTTGGCAGTAGACCTGCTGTTTGCTGTCAGATTCAGGGGTTTGCTGTGTAACAAATACCATTCCTTACAGCAGATGCCACCATGACTGGACCCGCATTATCGAGAAGGAACATCATGACACACTGATTTCCATTTCTGTTTTCATGCATCCAATCACCTCTGAGCTTTTTATACTACCATTGCAGAGAACAATATTCTGGAAATTATTTTCAATGCCTGCCAATCTTTTTTTTTTCCTTAGAAGATGTCCTAATTTCAGGTCCTTAAGAAGGTCATATTTATGAAATCCATAATATTTTGACAGAAAACTAGACTAATGAAATTATTCTGCACTGAATTTATGAATTTTCTGTATGTGCTTGAAAGCAATTTCTCAACAGACTATCAGCAAGATTCAGCCTGTTGTTCACATCCTCTTCCAAATCACCAGCATACACTGCATTAACACTCCTGAGCCTTTAAGGCCCTGGCTTTTTATTTAGAGTGGAACTTTTGAGGTTAAGTAAGGTGTGAACACACTACATAGTGGGATGGACTCGGTAAGATTATGCTTTATTTATCCAATTATTGGCCTGCCTTTAAAATCACATTTCTTTGAAATGAAGCTCAATTTAATTCTTAGGATATCCCACATACCCTTTGGAGGGAATTTACAGTCTTTAAGGAAAGTGTTTCCAAGCTATCTTACATATTTGGGCAACTTCTGTGGGTTTATTCTTTCTTTCGCAATTCTCTAATGAATATAGAAGATAGAAATTTAGAGAACTGTTCCAGACAAGGATAGGAATTATTCCCAGTGGTATAGTTAACATTTTTATTCTAGATTCAACAGTTTGAGGCACAGGCACTTTCTCTATTTCCCTAGTTTCATAGTCTATCAGCTCCATTAAAATATATTTTAGATTTTTGTCTGAAATACAGTTTCCTTAACTCATTCCAATATTTCTAGTTCTGTTTCCTTGCACCATGGTGAGTAATTAGCCCCCAGCTCCCATAGGCAGTTATGCTGTCACTTGGTGACGGTTTTGCCTACCTTCTACTTTTGTAGACTGATTTAATTTTTCTTTACAAGTCTCTTCAACCCTGCAATCATTTTTGCTGATGCTCTTGAACATCTCTGTAGCTGTGTACCTTCTACAGACCTTCACCAAAATGCGTTCCAGGTGTTGTGTCATCAGATCAGATAAAGATCACATCCTGATTAAAATTCTGTGAGTATGGCATGGCTGTTTGGCTTTGATAACATATTGCATTTCAAATTCAGACATATATTTGTCTGCTACCACCCCTTTAATCATTCCTACTGTCTCTTTCAGTTAAAGAAGAAGAAAAAAAAATTAAAAATCACATTACAGCATTCAAATTGACTTTCAGTGAAAGACAAAAATACCCAACAGAGTCTAAGTAACAGACATCAGTGCAACACGGAACATGGCATCTTCTCAGCTAGAAATAAAACCTTCCATCAATGGGTAATCCCTTCATCAGTGAAAACTGTGACAGGCCCTACTGAAGATACCTTTTGACAATAGCTGAGAATCCAGCTCCTCATTGCTACTGTCCATTATGGGACATTTGGGCTTCCTCTCACAACTGAAATTTAGACATGAAACGAAGCAGAATATATAATATCTACAGTACATATTGAAAAGCACAGTTTGATCCCTTGGATTTTTAAACCTGGTCATCACAGTTTCAACTCTAAGTCTCCAGCTTTCAGATCTGAGCCTTCAAATCCCTTTAGCTTTTCTCTTCCACATTTACCATGATAAAATATTCTTCTTCTATGTATGCTTTACTGGCTTTAAAAAAAATCCCCGCAAACATTTTGAGCACTGAAAAGTTAAGGAAAACATGTGGATTATGTTTTATCCACAGTCAGAAATTCAAACTAAATCAAGGCAGTGGTTTTGAAAGGTCCCTTCACCTGGAACTTCACCATCTCCTCCTCATATTCCAAAGGTTGATGAAAACTTACTGTATATTATTGAGGCCAGCACATTTAAAACATTTTTTCTCATGATTTATGTGCTATATTTTGTCTTGGCTCTGCTAGAGGGAAGAGTTGATTTTTCTGGGCACTGTGCCCAGATTATGTTTAATTTTGTCTACAGATCGTACAGTTTCCCAGATACTATACCAGAGACGAGCATTTTATAAGTTAATAAAACAATAAATAAAATCAAATCTGTTCTCATGTCTCCATGTAATAACTGGAACCTTAAAAACCTTGCCCTGTTTTATTGAAGCTTCTCTGTTACAGACAGTGACTAAAAATATATCAAATTATTTTGCAGTGATAAAAAAAAAGGTAAATAATGTATAGGATCCTCATAGAAACACTTCAAATTTAACCTTAAATTTCTTAAACAAACAGCTAAAATAAAGTTCCACTATTGAATGCATTATGTATTAATTTTATTAAAAAGAAATCAGTTTGGATTCTACTACTATATTTCACAAGATTAGTCTATTTTTAGAATAAAAAGAGGAAGAAAAACTTACTGTGTATTCTGATTTCCAATTGTCCATTTGTAAAAAAAAGAATGATGAGGGAAAAGAAAAAAAAAAAAGAAATGTGAAATAAAACAATGATGCAAGATCCTTACAGCAAACATACATTCATAATAAAAAAATATGTGTCAGATAATCTGCTGATTTATATTTGACTAAAATCTATAGGACAATAAAGGGAACAAGTCAGCACAAAATCTAAGCACCTGATGTTTTCTTTGCAAGTAAGAAATTGCATAGATACAACGCTCCAGTTTTTACCTACCCATAGTCTATAATCTTTATTCCCTGATATCAGTCAGTATGAAACAGAAAAATATAAGCAGTTCAACAGGAGTTGTTAAAGAAACTTCGTATCTGTGGCCCAATATATAGCTTGGACCTTTGAAAGATAAGCTGAACTATTCAAAAAGTACAAGTCAGTAATCATTTCTGCTTTATTCCTTACCTGTGATTGTGTAAGGATAGTAATTCCAAGCCTTCTCTGTAACGTAAAATATTTTGGGAACTACTGCTCTAGCCCAGCTGGGCAGTTTGCTGGAAATAAGAAGAAAATGTAAAATCAGAATTCATTATGAATTATGACCACTGTAGAAGAGAAGATACTTCCAAAAGTGCTGATAATTTGACAGGTGTTTCACAGGGTGCAGCCATATCTGACTTCACAGCAGTACGTTCATCTCGTGACTATGCATTGTCTCAGCTTGCTCCACAAGCACGTATGAAACCAAGCGTGACCCCCTCTCTGTGAGCAATATGGTGCCAGTGCAATACACTCTGATCGGATTTAAAGGGAGGTTGCAGATTTCAAGACTGTATGGCCTCAAACCTTTGGTGATGGATGAGCACAGCAGGTTAGACCATGGAAGGTATACCTGTGTCACCGTGTCCTTAACCACAGGGAGGCACTCTCCAACAAGAGGTCAGGAGTGAAAATGGGATTTCAGTCCTCTCCAATCCCAATTCCATTATTTCTTCTTAGAGACTATTTCTTCTTCCTCCACATTCTCTGCCAGCACACAAACCCTTTCTTTCAACTCACCTAGCACGCAGTTTTTCCCACACTATCAACACCAACTCCTGAGTAGGAAGCTTTTCAATTAAAATTAACAAATCACTCAAAGGACCTCTGTTAGGTTGGTAGGTAGTATTAGTCCCCTTTTGCTGTTGGGAAAAGTAAATCACAAAAGCAAAGAGAATTAATGGAACTGATGTCATAGCTCAGAGCTTAGTCTGCCAAGAGAACTTACTTACCAGCATGGTGGTACAATAGCAGCAGAATAAGAAATGGAAGACATAGATAAAGCACATGAGAAGATCATTAAAGAGTAATTAAATAATACTGTGGGTGAGTAGGAGCATTTTCTTTACCATGGATCTTGGGTCTCTCACTTCCAGAACCTGGTCACACAGGGTACGAAGGAAGTGATGAACAAACATACATTTTAAAAAGGCAAGTTCATGATAATTCATCTTTCAACCCTTTCTTAATGACATCAGTTACCACCACTGAAGCTGCCAGGAACAGAGATGAAGCACGAGTCCCTCCAAGGCAGGCAACCCTTTGGAGACCACAAACAGCACCGTAGGTCAGGGACTCTGTGAAAACTGTGTTAGCCTGGTGAGGTGTCGAGCAGATCACCCAGCCTCAGACTGAATCTTTAGTGAACTGAAGTCGATGCTTTCAAACCTCATTTATCCAAGTGTTAAATGCTTGAAACTGTTCTAGGGAGGTAACTGTGCAGAAAGTAAATCAACTTTCCATATTAGCAAACTTCTGAAGAAAATAAAGTTTGGATCGTTAAGGCTTATTTAACCATGACCTAGCTACTCATACATATTGTATTTGTCTAGAGGCAAGATGCAGAGGTCAGCACATTATCTAAAGATTCAAAGTCAAGTGAATTGACTTTTGCTCTTTGATGGCATTGCTTGAAACCGGGCTCTTTTTTTTACACAAACCCTTGCTGTGTGCAGTCTTTTAAGCAGCATTTTGCATACTGCATAACAGACTTCACTGTATCAGGTCTTTTAATTTTGTCAGCCTCTGTCAGTGTCTTTTTATGACTGTCTCTCTGTTCCCTCCCTTACCCCTGCTAAACTTTACGCTGATGCCTACATAAGAGGATGCACTTTCAGCTTCTGGAAACGACACTCCAGCAGGAGAGAAGAGGCAGGAAACAATTCTGAATATAACTGGGGCTTATACTGACACTAGAAAATTTCACTAATGATGTATTTGTTAACTTAGAGCTGCTCATTTTGCACTTCTTTTGGTTATTGTTGGTTTTAGTGTATTTGCCTGTCTACCGATCCTTCCCAGTACAGCACATCTCCAAAACAAATCATTTTATGAGCAAAACACCATCATACTCAGAGTTGCCAGAAAGTCACAGAAACAACTTGAGTGTTCTGAGGGTCCACACAAGGAAAGAAAATAAAGTATTCTACTTAAGCAGCACAGGTATCTGTGGTTCAATTATCTTTTTCTAAAATTTTTATTTTTCCTTCCCCAGCTGAAGTTCATTCTCTCAGCACATAAGGAGGGAGTTTCTCTTAAAGGCAGTCCAGCTGAAACCATTCATCAGCAGGAAGATCCTCTACAAGAATGAAAGTATTAACAGGCAAGAAAAGATACATGAAAATAATGCACAAAACTTGCCAAGAAACCACCACTGAAATATGTAACTTCAAATTTCTGCAGGAGAGGTCAGTCCAGAGTAAAATAAAGGGAAGCAAATCTAGCATGTTTATTAGGGTGGTGGATCCTGGAAGAAGAAAAGATCAGGGACAGAACTGTGCTGGTGTAAGGAGTCCCAGGCAGAGGAGTTTTTTGAACATCTTGTATGGCACCATGTTCCCTTGATTGAAGCCTTCCAGAGACATCCTGGCCTCCCAGCAAAATCCACAGTTGCCTGCTGATCCTTTCCAGAAGTTCCAATAGTACTGCAATATCTGGTGGTATTGTGACACCAAAACCAGATCCAAACAGCAAATCTGGTAACGATTATTAAGGAGTACCCATAATTATCATTAAAGACAATGAGCCTAACCTTAAGCATCCACCATAGCTTTAGGTAAACTTCCTAAGTTGTGGTAGGCACACAGATCTTCTTTGTCAGTGTTTGCACCCATCTTTGGGTAAGAGATCCTTTGTTCCATCGCCTGCACTACCAGAAACTATGCGCTTCCCAAGAATGCCTTGTACACACCTTCTAGGACACAGTCCTTGTAGTTACTCTGAAGTACTCTAAAGTGGTAATTCTGAATATACTATTTGGTTACTAAAGCCTTTTCTTGACACGAAGGGAAGAAATATCCAGAAACATTAAAAAAACCCCACTGCTACTGGGAGCTCTACAACAGGAACACATTTATTGATTTTTTTCCTGTTTTTTCTAGCTTGTGAGAGAACAGAGTTACAATCACAATAATATTAAATGTTGGCAAGATATGTATTATTGGACTCTTGTGTGTGTGTGTGCGTGCAACATTACTGGTGATTCAATTTAGCCTGAGTTAAGGTTAGATATGTCAGGTTTGCAGCAGAGGAGTAACTTGCAGTGTAGAAGCAATAGCTATAGTGTTTCTATGCTCAGCATGAAATGGTGCAGAGCATAAGTTTAATAAAAGGAACCAGGCACAGGGGAATAGAATAACTTCAGAAGAGCAGAGATACTCAATTAGATCAGCAGTAGTAAAAATGGGAACAGATTGAGAAATGCGTTTCATAGGACACACACATATATAATACGTATATATAGATAAAACTCATGTCTGGCCTGTGATGATGGAGGCATTGATCCTCAGCAGTATGATCGCACCATAGGAAGAGACACATATTTCACTTAAAGAAATGACAAAACTTCAGGAAACAAAAGTGATTTTTTTCCATCATGTCTTTAAGTCTACTATTTTGGTGCAGAAGGTCATCACTGCCCAAGCCTAATGGGCATCCATAACATCAATTCACTTTGCTGAGGCAAATCTCTTGTCATCAGAAACAGGATACTGGCTTTGTGACATTATTATGAGGTGAGAAACCCTTAAACCATTAGAAGTGGTTTGGGCTTTCTGGGGGGTGGTTTTGTCTTTTTCTTTGTTTTTTTTAGTTTTTCAGCCTTATTCCTCTGTAATTTTGGAAAATAAAATGACAAATGGTTAAGTGTAAAAGAAAACAAAAGTTCTGATTTTCAGTACATCCTTAACTTCAAGGTATAATTCTTTCTCTTGGCAAAGACACTAGAAGAAATGACAACTAATCCCTCTATTTTGAGCCATTGATCTATTCCACCTTCCTTCTTCCTGCAGCTACCAGAAAGCAACACATATTCATGGAAACGTGTTCCACTGGAAACAGAAAGGCTATTGGCTAGAAGGGGTGTTCCCTGCAACCTTTTATTCCA
Organism: Todiramphus chloris collaris; assembly: GCA_025345505.1. Lineage (NCBI taxonomy): Eukaryota > Metazoa > Chordata > Aves > Coraciiformes > Alcedinidae > Todiramphus > Todiramphus chloris. The sequence continues at coordinate 3,849,882 of JANVCC010000127.1, read as the reverse complement.
GTCCATGCTGACAGAAACAGTTTTATTGCACTTGCCTGTTGAGATAGACTCGTTTTTCTGTTAGCTGACCGTTGCCATGGTTTGGATCTTCGTAGGGTTCATTCTGCACCACTTCCACACCTTCACCTCGGTCACTCTGCTCATGGCTGTGCTTGCTTATCATATACAGCTGTCCAATTCTGTACTGCAAAGCAAAACCAAGAACAGTCTGTTAGCTTTACGTAATACACGTGCATTCAAAAGCCAATGTCATACAATGATACAGTGGTATGTGCAAATAAATGTAGTTCAAGGGCAAAAACTAGCATTTGGAGTTTCATTTAGACCTATAAGTCAGGATCCCTCCCCATTAACTTATTAAGTCCAGGGTGTCACTGGTGGAAAAAAGAACAAGACATGTGTGTGTATAGATGTAAAGAGTCAGGGCAGTCCTTTATTTTTAGACTCTATATCAGTTAAGCACAAATAAACAATCAGTTTACTGCTTCCATGTGCTTACATCCAAAGAGATTTTAACCAGCAGGTGGACCCTGAAAACTTTCTCATCTCTGGTATCTCTTTCACACAAAATGTCCCCATTTAAGTCCTAAAATTATTGTTCTTGCTAATCCAGTTAGCTACTTTAGTCTCTATTGAATCTTTTTCTCTCTGTCTCATCATAATTGAACTTTTTGTCCTAATCATCAAGTCCTCACACATGCCTTTTAACTAGTTCCATGAAAAATTGTCTTCTCTTTATCAACTGCAATAACAAAAATAGGTTCTCCTCCCCTGTACTTTGATAGCTGGATGCATCGGTACACAAGCAAGGCAGACAGGTAGTGTATTTTATTTGATCAATGAGTACAGTTTGGAAAAAGGAGAACTTTCAGGCACATGAAGCTGTTCTTCATGTCTGAAATCAAAGCAACATACTTCAAAGCCAAATGCAAGTTGAGAAAAAATGCTTTGCCTTTAATTAGATATGTATCAATTAGACCACCTGAGAGTAAAGATGCTTGCTGCCCGTGGAGTGATAAGGATGTTAGAAAAGAGGAAAGGTGATAAGGTGCTTATCTTCTAATGGAGAGAAAGAGATCAGTAATTTATAGCCTGTGGAACATGAAAAGGTTAGGTGAGGAGAAGGGAGAGGAATTACAACTCATTATAAAGCCAGCATTTCTCTTGAGATCTCTATTGAAATTTTTGTCATCCCATAAAGTTACGACTTTTAGTTGCCATGGACATCTCTGGAAAGTGCTTCATAATTGCACATATCGCAGCATGCTTTGATTTCCTACTTCCATGTAGTCCTTTGCAATTTTGCTCTCAGCTTTAATGGTCAAATACAGACATCTCAGTTTCTGCTGGAAATATTGGCTCAGCAACAGCAAGATACATTCACACTGAGATCTAACAATGAGGTTGTATTAAAACATTCATTTGCTCCGGTATCGTGAGTCAGAGATACACCCATAACAACAGAGATGGTCTTCTTTCATGGACCCATACTACCATAAGATGCTAGAAAAATATCCAAGCAGAAGGACTGTAAATCAACCTGAGTACGTGGTTAAGAGTGGCTAAGCTGCTCTCCCGCTGCACTCTTCAGATGATGATCAGTGTTGTCAGGCAGAAACTGTGCTACGGATGTTGCGCAGTCAGCGCTTCAAGAAAGGATCTGCTTCTCTGATGAGGCTCAAAATCACACACACTGCAATGACACCTAAGGTCTCACAGAAAGTGTCCAAGGCAGCCCAGTGTGGTGCTTCCTACTTGAGAGACTGAAGAAAAGAAGGCACCAGAGCTTGTGCTGGACAGCTCTTCTGTAGGAACCCTACAGCTGCTCGCTTCTCCCCGGGCAATGACTCCATCCCCACAGATCTGACACCAGTCGAGTGGAAATATTCACCTGTCTTAACTATTGCACTGACTCTGCACTCCTGCTAGAAAGCAGCTGTATTCTGCAAAAGAAACATACTTCTACATGTACTTTAAAGTACCTAACTCCTTTGTGTGCTATTCATGTAGGTTTATCTGGTTAATAGAATTTCAACATCATTCAAGGATGTAAAAAACCAGTTACCTTCCAAAATGACAGTACTTTACTAAACCAAAGAGTAAACAACTATTATTTTTTAAAAAGTGTAGGTTTATCTTCACAAGAATGCAATCCAAAGCAGAGAGGTGTCTTTTAGAACAGGCGGAAATTTAAGTACCTAAGTACCTGAAAAAACCCCAACCCCTCACTACTTTTTCCTAGTTCCTATCAATACTGTGGACAAATATCACTTGAGAAACATTTTACAGCAGTAAACAATACTCATTATTCCAGCAAGGGTAAACTGATGTGCCACTACCATGGAAGTTGCTCTACCACAATCTGAATTTCCACGTTCTTAGCTGTAAGATGATTTTCCAAGACCACACACTGTTTCAAGGAATTGATTAAAATTTCACGCATTGACACTTGATCTGAGTTTGGCTTTGGAGAAAAGCTGTTTGAAAACTCTTCAGTCAAACAGGAAAAAATTTCTTCAATGTCAAAGAAGAACTTCCAAGGAATAAATGCACTGAATGTGGCGTTAGAGAATCTAAGGATATTGCCACATAGCTTTTGTAGTAGCCTTGATGTTTCTCAATTCCTGATGACTTAGCCGTTGTCTCAGAGGTGACCTCTCTGTGCCTTCAACGGGCAGATGGTGTTTGCCTGTTGGGAGTTTAGTCATGCAAGAAACAAGGTTTATGTTAGCAACAGCATAATGATGGTCAGTCTGAATCGGTTCAGAATTAGAAGCGATACCAGAATCACTTTGTGTTCTTGAGATAGAAGGCGGGGGGGGGGACACAAAAAGGAAAAAGTCCACCCTAGATACCTTTCATTTATAGAATTCCCATCATCTTCAGCAGAAGCTGCACAAGAAATCCTTGGACAAACATGTCTGATTTTTTTCAGCCTGACTGACTATTGCTCAGTTTTTGATCTAATACTAGTCTTAGAATACAACCTTTCAAACTTCACGTGGAATGTGAAAAGTAACATTCTCTCAAAGGAGAAATTATACCATAATCTGAAAGTTTTTCCTTGAAGTTCTTATCTGAATGCTCATAGAAAACATACAGATTTATCACTGGCTTCATCTTCTATGGTAATTCTCATATTCAAAAGAATCGTTGAACCCTTTCATCTACATTTACATCTCTATATCCAGACTAGACCATCAGGGATGGTGCTGTCATTTCAATTTATTCAATTTTTTGTTCTGAATCAGTAGTGAGAACCCTCCCTGCAGTTAGAAGCTGGTGTCTAGGAGATGCTGAATGTCTTTTATACCTATTAAAGATAACCATTGCTCAGTGTGTTGCATTTTGACAGTGGAAAATATTTCTCACACAGTGATTCACTTTAAAACATGCCAGAGGCTTCTAGTCCTGTCCTCAGAATATTGCAAAGGTAAACCAGAATGGAAGAAGAAAACCAGCAACAGCTAAACTGCAAGAGATCTGTTCGTGCTCTTCGCAGAGGCAGCTGGTAAAGGGCAAAATCCTGCCTCTGCTGATGGCAACAGGAGTTTTGGCACTGACCTCAATTTAGTCAAGATTTACTCTAGCAAGAAAATAAATGAGTCAGCTTCCTCATCAGTTGTGTCTGCGTGGCTCCACTGAATCCAAGGACATTGATTAGAGCAAGACAGTAGTAGCAATTTGATTAAAGAATTCTGATTTATAAAATGCTGTCTTGTTAACAGAAAACAATCTTAAAACTGACTGATAAGGTTTCTGATTTATTTTCCAGTCATAGTCTTCAGAAGAGTCTTCGTGTGCTCCCGGTGAATGAGTTCTAAGGCCTCATTTTGGGTCGTTTTTTTTAACTAAAAAATTTAATAGGAATATTATTCAGCACTTGTATAATAATTTCCATGTTTAGAATGATTTAAAACAAGTTCTGATTATTTCTCAAAGTAGCCCCATGAAAGAAACGGTGATCCCCAGGCAAGCCACTTGTCCAAACACGCATGCCCTGTCACTCGGAGCCATCTCTCTGCTGCAGCTTTACAGAGGCATTGTATGTCTGGAATAACTTGTTTGAAAACGTACTTGCTTGAGTCAATACCATTCTTCAGGAGGATACGCTGAAGTTTCCTATTGTGTGTTTTGTTTTGATGTTAGAAAGCATTTTTTTCAGGTCCTGATCAAAACCTAATCCCCATAGTACCATACATATGAGAAGTTTATGGTTAGATATTGAAGACAGGCAAAGAAAGCATCACCCTTATATTTAATTATTTGAAACAGAAATTAATACCTCAACGTTAAAAATAGATGTCTGTAATGGAACAGGGAATTTAGACTCAATCCAGTGAATTCCAGCTCAGTGCTTTTACCACAAAACACATCTGTAATTAAAAAAACTAAAATCTAAACAGTAATTACTTAACAGAAGTGGTTTCTCTTATCTCACTCACTGCCTGTAAATCCTTCATGTTGTTGTTATTATTAGGCATCATTCTGTCTGCCTTCTGCAATGGGTGAAGCCTAATGCAGGCTGTGGAGTGGAAGGCAGAGCCCTCAGATGTGGGCAGCTACCACCCTGTCTGACAGAGATTGTGCCTTCTGATCCCCACGCTTGTGCAGATGATGATTCATTGCTATTAAGAATAATTTAAGGAAAACTTTTCCATGACATAAGCTCCAGATTCTGACAAGGTGATTTGTTTTGCTTGTTATTAACATTCCTAGATGGGTTTTAACTAGCATAGAGGAATTTAAGGTGTACTGGTATTTGATGTTTCGTGCACTGGTGGACTTGTATTGGCTCCTACTTGGTCTGCTTTTTCAATTAGGTTTTCGTTTGACTCATTTTTGTTTCAGTTTGACTTCTGGTTCTCCGAGCGACTACTTTGCAAGCAATGGAAGTGACTCTCTCTCTTTAACCACCACCTCAAGGTTTTACTGCAGGACATTGCTATGGAGGGAAATTAGTCAGACTTGTAATCATTGCAGAGCTGTAAAACTTTTTGCCACCGAAATAATAATCTCCTTTGCCTAGATAGCCACGTGCAGGGAGAAAATGTCATTCTGAACGTGGAAGTTTCTCTTCCGTCGCATAACCTACTCGGGTGGAGGTAGCAGTTTATATTTCTAAAAGAGTGACTTTCCTGGTAAAATAACTACATTGTGGGCTAGGGTCATGTGAAAAGAGTGCTGCTGGTTTTGACTGCTGGGAAAGTCTGCAAGGAAAGCATGAACAGTAAACAGAGAACACAGGAGGGGTGTGTTCTTACAGCCTGGTGTAGAGCCTTGCAGAGACACCCAGACTACCACTCAATTGATATTAAATCTCCTTCAGCCTGGCTCATTAGCAGTGTGCAGTCTACACTAATACATCATTTGACTTCTACTTTCTAAGCAAACTAGGCACTTCTGCACTGCATCCTCTTTGCCATGCAGAAATATCCCAAGTGCAAAGAAGTTTTCATGAACTGTTATTTCTAAATGGATGTTCCTGAGGCACAGCTAGGAGAAAGTAGCTCCAGAAGCAAAGATAGCTTTCTAAATTATGCCCTTCAAAAGCAAATCTATTTTTACCTGTACAAAAGGTCAACCAACCTTCTGAAACAACAGAAAGATTGACTCATGACAAGAAGAGTAACACCAATAATCTACATGCCTGACCTTATCTAATTACAGATTATTAGTGAGGTGCCACAGTTAAGTGAGTGCCCGAGTTCCAAGTGTCATTTCATCTTTTGGTTTAAACACAGTAGAGGTTTAGTTTGTCTTGAAAATCAGTTCTAGGAAGCATCTGAATTGAACTACAAAGCAACATGGAAAAACCCAGCAATGAGAAAAATGTGTGCAGAAGAAAGAGAAGCCACGCGAGAAATCAAGACGATTTTCACTAACAACCAGTGGGAGAAATAACAGAGGCAGAAGAATTCATGTTAAATATTTCAAAGGGTTATTTTGTCTATAGATGCTTTTATGTGATTAATGCCATTACTGCGCAGGGCTGTGATCTGTGTAGAACTTCCTACATCAATTGAATAGTAAAGATTAGATTTCTAGCAAAATGCTGTCCCTATTTCAGGATGTCCATTGCTTCATCCTAGTACAAATCAGGGTACCGACCTTGCCTGGGCAGTAAGGCAGGGAAACACAGACTGAGCTGTCAGGAAGGCAGCAGTACCTTCTGAAGTAGCATACAATTAATGGTTTAAAGTAATTCCATTTAAAAAACCAGCCACCTGAACAAGGTCTATGGAAAGCTTTAGCATGACACTGTAACAACAAGTATAAATATCTAGGTCCTAAAATGTGGATGTAAATATGATGCCCTGGAGTGACTGGAGGTTGTAGAAAACTGTACAGGTCATTTAGTGGTATAAATTCCTCTTATCCTAGTAATAGATAAAGAATCTGACTAGTTAGAGCTTAGAGTTGAGCTTGAATTTTTTCTTTCAATTAATTCCTGCACGCATCTGTGCTTCACAATGCACTACACATCTGCTGACTCGCATCAGCAGTTTTCTTTGGTATTGCCCAAATTCATGGGAACGTGCTTTTGTAGCCTCACAAACAAACAGTTGCAACAGGAATAGTTGACTTTTGCATGCTGTGAAGTGCAATTCTTACTGCTTTTCATGTTTGCTTTGCCTTTTCAAGGAAGAAATTACATCCTTAAGATATTTTATCTGTTTAACTTCCTGTAAAAAACAGTTCAGCAACAACACGTTGGATGTTCAGAAAGACAGTATCCTCCTCTAGTGTTTTCAGCTAAAGAAACATGACCTACTCTAAATGTACAGTATCCTGGCACATAATGGCTTACAACCTCAAGGAGTGACACTAGAATCGATAGGAGCAGGTCCAGCCCTGTGATTAATAGGTGTACAATGAAAATTAAAAGAAATGAAAATTAAGTTGCAAATTTTCCGCTTTCATGCAAATGTTTTGCCAAATATAGCTCGTGTCCTGTTCAAATGGTGGCAATTTTGTGTTTCTACACCAGCTGTGCTATTGAAAAAAGCCAGCTGTTTATCTTGAGTGCACAAGCTCATACAATTTTTAAGAATCAGTTTTTATTAACGGGATTTTACAGCGAGTCAGCTGAGTCAATTTTTCAACCGTTTACACCATGTGCTTTTTACACAAATATGGTAATATTCTATTATTTGGATGTGTAAGTGTACACATATTTCCTCCAAAGGATGCGTATACATTTTTAGGTGGCTGTTTAAAAAGTCCTCTGTTCACAAAAGCAGAAAGAACAGCTAGAAGAGACTTACTGTGCTGCTTGACCTCTTGTAGCCAGTTGGTCAGTAACACACCCGAAACACTTCCCATCTGCTGTCTTCTGACTACCTGTCCCTGATGAAGCCACCAACATACCATGCCTTAATTACAGCTTATTGCTTTGCAGGCACCAGTGGAAAAGCGGTTTGATAACTGTCAAATACTTGATGTTTTTTCTAAAGTCAATTACAACAGCATATTTTATCTGTTAGCACAACTCAGCCATGAGATCGCAGTTGACGCGAAGGCTGAAGCTCAAGGAGCTGTTTAGTAAATCTCTTAAAATTTAACTTCGAATGCAGCAAAATGAAGTAAAACTTCAACAATTTTTGTAGAGGTAACTGAAGCTTTTTTTTTTTAGTAACCTAAACTCTTCCTGATATTCCAGGAAAATGCTATTTCCATTTCAGATAGTCCAAGAAAAGTCAGAAAAGCACAGGCTTCCTTCTTGCTCCCTGCCACTGGTGTGTGCTCAGCAGCGGGCGCTAGCCCTTTGCACAGGGTGACACACAAAGCTATTTTGCTCACAGTGAAAAGTAAAATGCTCTGTGGGCTACTGCTGGTAATCCAGAAGCTTGCTTTATTAAATCAGACAGCAAACACTCTTACGTGTTTTTCCATTAAAATAAACAACGTCTGGGGGGGGGAAGAAGAGCAGAAACTCGACTCATGTGCCATGCATATTAAACACGAGTTTGTTGGCAGAGGAAGGGAGTGCTGTGGACAGCCAGACAATGCATCAAAGGGTCTGAGCCACAAAGCTGAGTGTGAACATAAAGGTTAATTTCTCTGAAGCACAGGATTTAAAAAAAAAAAATATTTCTTTTCATTCAGCTGGGTTTAATCTAAGAGTACTGGGAGTTGCATACATCCTTTGACCCGCTGAAATTTCACCAGAGTGCAGAAATGGACTGGGGAGTTTGGGTTGTCTTCAGCTAGAAACAAAGATGGGCTGGGGAGTTGGGGTTGTCTTCAGCTAGAAACAAAGATGGGCTGGGGAGTTCGGGTTGTCTTCAGCTAGAAACAAAGATGGGCTGGGGAGTTGGGGTTGTCTTCAACTAGAAACAAAGATGGACTGGGGAGTTCGGGTTGTCTTCAGCTAGAAACAAACACATGTGTGGCTATTGGTGCTTTTAGAATTATTTTTCTCTTTTTGCGTGGCTAATGGTATTTGCTTCATGTTTAAGTAGAACTTCTTTCCCCTCAGGGTTCTTTTCTCTAATTACTCTTCTTCAGTAATTACTCATTTTTATGACTTATAAAAGTCTCTCTCATGTCAAAACCATCAACTTTCAAGTATAGAGAACTTGATGCTTTCAGGAAAAAAAAAAATTAAAAAATTGCCTGTAAACTTTGAGTTTAGAATCACCAAAGAGACTACAAAGGATGCCATACACGTTGTCAGAATCAGAGAAGGGAATAATTCTGCATTTACATTCTTTTGGCAAGCAAGTTCCTTACGATGCATTTTAGGCAATTCTATTGCAGAGTTCTACTCTGCTTATAAATATGAAAAAGGAAGAACTTTCTTAGGAAACATGATTTAAAATGAAAAAAACTGAGTATCTGAATTTTGTCCTTGTTACTTGCAAGCTGGACAAGACAAATACTACCTGCCTTCTGCTATCTTATTCAGAAGAAAGTTAAGTTTTGGTTGCTAATTTCAATGAACCAAAAATACATTCACCAGTCCAGAATGTTTCCTTTGATTACCACAAATACTTTCTGATCTTCTAAATTGAAACAGCCTTCAATTTGATTTTTAAAATGTATTCGTTTTATGCCCTCACCCTGAAGATAAAAATAATGTTAGATACAATACAGTGTCTGCAAATAGTGAGGTCACTCCTGCATCTCTGCATCTAACCTAGAGATTGAGATGATAAAGATATTTATGGTATCTAAAGTAATCTGATGAAAGGAAGTACATGAGAGCAAGACTTGAGTTATATAAGAAGGAAATGAAGACATACTTTCCTCCTCATTCCCAGATTTATAAGATACACTGAAATCTCAAAACTAATAACAAAAGAAGAAACAATTTTTCCATTTTAGTTCATTAGATGAAACATTTGCAAAGTCAGTGCCTACTCTATAAAGCTGCACATAAACAAAGAATGAAACTCTCTGTTGAAATAAGCCCCTACCGTAAGAATTTACTACTTTTCACCAATGCCTTTTTCAGATACTACACTGATTAGAGACTTCGTGCAAGTACATTTAGGGTAGAAACCAGTTTGCTTGCTATTGATTTACAAGAAGTCAAAGCAGCAGCCAAATAAACCCTGATGCAAGAAAGCTGGAGTTGGCTGCGGAAGGCAGCGCAACTGTGACATCTGTGGAGTGCGCATGCTGGAGAAGTGAGGATGCTCAGGACAATATGTGCCTGCCATCTAATGTCTCTGGCTAGGCTAATTACAGAATAAAGAGCCTTGCATAGAAAACTTTGCCAGCCTGAAGGTGCAAGTATTTTTACAACATACAGATGAGCAGAATTGCTGCTTTCCAGCACAACAGAGAACGGAAGCTCTTACGTAAGTAGAAGTAAAATTTCCAGGAAGGTCCACATTCCTGCCTGACTGACAGACTCCAAAGCTTCCAGATCAGACATTCTTTTAATACCACACGTAGAATAAAAGAAGAATGAAGGCAAAGAATTACTGCCAAGTGACTCCAGAGGCTTAATTCAATTTTATCATAATCCAGAAATGTGAAACTATATGGTCTCCAGATGTTTTTGGGAGTGTTGCAGCATTAAGCATTCTACCAGTGCTTATCTGGTTTTACTGAGCAGTGTCAGATCCCCAACAAATCCCATAAGAAAAGTCTAGGACATTACAAACACAACCCACATCTCCTCTGGGACAGAACCTGGGAACAGTACAGAGGGAGGTAGAGGAAACTACATCAAATCTGCAGATTTTAACCAAAACATTAGAATTACACAGGTTCATCGTGCTTATGAAGATTAGAGAAATAAAACCTTTCTAAATATGTTGTATCTTCATAATGTATGAATTTAAAAAGCCCTGCTACTGAAATCTCAAATGCAATCTTCTTTCACATGCACTTTTAATTATCATACCTGCCAGAGAAATGCCAGTGAAAAATTTAAAGCTGATATCAAAATAATGCATACTGGCTGCCATAATGTATTATAAATAACACAACAAAATTATTCTGATAAAACCAGTCAGTCGAAGGGCTGCAAACCAACTTACAACAATTTCATTAAAAACACAAACATTTATAGGGGTCCAGATACAACCCCTCAAAACTTCACACAGCCAAAGTACCTAATTATAAACATACACACAGAAAGGTAGTTACTTTTCTCCAAGGAAGTTACCCATACTGACAGAGCTGAAGTGATAATGCTTGAGTTAAATGGGATATAATTTCTCGAGCTTATACAGCGAATAAATATCTCTATATTCCACAGAGATACCAGCAGTGTTGTTATACAGGAGCTGTAAGGCATAGCTGCAATTTATCAGTGAAGAGATGCAGCATGTAAGAGGATCCAGTGCTACAAATAGAGCCTTGACAATATACCAGAGAATTAAAAAGCTCTGCTGGGACAGATATTCCTGCCCTGTCGCTACTGGGTACAAGCAATACCAGTAATGATCACCAGTAACAGCAGGAGAATGAGTAGCTTCTGGTTCTGTGCTGAACTGTTCACTCTTCTGAAGTAGTTTATGCCACAAGTAACAGAGAAAACAATTTCTTAATCCTTCTAAATGGCAATAGCATTCTCTCCAGCAGAAAGAATTTTTCAACCTTTCTGCCACAGTTTCCAAAAGGCCACTCGGGCTGGAACAGCCCCTGTCGGGTTCAATGGAAAGACTCTCCTGTTGACTCCAGAGAGCTGCGGACGTAAGTGAACAAACAGCTTTTCTGCACTTTCTACTCCAAAGTTAACCACTTCCTCATTAGTTAGAGCCAGCTGCGTCATTTGGAACGTATCCTTTGGGTATAAGAGTTCATGGTGCACAGTAGCACCAGGGAATAAAGCTGAAAACCATAACAACAAAATGTATAAATAGATAAGATCTCTACAGAGAACCTGGGTTTCTTCCTCCAGCCCTTCAGACCACAGCCAGCGCTCTGTGATAGTCACGCGATTGCAGTTCGTGCAAGTACTCTGGGCTGTAAGCTGCTACCAAAGACCTGTTTAAAATGGAAAGCACACAGCTCCAGGACTGCAAATGCATACACATTAGGAAAAGCTGGTTGTGGATAAAAGTCAAGAGAATTAATCTGGAGCGCTCTGTCGTAGACCTCAATAATTGAAACAAACAAACAAAAACACGCACACAAAAGCTAAACGCAACCCCCCCCCCGCCACAGCCTAAAAATACAGCTAAAAAGATATCATTGCTTCCTTTCCTGCTACCCCTTGGCCTGCTACTACCCAAACAACCAACTCTCCACAAGCCATTGGTTCAAGCTCATGGAGAGGAAGTGGTTGCCGTAGCAATGGCAACCCAATGAAAGCTCTTTGTCCAATACAATGTTTTTTATAGCGTGCAGAAAGAGCAGACAGCAAGAGCGCAAACTTGCTGCACACCGACATAGCTCGGCCTCCCTCCGCTTCCCCGTCTGCTTGGTTGATAAACTCCCTGCTTTTCACAAGAATGAAGGATTCAGACAAGTTGATAGGATTCTTTGACATATGCTGTGTGGCTGTAAATTATTCCCTAGGCAGCACAAAAAGGTGCAATCAAGGAAAAAGATGGAAGGAAAGATTAAAACATGAATGAACCTCACTAAAAATTGGTCTCACAGCAATCAAATTTTAATCCACCATGCTTTAAAATGCACGTGGCTCAGACCAACGTTCCTACCAGTAAAGAGCAGTGTTCCTTTCAAGTTCAAACATTGCTTACGTACAGTTTTAGATGGTTTCCACTATTTCTACAGGCATGTGACAGTGAAACGTTTTCATGGAAGGATTTTTTTATTCTAAAAATACTGGTTTTGTTAACCAGGTGATGCTAAACTTTACTGTGAACACTCAGTGCTTTATTCTACAGCTCAAAGGGCAGGCAAATGCATGGTGAAGAATTTCTGATCCAAGAAATGTTAAGTGCTCGGTGGCTCAGATTTGCTTTGGTTGAAACCTTTTGGGGTGGGAAGGGAGGGAGGGGATGTCACACTACCTACTAGGTGTTCCCAAGCCAGAGAAAACTCTGGAAGGCAGTATTTTAAGCAGGGCCTGGGGTCTAGAGCTTGTCTAGGAATATTTTAGCTAGGTAGTTCAGAGAATAAATAGGTTTAATGGCAGCTGATGGAGAAACTGTTACTGAAGGATCCTCACTGTCACTTTCCAGCCACTCATTAATCTTTACAACATCCAATTCTTCCCTCTCCCAAGTTCACTGCATAGAATAGATACACATCAAGAATGTTAATGGTTAAGTATCTAACTTTGAAACCTAAATTCTCTATTTCTCTTCGTTGTTGCTTTCTCCTTGTGCTCGGTGTGCAGTGCACAATCCTCCTGAGAAGCAGATAACGATCAGGGCAGGCAGTGAGCTCCGAATTCCTCGCTGCCGTGGCTGAACTATTATCCAGCACCTCCGACAGACAAAGTTACACAGTGTCACAGCAGAGTAGGCAGATTCTGCAGCTGCATCTTCCTTGATCACTAGGATCCGATATACCCGCTTCCCAGTCCTGCACTGGCAAAGCCAGTCCCTGCCCCTGCGACCGGGATACACAGCACTTCTGGAAGCTTTTCTCCTAGCCAGGCTGCATACCGGTAGTTAAAACTTAATGAACAAAATTCTGCTCTTGATTGAAATGACAGTAATGAGGAATTTGCTGCCTTAACTGGTCACAACTGTCACTGGGAGCCAGCTATCAGTCTGGCTCTGTGGGAAGCCTGCAGCGTTACTTCTGTTGGAGCCAAATGGTCGTCTTGCCGGGAGCAGAAACGTTGACAAGTAGGGCAATATGTGGGAAGAAATGTGGCACTTCCAGTGGGATGGATGCACGCATAGAAGCAGCTATGGGATTATATACTGACAGTGTGTACTCTAGTTGTCTGCACAGAACCTGCCACGTGCCCATTCTCTTCCCACGATTCTGAATAGCTCAGTAGCTGGCTGATATAATCTGTACGTCCAAACAACTCACACCAAATAAAAAACTGAGATACATAAAGGAAGTTACTTTATAAACAAAGAGCACCCCAGGTACAACAATAAAATTGAACAGATAACGCAGTGGTCTGAAAAAGAACATTTCATGCCAAAAAGGGAAGGGAAATTTCAAAACTCAAAGCAAACTTTTTGACTGCAACTTGTTTCTTTAAATTTCACTTGCAAAATCAGTAACTACTATTTGAGAATAGGTAAAACGTATAAAGTGAGGTCTAAACACAGAAGGCAACTCAGTGTTGCAAAACAAAGTTGATTTAGGGAAAGGAAAGATGCAGGACTGCATTCAAGGCTGCTGCTGGATGAAAACACAGCCTTTCCATGCCATTTTCCCATGGCAGTGATACTAAAACTACGGCGTCTGGGAACCATGACTGATTATTGCTTTATTTTCTTATTCTTCCAATAATTTCCAACACACAAACACATAATGACCATCAACATAGAATACAAAAGCTTAGATCTAACAACCAAAGCAGCCTTCCAAAAGGGCAGTGTGCTTCATTCAGTGTAATTTAGTGAAGGGTCAGAGATCTTTCACAGCTCAGAGGATTCCCATCGCCTTGTTCTTTCTGAGTTGCTGAGAACAAATAGAAGATTTGTATTATAGCACCTGAATTACAATGTGTGGAAGAGAGGAAATGAAGTCAGAGTTTCATCCTTGGATTTGTCTTTGCTGTGTTTTCCTGTATTACCCAGCTACACTGCCTTAACTGAGACCAGAGCATTCCACAGATAGCAAATCTCTGTCTCAGTTCCCTCCCATTGGTACAAATCTAGCAGATCCATCTCTCACATCAGTCTTCCACCGTCCTCGACTTCTTTTTTATCTACAAAACATGGCAGAGAGCAAAAGGATGACTACACAGCATTCTGGATCTGATGGCCTCTTGCTAGTGTCCCAAGCAAAATTTAGGAAACTTCTTGAGCTGCACTGACAACAGAACTGGGTTCAGAATCTGCTAACTGCAGCTAACTCCCTGCAAGTCACTTCATTACCGTGCCGGAGCTCACACAAATCAGAGGACCAAGCTTTCTGTATGCTGCCTTCACTTGGAAAGGCTGTTTTCTTAAAAGAAGACCTTATGTTTTCCCTATAAGCCATAACATATGCTACAGGAAGGGACACAACATACTCTTCTGTAGCCAGAAGGTTTGAATTTGAGGCTTGCTATTTATACTGTTATTTTAGTGCTTTACTCTCTGCCACAAGGCCCTGACAACCCCAACTATTCAACAAATGACTTTGCTGTCACAAAGCCAGAATGGCTAGAGAGTCATTCATATGAATAAATGCCTATGAAAGATCAAGCTTCCTAATTACATTTTTTTTTTTGACCTGTAGAAATGAAAGGATAATTCAGTAACTTAATTACATCTGAAAGATAAAACCAGAGTTATTTTTTTCACTTACTAGTAAAGGTAATCATGCAGGGCTGAAACACTACACTGTTCTTTGCCATTCTGTTTTTAGATTATTTTATTTCCCTTTGTATCCATCAGTGAGATTTATATCACAAAACTATCAACCTTTACGAAATGGACGCTTTTATCTTTGCAGCTAAGGTGTTTGTGAAGTCAGTCTGATGGGAACCAGCTTCCTACATTATAGTATATTTGCCATGTGATTAACTGGAAGCTGTCTGTGCAGTACTGCTGTTTCATCTCCGTGAAGACCTGTGCTCAGGGCAACAACAGAGCCCCATGTTCACTTTCTCAAGCCTAGAAAAGCAAGCAATCCCAAAGGGATACGTGCAGAGACATAGATCAAATGTTTCATTAAAGCCATCTGACTGACATTTCTCCTTCCAGTGACAGCAGAAAGAAAAAGTGCCATTAAATGAATTCTCAGGTTACCATCAGATATTGGCTTCAAAATCATTTTCTAGATGTCACAACAGCCTCGTGGAAATTCCTAAAACTGCAACTGCCCTTGCAAGAATACAAAGCTCTGAAGAAAAATGTAGTATTTTATCCTTTCAGAAATACACTAAGACATAGAAGAAATTCGTATTAGCCTCTCAGAGAACACCATCAGCCTGAAGATCTGTATGATCAGCTATTAAGCATGAAAGTGGAACAACTTGAATTTTCTTGAAAGATTAGATATGTTTTTAGAAGGTTATATGAGGAGGATACTGAAAGAAGATGAGATTTAAGGGCCAGAAAATAATTCATCTACAAAACAACATGAAAATAATAACAATAAAAAAATAATAGAGTCATTTACTGCAGTGCAAGCTCAGTCTGGGCTAATCTGTTTGGCTGAATTGCTCTCTGCTCCCACAGCTGGACTCTTTCCAACACCCAGGCTAACATCTGCAGATAAGCCAGGTGTAGATAACTGTCCACAATATTGCACTCAGAAGCGGACCTATATTCTTAGCTTCTTCTTAACTTTTCCTAACGTTGAGTTTGGTTTTACTATTATTTTTTGGAACAAAAGTTAAAGGAGCTTATAACTGAAGACAAAGAACCATCCTCATCTCCTGCTGATCTGTATTTGACCTGAAAACGGTCACTGTCTTCATGAGCCTGGCCTAAACTACCAGAAGCAGCTGGCATTTTCACTTAATAAAATACTAGCCTGACAATAATTGCAGTGAAGCCAGTTCAGTGAACGTGTTGTGTATTTACTAGCTGGGCTGTTTATATTACTAGCCATGATGTTGAGACTATAGCAGGTCATTGCCAGTTGAGTAAAGAGCAAGTTTATGTTACCAACAACTTATTTACTTTAACATTGACATAGGCACTGTATTGTGCAAACAAGTAGCAGTACTTTTCTGTTAACAGAACTGTATTTAAAATTTATGCTGCCAGAAATATTAATATGAGAATGAAGCACTTGCATGAAAGAGATCAGCATCTAAAGAATAAGCAGAGAAAGTAACAGGTGACCTGTCATTAAGTTTGCTGGCAACCTCCATTAGAAGAGATTGTTCTCTTGTTGGTAACGACTCTGCTAAATTTTAGTTGCATGGGTGTTTTACTCTGTCTGCTTTAGGCTCAGGAAGCCACAATAAAAATGGCTCAGAAATATTTCAGTTGGTAAGAATAACAGTAATTATTAAATAAAAAAGATTCATTGTATTGAAAAGAAATGTTGTAATTTTTTGGGGAAAGCTCTCACGCCTAGAGTGGGCTAGAAAAGGGACCTGAATCTCAACAGACGTGTAGTCTTTGCATAACTACTTATCTTACACTCTTCACATGAAAAACTATTCATATTTAGCCCTTTGGCTAAATATAAACCTTTAAATTTAAGCCTTTGCAAATATGGTTCCATATTCTCAACAGAAGCTCTTTAGAGCTTTCCAGAAGGAACACTGAAATATTATGTTCTTGCTGCACACCCTCAATCCTCTCACAGATCCTGCTCTATATAGAATATGTTGTCCTTGCATTTCATCACCTTTTTTTTTTTTCTGTTGCCTATTCTCTTCCATCATATATCATCATGTACATTTTAAATTATTATTTTATCCATTACCCTCCATTATCTCAAGTACAGAAGTCTGCTCAGTGCATCTCAAGGTTCCAACACTGATGATAATATAGACAGCGGCTCATACGAGGCCACTCAGTCAAGCTTTTTTTCCTCAGAACATTTTAAAAGCCCCCCCAATAATTACAAACAAAAGCTATGCTGAAGGAAATCTTACCAAGCTCGTAAAGACAGGCAGCAAGAGTTCTGGAAAAGTGATGGATGGCTTACTGGATAGTACTGCACTTGTATACACAAGCACTGTGGCACAATTAAATAATCATGGGCCACTTTTTCTCCCTATTTGAGTTAGTTACATAGTACTGTAGATGATTTTACATAGGGCTCCTGCTCCACTTCCTGAAGAGCTGAAAACATACCAGGAAAGGAAAACTGGGCCAGCTCAAGGTCATATGAATTGAAGAATCCACATCGGCGCGTGTCCTCTGGGCATCACCACCAACAATACCCAGTTGTGATGCATAAGGATAAGAACTTACAGAAATTAAGACATCTAGGTAATGCAAGGCAAATCACTTAAACTCAAATTCCTCCCAAGGAATTGCTATCTCCTTGTTCTTCGTCATCCAGGTGCTGCACTTGACACAAGAGACAGGATTCAAAGAAATGCTAAATATTTACCAGATAGCTGAAGTGGAGGAGAACTGCGTTTTAAATGGGCTATATAATTCAGCTCTGAAAAATCAGGTTCCAAGTGTTAGATATTCAAAGTAAACAAACTGTCCTGTCTCAATACAGATGTTTATCATCTGGAAAATTAGTAAATTGGTTCATTTTACAAAAGTGTAATGAAAATTATTTAATTCATGTTTAGTAAAACATTCAGACCCTTTAATGATAAGCATCACTCAAACCCATGATAGACAGTGGTTTTAACTTCAGAGGAGAGTAATAAGCTACTGGGAAAGAAAACAAAAAATTACATAATGAAAAAGTGGTGTTTACTTGAGGACCACCCAGCCTTTCCAGGAGCCAGCTTGCTGGTAAATACATTGAAAAAGCAGGCAAACCAAAACTGTATGGGCAATGTTAATTTTGGCACCTTCTAATTCTAAGTCTTTGTACCCATAAAGAATTTTTTTTTTTTAATCAGTCTGTGTTGATAAAAACCAAAATTCTAATTTCATTGCTGTTTTGGAATCTATGAAAAAGGACAGAGGCTACTGCAATCTTTGTAGGCAGGTTGCAGATGAAGTGGGTATGAACTCAGCAGCAGCTTGGAGATGTACTTTTTCCTGCTTGTGTTGCTTTGTTGGTTTTGGTTTTGTTTCTCCCACGCCCCCCTTTTGCGGTTAAACAAAAGCGTTTAGCTTTCAATTCTTATCTTCTGGATGTGTCATCCTCATGCTACAGGAAACAAACATCAGTATTTTGACCCTGTGGGTTTTCTTTCCTGAAAACAAGACATTAACACAGGGTAGAGTAAGCAACGGCAAAACTTCATTTTTTTAAATTAGAGAAGCAGCAAAATTAATTTTGAAAGCTTCTTCGTTCAAGGCTGAAAGCCTTTGTACAGAATTTCATCCCGGAGTGATATTTTCAGCTGTAATATAGGGGTTTGTAATGGAAATGCTGACAGGCCCATAATTATGGAAGCACTAGCGGGCACCACTATAATAGTATATCAGATAGGCATACTACTTAAATTCGATACAAGGTATCAAAAGATGTTCGTGTCTGTCCTCATTAAAGCAGCACTTAAAATTCCTTTTAACCTCCACCACTCGAAAGATTAATTTCATGTTCAGAAGGACATATACAGTGGTGCTAACACTTGCAATTAATACATCCCCTTTAGTACTTCAAACTGAATTGATGGATCATCCCAAAATGTTGAAACTCATAGAAAAAGGAAAAAAAAAAAAAAAAAGTAATAATAAGAAAGTTTTATTTTACAGGAAAAACTGAAGTCATGTAAAGTAATACAAAAATGACACGTTAGTCCCTGTATTCTTTAACATTTTAAAGCTTATTTCCACATCCCTCAATGCAATGGTACATCTGTGCTGCAATTACACCTCTGAATAATGAGGGGGGATAAGTTTTATCCCTTCTGTTCACTGAATCCTTGTTTGACATTCAGTTCTATATATTAGTATGAAATTCTTGATGCCTGCACAAATTCTGTGGCTGCAGACAAAAGAAGATCCAGGAGAGTAGCTGGTTGAATAACATTTTTATAGACTATATAGTGTTTCATTTTACCCTGTTAATCCCACCAAAAACATTGACTAAACTGGTACCATGATTGTGTACTGCATAGGCAGAGTATATTCTATTTCTGTAATATATAAATTCTGAAATTTCATCTGAAAGTTGTGCACTAGAAATATTAGCAGGTTACCTTTGAATTATTTCCACCTATATACTTGATTTCATGACTCCAACAGACTCACTTGAATTTCCTTCCCTGCATGAAGGTGCTCAAAAATAAAATAATGAATTTACCTTTTCTGCATCTAGCCAGAAAATAAAGTTTGGGGGGCTAAGTTCTCCTGAACAATCAATTTTTCAAGCACATACAAAAACAAGAAAAAGAAATAAAAAAGCAAAGGAAAGAAAAAGTATATCTCACATTCTCTACAAATCTAGGTATACAGCTCTTATCAGGTAAGGGAAATAACAAATGTCACATTCCACAGAAGCTTGCCTCACTGGAAATGGGATTGATGGTGTTTTTGATGACTAGGTAGAGAAAGAAAACATCTCACTGAACAGAAAGTACTTTCCCATGGAAAGCTGGAATAGTACTATTTTGAGTAATGCCCTATTTAAACACAGGGACACCCTCACTCTGTCACTCACACTAACGTGATTTGCATGTTTTCGTGGCTTGTAATTCTGCCTTAGACAACAGCAACGTCTTATAAAAGATGATTCAGAAGATTATTATATTTGCATATTTTCCCCATTACTGCCAGTGAAGGCTTCCATGGGCCATCAGTTTCAGGACTACAGCGACTTCGAGAGAGCGTGATCAGCAAACCAGAAAGGTCCCAGCATCTATTGATGTCATTCCTGTTTCAGTGTGAAGCATAACTGGGACTGCTAGGATTCCTATGCTTGTGGTCACGGGATGATGGAATTTTCTTGTGAGGAAAACAGGTTTTCTCCTGAAAGGGGACAGGCTTTAAGATTTTATATCAGCAGAAGACAATGAAATTGCCTAAGTTCTTTGTCTAAGTAAGACAAAGAGCACTTGCTGGAATTGTGAAAGCAGGTGTGATTTTTTTTCTGGCACTTTATCATGCAAATAGCAACAGGGAGTTCTGCAGCGTTCCAGGAACAAAACTGAAGTATATGCAACCTAAAAGTCTATCTTCTTAATGCCATCTTTATGCTCTGTTCAAACACTGTCATGTTGCCATCAGCATTTGATCATGTGCTTCTGACCATCGCATCCAACCGACAGCACTCCTGCGTAAGTGTGAAGGATGGAAATATGTCAGAGAAAGCTTTGCAGTGATGCATTTGGTTTTCCAAGGCCACAAGATTTTGACATGACAGTAGCTGTCAGTCCACAGAAACACTACTTCCTTTTCTACGTTAGATCTTGCCTTAGAAAATTTATTTTCAAGTTAGTACCTTCTTACTACAAAACTACTCTAATTATAACTTTTCACACAGTTGGCATTACCTTGGTCCATTGATTATATTGCAAATGGATTTAATGTATTATTACAGTCCAAAGACATCACAACTGAGGTACATCTTGACTTAAAAATCCACATGCCTGCAGACATATCCTTATTTCCCACTGATGGATAAATGACCAGATTTCTTGCACTTTACCTAAAGTGCCAGTGGAGTTCTACAGAGTGCAGTTCAGTACAGAACTGTATTCCGTACACAGCTCCTCATTCAATGGATCCTCTCTTAGGATCCTGAACTCCCACCACCTTCCCAGTGAGTAGAAGTGGACCTGAGAAGGGCACTGATCTTGCTTATCAGCATACTATAGGAATGCTGTCAATTAATTACAAGCATATCAAGTGGTCTGCTGCAGAGAGCGTACACGGTGTGCTTTTCACTTACTGATTTACAGTCAGTGGGAGGAGGTTACAGCAGAGGCATAAGAACAAATCAAAGTTAAACGTGGACATGGAAATTTATCTCTGCTTTCAAGACTGCCAATTCTGTGTGCACTGGGCATGAACTAGCACTGGGGTGATGAAAGGACAGGGGAACAGTGTTTGCTACTGGCAGTGACAAAGCCTAGATAAACAAAAGAATCATGCCTCCTAACACAGTACCCTATTAGTTTAAACAATATGCATCCTACAAGAGCTAGTATCTAAAATAAAGCAAATGTTAATTCTTTCCAGCGATAAAACAATCAGAAGAGTAGTCAGCTCCAAGTGGAAACTAAGGAACACGACACACTTTCAACCAGGGCTTGGCAAAACAACTTATAATCTATGGAAATACTGGTGTACACCACTGGCAAATATTACTTGCCAAAAATAGTAATAAACCCCGTGAAATCCTGATTGTTAGCATTTACTGCTACCTCTCTGATTCTCTTTATGAAGCAGTCCCCAAATAGCCAATGATTTCAATGAATAAGTATTAAAAAAAAGAAAAATCATGAAAAATCCTCTACCAAAGTAAACAAGAGAACTATACTAAAAAAGAAATTAAAAATCAGCTGCTACTCTAATTGGAATTCTGTCTCTCTGCACTTACAATTAAATACATTGTGTTGGCATTAAACTGAAATTCTATACTTTCACCGAGTAGGACAGGAGTTGTATTAATTTGCATTTCATTTGCTACCATCAGTTCAATGTATTGAACAGGAAACTGAAAGAGAGTGTATGAGGGTGATTTCTGTTACTCAAGGAAAAGCAAAAAAAAAAGTGTGTGAATAGCACAGCTTGGATGCACAAATACAGAGAGGAAAAGTTAACCCAGATTTAGTGAAGTCGTGTCTCTGAAGGGGTCACCGAGTGTGCCAACAAAGGAGACCTAGCTGATATGGGCCAATTCAGCATCAAAAGCCCATTTTGCCAAGGTCACTCCCCAGACGTTCTAAAAGAAACGAATTTGCCACGAGATAAGAAGAAAGGTCCTCACGTGGATAAATCATTGTTTAAAAGAGACAATAAAGAAGTAAAATAAATAGACAAGTAGTTTTTATCACTGGAGAGAGGGCACCAGTGAAGTCTCCAAGGAATTTGTGCTCGGCCTTGAAGTGCTGAAGATGCTCATTACCGATGGTAGCACAGCAATCCACAACTTATTAGAAAAAATCCCCCGTGAACAATATGTAAAAATAACAAATGATAGCTTGAGCCCAACAAGGATGGAAAGCTACATTTTTGTAATTAACCTCCTACAAAAAGGATTTAAAAGAGGGAGTGGGAGGCATATTTTAGAGAGAGTACAAAGAGTAAAAAAGAAGAGAACATAGAGCAGAGAGGATACAGAGGTACAGCCGTCACTTGCAGCCTGCAAAGCTTAGAGAGCAGCTCTCGATGAGATGAGAAGCTGAGTAACTTTATCTCCTTGACTCTAGTAGCAAGGAACACCTGAAAATTCTTTAGCCCGAATTCACCACGGGGTCACCTCAGCACGACAGCTGGAAGAATTCAAGGATGAAAATATAGGCTTCACCATCATCTTCTACAGAGGAACAAAAGAGCCCCCAGTTTACCACTAGTTAGTCGGTATCATGCAGCTACTGTTACTGCTTCAACTTATGAAAAGATATTAAATGTACTCCTAGGGGCACAAAATTTACCAGTGTGAAATTACAGAGAAACATCTCAAAAGGGCGACTGGGAGGCAACAAGACCTCACAGACTAGCAGTGCATGGTTCCGTGGGAATAGAGTGCAAGAGCCTTCGATCATGGGCCGGTTATTTCTCATTCTTATGGAAATGCTATACACACCACACTGCTATCCTACCTTAAGGTAATGATTAATTCATAAAGATGTTTAGAGTCTGCCTAAAAAGGATCCCATACTTAGAATGCTAGAATGGCTTTATGTCACCCACAAGTCTTCACATTTTCATGACAGCAACTCCCTAACATGAATCTCCTCAGCAATTTCATTAGGCAGATAAACTGAAACACTCTTTCATCAAGAAATGATTCACAGAAGAGTTTATGTATTTTTAGAGTTTATCAGAAAATGGTTAAGATTTAACAGGAACAAACCCAGTAACTCTTTACTTCATCTGTTTTGAACCTTTCATCTCATAGGAGCAAATGCAAAATCTCAAGCAATATGTGAAGCCTAGGTTTGAAACAAGTAGAAGCCTCAGTTTTCAAGCAGTATCAATATGCAAATACAGGAAAAGATACATAAAGAAAAAAAAGTCTACTGATGCTCTACATATTTTAAACTTTGACAAGATTTTTCTTTCCCTGTTTTCTAGAATATCATAAGCAGGCACATTGCATCAATTTGCTACAGAGAGGACAGAAGGGATGAAATGTTCAGCTGTCTTATGGAGGCTGACTTTATATGTCAACTTGTAAAGTTTCCTGTGCCTCCAAAGCTGTATATGTATGACATAGGCAAACAACTTGCACGCAAATCAGCAGAGTGATAAATTGTTATGTAGATGAAATAGAGTGAAAGTCCTTTTTCTTTGAAACTCTTGACCGGAAGGTGTCAGAAGTGCAGAAGAAAAATAAGGGTTTGCAGAATAAGAAAGGCAAAAAAATGTACCCCAACAGCTCTGTAATTATTCTGAGGCCAGGGATTACATGAAAAAAATATTTAAAGAATGGCAAAGCTTTCATTTATCGGCAAGTCTACTTCTTTTCCCAGCTTTCTTATACTTCCAGTTGCAAAAACATGGAAAATGCTTTTAACCGTCACCTGATGCAGCAAGCAGTCTGTCCATTGCTATACAACTTGATTATTTATTAAATTCCTTACCCTGAAAAATGCCTTCTGTATACATCCTTGTTCCCTTACTTTTCCCTTATTTTCTTTTATCTGACAAAATGGGTTAAAAACTTGTTTTAGAGCAAGAGTCCTGGAGCATTTGCAGCACACTGGCTAACTGGAGTTCAGCAGCAAGACACCAGGGAAATGAACACTTGGGGGGGGGAGGGGGGAAATATCAGGAACCACCTATCAACACTAACATAAAACTTCACATGACAATTTCACACAGAGAATTGTATTAAGAGTTAATATGAATAGATAACTGTTTAAGAAAAGCATGGAGTAATCAAATATAAACTCAACAAAATGAAGTCAGGGTAGAGCACAATGGCAGGTCTTTCTTAAACATCAAGGCAAAATCTGGCTCTGTAATTGATGGAGACTTTGCTAAAACAGGCTGACTCACGACTTCCTCTTGCACCCACATGGGTTAGAAATGCTAGTTAGTTATTTCCCAAGTCAATAGTCTATTGGAGGTGAGGTTTAGGCAGCTCCAGGGCACCACAGGTTTTAGCAAGGAGGCTGTGACTTTCAGACGTGGTACCAGCACCAAAGGAAAACAGAGGTCCCACATCTACAAAAAGAGGTGAAGGGCCAGCTGAACATGGCTAACTCAGCCTGACAGTTGATGTGCCAAGCTTGATAGCCAGCTTCTGTTTGGATGCGTGGATCTGTGACACAATTCCTAACAGACATGATCTACTAATCTAAACTAATCAGCTTTTACTTCAGTAATGCATTTTTTATTTCATGTGATCAAAAAATGCCTTGCAGATTCAATGATTTTTTTTTTTTCCTTAACTCATTGTTCTTGTCAAAGGTTTGGATTGGCTACAGTGTTCAGTTTTCTTCTTTCCTTACCATTAAATATGCATGAGTACTTCAAAGACTAATGCTTTACTGCATACTTACTGTTACATAGAAGCTTGTTAGTGGCCCTAGGGAACGTCCTCAGCTTTTCTGTAACAATAAAGTCAATCAACTGCTACCTATAAGGTAAGTCTAGAAAGTTAAAGTAGCTCCCTTAATTTGCAAGTCTAACTTCCAAAATTGTCACATGTGGAAAAGGCCTACAAAGATGTTAAGTAGAACAGTCTGTGGAAAGGAATGCAGTTGCTAGAGGCTTGTAAAAGGCCCTGAGGATCTCCTTGCAAAGCTTTAAGACGGTAAACTTTGACTCTTGAATTTGTGTACACAGGAAGTGATACTGGTTCAAATAACACTAATATTTCAAGACAATTGAAACCAGCTTCAAACCAAAATACGACAAATCATACCGCCGTCTGAACCACCGTTTGCAGGGTTGGGGTTTTTTCTTTGGCTTTGCTTTATTCTTTTGGCAAAGCGCGAAAGGAAAACTAAGGAACAACCTTGAACTGAGTTCAAGAGAAAAATCTATGTATGCATACAAGATCTCCCGCTGCTGAAAACTCATTTTATATCCTACAGCTCTCTGAAAAATTGGAGGATCCAATTAGCCTTCGGTTGATACTTAACAAAGACAGAAGTCTGACAGCTAGAGAAAGGTACAAAGATCCTCAACAGGAGGCTGCTGTGCAGAACTTACATAAGAATCTCTACTCTGCACTTTACTGTTTGCAGCAATTAGGTATCTTTTGTATGGTTCTATTAAATTGCTTTTGGATAATAACCGTACTATCCTGACTGAAGTGTTTGGACTTGGTTACTTAATACTCTTGGGCACGTGACTTTTTGCAGTAAGTAGAGTGTGAAACAGTACTGCTATTCTGAATTATTTAATGTTCACTTTTTAGAATATTTCTGTGAGAAACTCCTACAATCCTGTTTTTTCCTGCTTAAATATTAAGGAGGATTTAGGATAATATCTGTGTGTTTCTATCAATTTATTCTGAAGAATGAAAAAATATATACATATTCATAGAGAAAAATGAATATTTTTATATATGCATTATATATATTTATATATTATATATATAACATGGTTTTATGGGAGCTGACAAAATTTAATCAAATGCTCTTCTCATGGCTGTGAGAGGGGGATGGTTTGAACAGTTTTGCCAGTAGGATGTGTGTTGCCAACGTCAGGAAGGTGGGTGCAAGCTAACGTCAAACTAGGCCACATAACATTAAGACAGAGCAGACCTCAAAACACATCTGCAGCTCCTGACAGTGGACCACTGAAGGAAATTAAGAGATGAGTTGAGGTAAGAGGGCTAATATGAAGAAACCCCAAGGAAATGGCAACTGCTGTTACCCAAATGCTGTTAAAGAATTAGAGCTTTATCCAGCCTGTAGTCCTTAGAAAAAGGATGAGATGGAGACCTCCTCCCCTGTGTCAGAGCATCTCCTTTTCTCCTGCACAAGAACATTTGCTGTCTGAAGTCTGAAGTGGAGGATACTCATTGATTACCGCTGACATTCCTCAGCCTGTCACAAGACATATCACTCACGTTGTTTACTCCAGTTCTGGCCACTAAAGACAAGTTGGCATGTGTGAAAATGTGTTAGTGAGAAGGCAGGGTTAGAGGTACCCACATTTAACTTGTATTATACTTGCAGCACGATTAAATAAAAACACAGCCACCTGTTACACTTATTTCAGTGGGAGTATCTATTTTCAATCACAGCATTTACTATCCACCCTCAAGTATGGCAAGTAACACCATGGTAACATAAACACAGTCGTGGCTGCTTGAGAAAGTTAAATTATAAATAGCAATGTATAGCCTATGAGGTCCTGGAAATAAACTAACTAATCCATAGGCATTTGTTACAATGACATAACATTTCCACTAAAATGTTGTTTGCCTCATCTCAAACACATTCAGAATAGACTTAGAAGTTTGGCATCACTTGATTCTGAGAGAATTCACGGTCAGACATGAAAAAAAGTAGAGATCATGGAGAAAATAAGATACAGCAAAACAGTGGAAAACAAATTAAACAACAACAACAAAAAATATATATATATATTCCCATATTAGGCTTTATTCTGCTTCCATTGTAGTTAACGGGAAAAAACCAACCCAAACCAAGTTATCCCAACTGTGTAACAGAGTCCCCTTAATATATGGAAACATGGTTTTATATGGAATCATCCCTGGCGCTGTGTGTGTGTGTGTTGAAATAAAAAGAGCAAAACAAACCCAAAAACTCAGGCATAACTGGGTAGCCAAGAGTTTGGAAATTCCAAGAAACTTAGCAACCCTCTAAAAGATTTGAGAGCTTTTGGAACTCAGTGCTCTCTTTAGCTTCAATCTGGGTGCAAGGATCCACGGCAGCTGAAGGAATACCCAGGTTGGAGCCTGAGCTTAGTACTCAGGGGGGAACTGAGCTATCAGTCGGTTTAGTTTGCTGTTTAGTTCCCAATTCCCTGCAAGACTGAGGCAGAGGGAGAGCAGCAGGCTGTTGTTCCGAGCAGCAGGTTTTTGCCAGCTGGCCAGCCGCCTGCTGCGGTTCCTTTGGCTTCCTTATTTGGGAGTATGACCAAGGACTCAACAATGGGAGAAAGAAGAGAAAAATCAGAGTTTCTACAACGTGAGGACTGAAAACTGAGAGCGAAAAGGTTACCGCCAAGTTTTGCAGCGTGAGGACAGCAATCATTTAATTCTGTGTAGGCTCAAGGACGTTATCATAGGTTTGACACAACTCTGGGGCCTTAATCTAACTGTGTGAAAACTTCCTTTAGGTTAGGCAAGTATTCTAAAGCTTTAGAGACATCAGCTTGGTTTCTTTCTTGTTAAGAACGACAGATTTGAGAAATGTGCATGTTATTTTATTTTCCAGCCATTGGTTAAATTCTACTTTTGATTAGAGCGATAGAAATCTGGAATGGATCTGCTGAGGTCGAGGGAATTATTTCCTATTTGCACCATGCAACAAAAATGGAATTTAAATTCCCAACATTGCTATTCTAAAAATATGCTGTGTTTTCTCACACGTATTTGGTGAAATCTTGGCCTCTCCGACATCAGCAACAGAACTCATAGGTATTACTACTGTCTAAATTCCACTGAATGGTTTTCCTTCCACACAGAGTGAAGCAAAAGAAAAGCTGATCTACTGAAGTAAGATTTAAATAAATCTTATATCGAGCCTGTGTGATAAAAGAAGCAGTTGGTTACTGTAACCGTGTACGTTTCTGACATTTCATTTGGCTTAGTTCAAGTCACTGCACAATTAATTTAAGAAATTGAAATATTACTTACAAGTCAGCTAATTTGCACTTTCAAAGAAAACCTGAGAAAAATCAGATAAATAGCTGGATAAACTTGTCAAGCACCTTTCAGAAGGTAAGATTACCTACTGGGACCAGTATATTCTGTGGGTTTAACACGTGAGACTACATTGAAAAGCCATCTAAGTATGCCCAGGAGAAATACCAGCTTGGCATGTGTAAGAACTTCATGCTTATCAATAGAATTACCATTGTCTTCATCTTTCTGATAAAATACAGTTTTTTGCCTCACAGTGGACTTCAGCATTTTGGTAACCTAGCACAAAGCTTATTTGTATGTATTTTTTAATAACTTTTATATAAGAGTGACAGCAAAAAGCTGGAAATACATTCAACAATTAGTTGTTTTTCTGACTGTCATTGATGATTGATTGTGAATCAAGCAGTTGAGCAACAGTATGTGTTATACTGGAGTGTCATTATCACATAATTTTTTTGTCATGCACTGTAATAATATTTTTACTGAAAAAAAAAAAAGGTTAAGCATAATCATTAACCGGGCAACACATTAAACCTAATATGACATTTAGTGTGAGGAAATGGAAAATAAGGCATACCCAGCATGCTCACAGAAAACAATTCCCACAGAGGCTAAGTATTTCTAAATCACTTAGGCAAGACTAATCTTAGAACAGACACATAAAAACTCCTAAAGAGAGACCATAATTTTTCTGGAGAGCATATGAACAAGTGTTTTATTAAACCCAGTCTACAAACAGTTATGCATGTGACTCGGAACATGTGACTACTTGTGCTTTAAATTAAGTATGTGTGTAAGTTAAGTATATGCAAAAGCTCAGAGCATGCACTGTAAAACCAGCTTTAGAAACGGGAAGGTACAAAACTAATAGAATCCAAAACTGCTTCAGCATTTTCTGACCACAAACAGGGAAGAGACGGACGATACTTAATCTTTCTGAAGAAAGGCCATTAAACCGTCACTCCAACAACTTAGCACCCTGCATTATACTTTACAAAAATAAACCAGTATTTTAATACCCATCCAAGGATTCAAAATTTGCTGATCACTTATAATCAAAATTGGAAAGAAACAAACTGAGAGGGAGAAAAACAAGACTAAGGCTAGACTATAAGCATGATATATAAACACCGCTTGAGTTCGTCTAGTTTCCCCCTCCTACAGACTGTAAACCCATCTGTTAACCCAACTTGAAATCTAAATTACCTTTGTCTTCACTCCTTTTTAAACCTAGGCAGTAATCCTGGGGAACATCTTTCTCTGTACATTTTAGATGAATGCAGACTTTGGTAATCTCACTTAAATACGTGCACGACGTGCCTACACAAAGTTCTTCAGGCTGCACTCGAGGGCTATCAGAGCAAATTTGCATGAAATGTCACTGCTTACTTTATTTTGGCATCAAGTCTTACAACATATACTGCTGGTGGTGATATGGTCCAAAGACTATAAAAATAAAATCTAAGGAAAAAATATGATTATTTGAAAGAAATAATTTTAAATGACAAATACGTTTTCCATGAGCAAGGATACAAAAAATTATCCCTCACCTACAGTTACTGAGTACATGTCAATGGTTTGCATGTGTGTGTTTTCTGTCTCTACCCTTATATATTTAATGGTAGCTTGTGTATTTGGTTAGACACTCAAGATGGAATGCCTGCATGTATTTCAGCATCCACATCTGACTCAGTTCTATAAGGACAGCCTGGGGAACACATTTGTCAGCTCACTAGTCACAAAGAAGAATATCGTGAATGAATCATTGCTCTACACTATGGGTTTTCCATTACCTGACTTGGCAGTCTTTTGTACAAAAGAACATGATCTCTAACAGATTTTAACAATACAAATGCCTTTCAGACTAAACTGAATACTCATGAAGGAAAAATATAATTTTTAACCTTTCCTAGTTATTACAGAAATCTTTCTCTTCATATATTCTAAAGAGCTTTATATATTCAAGAGCTATAAACCACCTAGTGTTTTCCAATGTGCAGTCAGGCAAAAAGCACATGAAAATCAGTATAATTATATTACTTCTAACTTTACAACTAGACAGATGAGGAAATTAAACAGACTGGACTAAGGGAAAATATATTTGACATATAGAAGTTATCAAACTTCAAGGTGCTAATATAGACATCTACGTTTATTATTAGATACACAAAAGTGTCCACAATTTCAAAGGTGCTGATCATTGAACGCTCACATAAATTCTTACAAGAACCTCACGTTCTCAGCAACTCGAAGTTCATCCTCCAAAAATACCAAAACAACAGAAAGTACTAAGTTTTAAAAGCCCATATTGACATTCTGTGTCTTTCTCTCCCTGTTGTTTCTGAACCCACGTTATACTTCAAAGACAAACATACTTCATGGAATTCTTGATAGCGTCAAAGCTCTGTAGAGTGCTTTAGCTAGAAAATGTCCTTAAAACATTGACAAGCTGCATTTTCTTTTATGGGAAGTGCAAAACTGGGCCCTATATTTTGCCAACAAAGCCTTCAAATCAAACGTGCAGTATTATTTGCTATATATATACCTTGAAGCAAACTAGTGTTGACAGGGAGAGAGAGCAAGAGAGATGAAGAGACACGTGCGTCAGAGTCTGGAGTTCCTCGGGTAATATCTAATCCTTTCCACTGAGAGATTTTTTTTTTTAATGATTTACACTGAAACTTTTAGAACAAAGGTTGTCTTGTTTCTTTGACAGAGTTGTACCAAAATGCGCAAACAGGAGTAAAGGAGAAAACTGGGTATTTTTGGTCTTCTGTTTGCAGTGGAGTTCAATAAAGATTTGACATCTGCTCTGCATTGCTTTGCTTTTATAACTCTCTAGGTGACTACAACTTGTACAGGAAGGTCAAGCTAAAGCAAGGTATTTATTTTCTTCCCATGGTAAAACACAGCTTGCACTTTCATCTCTTCATTCTTACAGCTCGATAGTGCATCGAAAGAAAATTAAATAGCTGCTCTTATTTGGTACTGAAAGCTAACTTCTGGTGCTTTCTCTCACTTGTTTTATCTGTTGTATCATTAAAGTGATTCTTCTCAGTCCATAAGCTTTAAGGTCAATTTAAGGTCACATTGTATGTAGCTAAGGCCTTGTGATGTGAGTGGACACGACCACTCACAAAACAGCAGATCGCAGCTGGTTGCTAAAAAGAGTCTGGCAAGACAATTTATTTTGAAGGGTAAAAAGATGATCATAATGGTGTGGAGAGCTTTTCTAGATCAATAATTAACTCTGAATACTCCTTGGACAAATGTATCGCTGCCTCCACTGTATTAATTGCAAAGAGAAGGTAAGGCTGGGGACGTTCTCGTAAGCTGTATGCAGAAGGAATGATTAACTAAGAGTCCTTTACTTCTCCTAGCACTTTAGTATCTTGTAAAGGAATCAGCGTGAGACTATAGCTTCATTACAGCTGTTGATAGTCTAAATTAAAGTTGCACAATAAGCCTTCATTTTTGCTGGACAACATCAGCTCAAAACTGCCAGATAAACTTTTTCTGCAGAGGTCATGGCACAGTCCAACTATTCTTTTATTTACAAGTAATTAAACTGATTTAAATTTGAAAAGCTGACTTAATTTTATGTTTGTTTACAGTCCTCTTGCTTGCAGCCAACATACTTCAAATGTTCCATAAACTTACATATTCCTGAATATACATTCTGTGGTTGTAGCTAGGAAATTAAAAAATACATAACTGACCACTATTTCATCTATCTGTATTTGCTGCACGATGGGTGTATGTAGTTTGCCCTGGAGCAGATAACTGTAGTTTAGAGAAAAATGTATTTTACACTTTATACTATAGTAAAGGCTTTTCTGTTCTACATGCATAGAGTTCTGCCCAAGTATCAGAACACCTGCTAACTCTCAGGGCATGAAACCACTTTCTCAAATGCTTTCATTGAGCTTTAAACCTGTCTGAATAAAACATGTTAGAACAAGTACACTTTGTACACAAAACAGTAGACTCTGAAATCTTTTAAAGAAGAAATGTACACAAGATTCAGAGAATACAAATACTGTTTACACATATGCCATTGAAATAATGCTATGTAAATAATCCACGCTGGGAGAATTCATAATGTTTGAAACAAGAGCTAAGCACTGGATATTTTTATAAAGGAGCAAGTGCACCACCTCTGAAACCAGAATTTGTTAATGTTAAAAGGATTTTTTTTTTTTGGTGGAGAAAATCACAATCTGCATTTCCAGACACTTTACAGGTCTCTGCTTGCTTGTATTCATGCCAATACAGCTGCTCCCACACACCTGACGCGGGCAGTGCTCCCCACAGATCAAACTGAGCTTTTATTTAAAGCGTACCACAGGAACAGTTCCACCAACTTCAGCAGAGGTAGTCTTGGTTGAAATAAAGAACAAAGGAAGGAAAAAACCCAAAACATACATTAGAGCTTTAGGTACTGGCCATATGTATATGGTTCAGGAATGACAGAGGTGTTAATGGTTATACCTGTTTCCAGGGGCAAAAAAACCCTGTGATGACTGCTGTGTTTTATTTGATGTTCAGCTTTTAAATACACAGCCTAACTTCACATCTTTGTTAGCATTTTACAGCAATAACAACTCCATTTCCAACAGGATCCAGCAAAAATGTCTTTCCACCTATTCCCCTAAAGAATAATCACTTTCCACACAAATCATAAAATTCACTGCACTTTGCCACTTCCGAAAGAAGAGTTCAGTAACGTGCTGATCTATCAGGTTTGCTTTGCATTTTAAGCTAAAGGCATCTCAGAAAGACAGGCCCCTGTAATCCTTCCTGTGAAGAATTGTGGAATTATGCTTTGCCATGGGACCGAACTCTGAGAATTTTCTATCAGCTCCGCTCTTCTCAATTCCTTGGTGTTCTTTCCACTTGCTTAGGAATGTGTTTTTTTAACTGCAGATATTTTAAGAACCACAATGCAGCCTATTATAACATTCTCTCATATGATGTAACAAGCTATTTGTAAGAATGAACACACACATGAAAATGCAAGGGAAAAATAAGCAAGAGGCAGGCTCCTTTAGTAACTGCAGCTGGGATGAAGATTGGTGACATATCCTAAGCAGTTTACTGCAACAGATTTTACTTGCTTTAAGTATTAATGAAAAGTAATGGCTTTTTGTAATTTGCAAGGTCTCAGTGTTAACAAAAGGACTAAATTTGTGTGCATGCCTCCCAAAAAGTGCCACAAATAAGGTGAAGAATGACTTTTAACTGGCAATCACATTGGCTTCGTCAACAAGCTGCTACCTTCTGAGCTATTTTGCAAAGTTCTCACAGCAGTTGTTATTATTTTGCTGAGAAGTTAACATGTTATTTCCTTCCTCAAATTACTTTAAAGCTGATCAGGCAGCTTGCAATGATACATATGTAACAGTCCTAAATAACTGTCAACAAAAACTCAGTTTAATGAGTTAGCCTCAGCCTTCAGTAAGAACTGCAGCGTGGTGCCACGGCACCTCAGCAAGCACTCTTGGAACCACTTGGCTCTCCTGGTGTTTATGGACATGGAACAAAGATGTCTCTCTGACTCCTGCACCCTAGCTCAAAATGCACAAGAACAGTTAAGTTTGTAGCAACCAACATTTCTTAGGAAATGTTTTCTTTGCAAGAAAGGATTTGGCTTCCAAGCTGACAGGTATTCAAACAAAACTTCCATAAATATTTGGGTATCTTATCTAATAACGGAATTGGCGAAAGAATGCCTCGAGACCATAATCTGCAGTAGCTAAGGAAGACCAGCTATGGAATCTCCTACCTACAACAACACCAGAAACTCTTCAAACCTGGATATAGCCTTGCTGTTACCTGCACATCAGGCAGTTCTTTTCTCTAGAGATAAGTTTAGGTCCTGATAGTCAGCCAGTGTAATACTAATTGCTATACTCCTGTGTGCATATCTACACAGAGAAGTAATGACTTCTAGTTACTAGACTGGACATAACACAACATTGTAATGCACACTTTTTTTCACATTACACATAAAATTTGACTAGAAAAGATCAGATAAAGGTGCTTGGCTGGCATAGCTTCATTCTGGTTTGCCTCTTGTGCCCGATCATCTTCACAAGAATGACATGGGAAGCCACACTGGTTTTGGTGACAACACACCAGCACAGACTAAAGATGGAATTCTTTCTCATTTCTGTCATGAGAGTTCTATGTGTGGGTAACTGGTAAGTCTGCACTAAAAAAGAAAACAGCTCAAGGAAATGCTTTTCAATGTATGTATAAAGCACGCAGACTGAAAGCCAGAACTTCCAAACAGTGAAGAAAAAAAAAGAAGAAAAAGTTGTGAAGTCTAAGTAAGAAAAACAGCGTTAAAAGGGAAGCCATGAAACTGCATAAGAAAGAACTGCAGTTTTCACACACCTGTTGAAACCTACAACCTCAAAAACACTGAGGAGCTTCACTCCCAATCACCTTAATGCAAGTTCTGTACCTAAGTGTCATTGTAGATAAAGGGCCCAACATGCCAATCCTGTGAGAAATTGTGTATCGTTTGGAAATTGCATTTCCACCAAAGCTCACTGAACCTCAGAGTGACTTAGCACCTTGCAGAAGGCAGTTTGGGCCTCTCAGAGCCAAACTGCTCTTGGGTTTTTGAAGGATTAGCGCTGCCCCATGATGTTCTCCTAACGACTGCATAAGGGGTCACCTTATTCTACACAGATGCCCAAAATATCACACATTATTGGTAGTTAATGTGTAACTAAGGGTAAAAAGAAAATAACACCTTCAGACTGTAGGAAATGGCACAAAGATGAACCTTTATGAGAAATATAGTGTGGGAGAGTTTTTTTAATATATAAATACTATAACAAAAATAAGGTATTTGCTAATTCAACAATTTGATCCTAATTCATTTTATAGTTGATAATGAAATTTATGCTAAATATCAGGTATGTTCTATGTTCCTTATCTAGGTATCTCAGCTGCATCTCTTGGATGAGATAATGGTTCACCAGAAGAGAAACTACAAGATGCAGGAGTATCTTCACTAATTCCATTAACATTCTAGAGAATGAAAGACTTCCAACATTATCTTCTGCCTCACCATGCATCAATCATTCCTGTTTTGGGAGAACTTTTGAACTTTTCTGTATCTGGAAATCTTGTTTGACAGTAATTGTTAAAAATAAATTAGATCTACTGCTGTCTGATGACATAATGAACTGCTATTAACTAAGCGTGGTAGTCCGAGGACACGAGGAACCGACTGGGATAAAATGTTGTCTGCATTAGGATAATACAATAAACAAATAAAATTATGTATTAAAAGAATAATGCCATCCAATATCACAGCAAACTATACAACTTGGTTGGAAAAAAAAAGCTAGGATTAAACCTATGCCTATTTACCTACAGGTACATGGTGCTTTTAGGTTCTGCTCCCAGAAGAAGGAATTTCCTGATTGGCCTGAAGTAAATATTTGGCAGTTTAATTTCGCAGGTTTAGAATACTGTTAATTTGCCAAATCTGAAGACAGAAAAATCCCTGAAACAACAACTCTGTCATACTTGTGGGAACTCCTCCATATATAGTGAAGGGGGAAAAAAAAAAAAAAATAAAAAAAAAAAATATATATATACGTGCAGCAAAACGCTCACCTGGACGTATTTGAACCAAAAAGGCATAAATTCATTTGCGAACCAAAAAGTATTTTGTTATAAGCTTGGTGGGAGAGGGGCCGAAAAGGGAAACACTCGGCACTTGAGTACAGTTCGCCCTGCCCGCGTCCGCTCCGCAGCGTGTCACCGCCGCAACCGAGACCCCGGGGCGAGGCGGAGCATCCCCCGGTACCCAGCCGCGGGGCATCCCCCGGTACCCAGCCACGGAGCATCCCCCGGTACCCAGCCGCGGGGCATCCCCCGGTACCCAGCCGCGGGGCAGCGCGCGGGGCGCCCCCTGGCGGCCCCGGAGAGGGCGCCCCCTGGCGGCGGCCGCGGGAGAACTTTGCGCGCAGCTCGGCGCAAGTTACGCGGTGCGCGTTCGGTGGAGCCGGTCGGCGTAGGGCGTGCGGTCAGGAGCTGGCTTGTCCCCGCTCCGCAGCGTCCACTCCTACGGCGTGGATGGCCAAACAGAACAAC
Source organism: Todiramphus chloris collaris (assembly GCA_025345505.1). Lineage (NCBI taxonomy): Eukaryota > Metazoa > Chordata > Aves > Coraciiformes > Alcedinidae > Todiramphus > Todiramphus chloris. Next base: position 3,813,708 of record JANVCC010000127.1, on the reverse strand, counting down.
ATCCTCTTTTTTTTATATTAGGTGCGAGGCTATAAAGCAGAAAGCACCAGGTCATTGACTCAGCATCAGGGCTTTCCGTACCTATACACGAGCACTATTTTAGGCACAAGGAACAGTATAGCACGTGTGTTCCATGTAGGTATTACTACATTAAAACGAGGAGCGGGTAGGTTGTTTGCAGATCAAGAAAAACATAAATAACGTCCCTAACGCAGAGTTTAGAACGTCGACAAAGAGCAGTTTGACTTCCAATCGTTTCTTCAAATGACTAGAAAAGTTTTACTAATAAATGCTCCCCTATCTACCCTACCTGTGCCGGAGTTTCAGGCCACGTTCATCTGCAAGGGTATTTTAAGGAAAGGTGAAGATATATTTGGAATCTAGGTTTTGGACAAACGCTTTCACAGATAGAGGGTATTTCAGCACAAAGCATTCCCTTGCAAATCTGCGTGAGATTCTACTTCAAAGTCTGTTTGGAAAATCTTTATAACCAATACTTTGACGACACAACGCTTTTGATAACACTTCAGTTACGTTCGTTCCTGCAGGATTCCCTTATTTTCCAATAAAAACATTCCTCTCTAACCAATCATCTCCGACTAAGTTCATTACACGAAGCAAAAATATTCAGTAAAAACAAATACCACCTCAACTCGCCTTGGAAGAGAAAACCCCGGGTAAGGAGCAGCCTGACAGTGACAGTGGCGAGCTTACCTCTTCCACTGTCAGAGGCATACAGATCCGGTACTCCTTCATGAGCATATTCCTGCTGCCTCAGTGCGGACCGGCAAACTGGGAGAAAAGTGGTTATTTCTGCACGACGAGCAGGACGAAAACCAATCACGGGAAAAAAAGAATCAAGCCTCTTTCTCTGTACGCGCTCGACAACGTGTCCACGAGAGAGTAATGCGACCATCCAGGAAGGCTGACCCAGCGAGGAGAAAAACCAACACAACTGCTCCTTTCTTCCAGCTCGTCCTCCTGCAGCCAGAGGCTCGCACCGACAGACGCTGCCGAGCCTCCAACCCCAGGCGCGATCGCTAGAGCCGAAGACCTCCGTCGGAAGCGCACGGCAGCGGCAGGTTCTGGCGGCTATGTCAAGACATGCCTGGGGCGGCGAGAAGAACAAACGAGCCCAAAATGTGGCTTTCGCCACGGCCGGCGGCGCGTCGGGCGGCAGGAGAGATGAGCCGCTGATTGCCAAGACAAAGCCTTTTTAGAACGTTTCCTTCCCCGGCTGCCAAACGCGGCTCCCACCTCCCCACCGCAACGCGGCTGCGGCCGCCGCGGCTCCCGCTGTGCTGGGGCTGGGAGGGGGAAGGGGTGCGGGGGGCGGCGGAGGGGACAGCGCAGCGATCCGCCGGCCGCGCCTTTCCCGGCGCAGCCGCGGGCGGGCTGTGGCCGCGGGCGCGCTGTGGCCGCGGGCGCGGAGCGGCTGTAGCGGCGGCGTCCCCGGCGGGGGCGCGGCTGACATCAGCGGGGCGGCAGGAAGGGGAGGGAGGGGGGAGAACGGGCGGAGGAGCGGCCAGCGCCGCGCTCGGGAGGGTTTAACCAAACCGGCGGGGCCGGGCCGGGGACCCCGCGGGGCTCCGGCTGTCGCCCGGGGGCGCTTCTCGGGACGGGGCCGCCCGTAGCAGCGAGACGGGAGAGGTCGCGGTTCCAATTAATGCTCCCGCGAAGACTTCTCGGGTTTTGTTGGTTTTTTTTTTTTTGGTGAAGTTTATTGCCTTAGGTGTGACAACGCACCTTGCAAAACATTTACAACGCGGTGTAAGCGGCGAGAGCCACGGGAGAGCCGTCTCCCGGCCCGTCTCTGGTTACAAAAGGAAGGACAAGCGTGCACGGGCAGACAGCACAGGATGTGACGGCCTCACCCATTTCCCTTTGGGTCAGCCCGCCGTTATCTGCCAGCAGATTCTGAAACACAAACCCTTTTTTTCTTCTCAGCTATTTACTTTGAAATGCCACGCAGAAAGTTAGAGAAAAAGTGCCTCCTGCCTTGTAGAACAATAAAGCCAGAACCGATTTTGAACGGCTTATTCATCCCCCTGCCCCAACTTAGTAGGCAATTAGTTAAATGGGGTTTTAGTATGTTTGGGGTTTGTGTTTTTAAGAGGAAATTTACCCATTCTAGAGTTACAACTTGATATGCACAGGAACCCAGTTCTGAAGCCAGCTGAGAACCCCAAACTGACACAACGTCAAGTAAATCACAAAATGTTCACACTGCTGTTCCTCCTGTCTTCCAAATGGCTGTAAAACATGTACTGCTGGGGAGCACCTGCACAGTGATGTGAAAATACAAGGCACTGTACAACCGTAAAGAGATGCATCTGCATTTAAATATATATTACTTGCAGAAATAAAAGTGATGAAGTAGCACATTTGGAACAGTTAAAAGATGAATGTAGGTCTACAATGAAATGTGTGTTTCATAACAAGAACAAAAAAACATCAGAATTTCCTTGGTACTGAATGTACATTTCAAAGCTCTGTATATCATTTTTAACCCACAGAGGACACAGTGCCATCTCCTGGAGCTAATACCAGAATTTTTCCATTCCGTTGCAACAATGGCACAGTATTTCATGCACTCTGCCTTGCCAGTGAAATGCAAACACCTACACAAAGAAACAGAAAATCTGGGAGTTCTGTTAACAGCCTGGATTTTCAAATGAGGTACAAACAATGTGTTTAGTGAGACTTCTAGCTCAAACCTGACAACAGGCACTTATAAATATGGAAACTAGCTATAATTCATAATGCTGGTAGCAAATGTTCCTGAAACTTCTGTGCAAAATAGCCAAAACAAGGCAATACCTGCCATAATACCTGTAGATGAGAGGTAATCTAAATGCAGATCTAAAACATCTGCTTGAGTTTTAAGTGATTTTCTAGTGATTTCATTCATTGGGAACAATATCTCTAGATTTCTGCTGAAAAGCAGTGTAAAAAAAAAAAAAAGAAAAGAAAAGAACTTTGCACAGGGCCTTGATTCTACCCAATTACAGAGAAAGCCATTGCTTCAATAAAAACAGAGGAAAGAACTGAACTAGTTTATCACCTGTTACGGGCTTTCAAAATAAACCAAACCTTATAGCTCTGTTTAAAATAACAAGGCATGGAGATCTGCAGAAATTAGCACGTCAAATCCAAAAGCTACTTAAAATGGAAACCAAATGTACTTCCCATACCTACAGCAAAACGTTCTTCAGCCAACCCATACTTACTGCCCCAGGCACACCTCAGCCTTGTGCTGTCTGCATCTACACGTGGGGAAAAAGACAGTGACCCTTACAATATCCTTTACACCTCCCTGCTGTGACTCCAACGGTCTACAGCCCATGCTCACTAAATGCTTTCTAGGGGTCACACGGAGAGAAAAGTTCTGGTCCCAGCTAGCCAGGAAGTTTCTGCCAAGCACGCCTTCCTCAGTTTTAGTTTGTTTCCTGTGAATTGTCAGAAGCTGTTTCTCTTACCTCTGCAACACGGTCTCTATCATCAGACGTAAAAAGAAGATATTTTTCACTCATCTTTCACTTTTGACCTGGGGGAAACAAAACCTGTATGTTAAATCACACTGAACACGAACTCCAGGTGGATGTGTTGGCAAAACGCTGCTTCATACTAAGAGACAGTAAAAATATTCAGGTATTTTACTAAGGACTTTTGAATAAGTATTTAGGGGGAGTTTGAGCCATTCAGGAAGTCTTTGACGGAGGCAAAAGCTGCCTCCTCATCTCCCAGCATGCCCATAAAGGAGGATAACAAGTGCAGTAGGTAATAATTTTCTTCCTCTTTCACTCCCTGTCTGAACCAAAATTACCATGCATGGGAATACATTCAGTTAGATGAATATGTGACTTTTAACTTTCCTGGAAGCCATCACTTCCGATCCATTGACTGTAAAATTATACTAATATTAGAATGAGCTAAAAGAATGACATTTTACAATTCTAAATAGAAATAGAAATAGGAAAGAACAACTCATACGCTCTGTGATACCTGCGCATGTTTTTAGTACTTTGGTAAATTAATAACTAAAAACAATTAAGGATAATGGATAAATTCCCTTACTGGACTTTTAAAATCAAGTTTGAGTTCAAACAGAAAGTGACTCCAAGTGTATGGTCTGTGCTAATTGGAAAGCATGTATCAGATACTATTGCAAAATACAGCATTAGAGCTCTGAATTCACTTAACTGAATTTACACCAGTGTAGCAGAAGTATTAACTCAGTCTTAATTCTGTAAACAGAACTTTAAAAAGTTATCTCAAATATCCCTTTGACACATTAATGTGTTGTTACCTATGGTAGTAGAGTCGTAAAGGAACACAACACAAAATGTGGTTTCATGTCAATTTACTATATCTGGGACTCTTAAATAACATCCGGAGATGTTATATATGATTTTTTTATGGCATTCACTGATTAATATTTCCTTCTGAGTTAACACGAGGAAGTTTCTGTGACTTTCTCCAGAGAATGCAACTTCAGTAGGGAATGAAATTCTGCGTTGTAAGGTGAGATGATGACAAACTACCGCCACAAATGTTGCACCAACACCTCGCTACAATTTATCAAACACGTTGATGGTGCAACACTGTCTAAAATCAGGATCCGTGTTCTCTTGGAAGTAAAACCATTACGTCTCCTACCTTTTCCCCACCTCTCCAGCAAGGCAAGATGAGTAAATGACTCAAGGCTAGAACGTGAGATACGTTGAAACCACCCCGGTGCAGCCACCGGCTACTGCACCGACCCTCCAGGGAGGCCGCAGCGCTGCGCAGCCCAACGTGCCTCGGGCTTCTCAAAACGTGAGGAAACTGATAAACCCCCGGCCCTCCTGCCTCACCACCCAGCCTACCACCCCGTTGAGGTCTCAGGCGCTTTGACACACGAGCTACGAGCAACACCGTGGCTGCGGCGACCGCGCTGCCAACCCATAGACGCGCGGAGGCCTCCGGGCAAGCTGTGGGCCGCGGCTGGACACCCTGAAAAATCATGGCTCCACATCTCCACCCTTACCCGGGTGGCAGGGGAATCACCCTCAGCCCGGGGCTCAGCAGCGACCGGAGCAGCCCCGGGGCCGGCGTCAGGCCTGGGGCCGAGGGCGGAGCGGAGGGAGGGGCCGTTCCCCTCAGCACCGCCTCAGCACCGCCCCCGCCCCTCATCCCCGCCCCGGGGCCTGCGGCGGCGCGGCCGGAGGTGGCTCCGGCGAACGCCTGTTTGGCGCGGCGCGGGGGCCTTCGGCGGGGCTGCCCCCGGCGCGCCTGCGCGCAGGGCCCGGCCGCTTCCGGTGTGTGTTCGCGGGGGGACGCGGAGCGGAGCCGGGGAGATGGCGGAGGGCGGCGCGGAGCGGGCCGATGGCCGTATCGTGAAAATGGAGGTGGATTACAGCGCGACGGTGGACCAGCGGCTGCCCGAGTGCGAGCGGCTGGCGCAGGTGAAGGGAGGGGGAGAGCCCGGCGGTGCGGATGGGCTGAGTCATGGCGTGGGGCGCGCTAGGCCGCGCTCGGGGAGGCGGCCCGGTGGCGGGGAGACGTGCGGCGCGACCTGCGGCCGCCTCTTGTCACCCCATCCGGTGCTGAGGGGCCTGGGGCTCGGGCCCTCCCGAGCCATGTTGGGGAAGGGGAGTAGTAGGGAGCGCGCTGCTGTTGTGTGGGCAGAGTGCGGGAGGGTGGGCAGGAGGGCGGTGCGGGAGGCGAGGGCAGTGTCGGGGTGCAGCCTTTGCGGGAAAGGGGATGGGGAGGCCCGAGCCCACCACAAGGGACACGGCTTTACCCTGGTGCCACTTGGCGCGGCTGGGTGGATGCGTAGGTAGGTGCTTGTTTATCCTAGGACCACCGTGCACCAAAGCTGCCTTCGTGTCATTGCTCCTGTGTCAGATTAGGCAAGGCAGCGCTTTGCATCCTTCTGACTCGGTGGTATATGTGCTCCAAAAGACGGGAATGGTGGGCTGGAGCCATGGCAGGCTGGTAGGGTGCCTGGCATCCGCTCAACAAATGTGAACGTGCACCCAGCCATAGGCAGAAGGTCTTGCTGATGGGTTTGTAGAGGTGATCACGCATATGGTGTTATCTTAAGGTTTCTTTTATGGGCTCGTTTTTAGCGTAGAGATCGTTACGCATCTCAGACCTTAGAACAAACAGACTGGATTTGCTGTTCTTTCCCAGTAGGTTAGCATCTGATTCTTCACATGCTGCAAATGCTCTGCTCCATCCACGTGCCTGGTTGTGATAGACATGTTGTACTCTATAGCATATTGTAGAATTCTGAAGGCAGTAGCACATCTTACGCTGACGTAAGACTGTATTGTATGGAGAGTAGAGACAGCTCCACATAGGTGTAGACACCGTGACCATATTTCATTGCTGCGTACCATGTTCATTTTGTGGCAGTACAAGCACATCCTTGACAAACCATTATACATAGTTTAAGGGATTTCAGTAGAGTCATTAAGTTTGAGAAACAAATTCCATTTTCTATTCTTTTGTTGTTAATTTCCTAGTTTCTAGGCAGTATTTGCAGCCCCACAGTTGCCACGGGCTCTTGCAAATTCTCCCATATTACTATTTTTTTACAAGGTATTTGCTAAAAATTACAGCTTAGGACTAAAAATACATTGCAGTATCTTTAACTCCTCTGAGCACAAGCAAATACAGTGCTTAAAGCCCCCAGACCAGGATTGTTAGATTGCTTAGATGGTAAAGCATGCCATTTACACTTTCTGTAATATGCTCTAATTAAGATACTGTGCACGTGGATGAAAGTAATAGCACAGCAGTTTTTTGGCCGAGGTATCTAACTGCACATTGGCTCTCCTTTAGTGTTATTTTCACTAGGAAAGAAATGAGTCTTCTGTCTAGCTCGCTGGAGAAGCTAACCAAACCTGTCTGAGACTTGTTAGGTTTCTTGCACTAGACAGACAATTTAGAGCATGTGTTGGGCAAAAGTGGCACCTTTCCAGGTTAATCTGTGTGTAGAAACATATATTTAAAGTTAGTGCTATGTACATTTCTTTTTTTTTTAAGAAGAAAAACCCTGAAACAACCAAAACTTAAAAAATGAGTGTACAGGCTACTTTATGTTTTGTACTTATGTGAAAATTAGACCTACTTTCCAATTTAAACTGAACTGTGTTTCTTCACTCATGATGATAATTCTTTGCCTGTCACTTTAGGAAGGAAGATTGCAAGAAGTAATTGAAAACCTTCTTTCCTTGGAAAAACAAACGCGAACGGTGAGTAGCATATGGTGCCATTTACAGTGGGCTGCCCTACACACCCCCTAGTTCCACTGCATTAAAGTCATGAAAGGATTTGAGTATCAGTCTTTATCCTCTGTTGTTCTTTTGTTTAAAAAGGAAATCACTGAAGCTCGATGTTATATATATAGTATTTATAATATTATAATTTTGTTATTTTGTTACTATATTATAATATTAATGTTAATATTATTATGATATTATATATCTACAAAAGTGCCAAGTGATAGATGTCTGCAGGTTGTTTATCCCATCATTAATATGCTCTTGGTTTGTTGCAGGCATCTGACATGGTCTCCACATCCCGTATCTTAGTTGCTATAGTGAAAATGTGTTATGAAGCTAAAGACTGGGATGCTCTAAATGAAAATATTATTCTTCTATCAAAGAGAAGAAGTCAGTTAAAACAGGTGAATTTAATCCTTTGAAACAAACAAAAAAAAATTGTATTTGGAGCTGTATTACATATCTGATTCCCCTTTGTGTGTAGGGACTTTACTGACACCTGCCTCAATACAGCTTCTGTTGACATTTTATTGGTAGACATGTGAAAGCCAATAGCAAAACTGATGTCTGGAATTAGACTGTCTTCACCTTGTACCTGAGCTCTGTGTGGTCCAGCTTGCCATTCTTGGCAACACAGCTGTGACCGTGCTGCTTTCATGCACAGCAGTGCTTTTAGATAGTAGTTAATCTTTACACTTTTCTACAGTCTGTATTGTAAACATACTCTTTAATTTTCCATGTTCACATGAGGTGTACATTAAACTGAGTTACTGCAGTTTATTGTGATCAAATAAGGTGTATGCTTTACATGCTTGCTTTTGAAACTGCCAAATTCTGCAGTTCAGTTCCGTCTGAGAAGTGGGCTATCGGGACAGCTGAAAGCACTTACATTTAAGAAGGTACAAAGTTTACTGTGCTGTGTGTCTAGCTTGACTTCATTACAAGTCAGCAACAGGTAATATTAATGGCATCATTGCTTTGGAAAGAAAAGGTTACTGACTTGTTAATGTGCAGAAACATGAGGAGTTTGTGTAGAAGTAGAGTACAGTTTAGTTCTCTATCTTGCACAAACTGTGTCTGAAGACTTAGGTCATTGCAGCTGAATTTTCTTGAAGAAGAATTTTCTAGAAGTTTCATTCTGGTGATTTTTTTTGTTGGGTTTTTTTTTTTTGTTGTTTTGTTTTTTGCAGAAGTAGGTATTTTAATAATCATTGTAACAGCTTTGTCAGTGTTGCTACCAGAAGAACATATCCCAGGTACCTGTGCTTGCCACTGAAGGATGATGGTTTATTAGTGCCTATTTGGGAATATGCAGAGATAGAAAAACATCAATCAGAAATAATTACCCCTCTTCCTTCCCTTCCTGAAACATCTCTAGGCATCCTAAAGAGAAGGGCTAGTGCACACACTGACAAGAAGATGGACCTTCCCTTTAGGCATGCAGGTCTTTGGGCAAACAGATGAGTTTTCAGTCCATGCTCACATGAACTGTGTGGTTTTGGAAGAAGAGGGGGACTACTTTTCAGAACAGAACACGTGGGATGAATTATTTTGGCTATCACCAGAAAAACTGAGAAGAAAGGAATGACAGAACAGGATCACATTTGACTTCTAGCATCAGTTGCTAGCATAATTTTACACATTTTTATGAATCAAAGTCATGAGATGTATCTTTCATACTTTTTATTGAAATGAGCCTCTTGAGTTTGATAGGAAACTATTTAGTACTTATCTCTGAGTCTTATAGTTCAAATGCATTTGTGAAATCTGAAAATATAGTAGGTTTCTCTTTTCTTTTATTGTACTAGGCAGTTGCTAAAATGGTCCAGCAGTGCTGCACTTACGTTGAAGACATCACAGACTTACCAGTCAAACTGCGCTTAATTGACACGTTGCGTATGGTTACAGAAGGAAAAGTAAGGTTTTGTTTTAAGACTCACTGTCTAAAAGGTAGAATGAAAATGTTCACCTTTAAAAGCATAGCTTCTTAACTATATTTTTAATCTTGTTCAAATAAGAGCAAAAGTAATTTTTAAATTAACCCGAGAAGCCAAGTAGTGTATCTTTCCAAAAGATTGCAAATATTGCCCAGATCTCATATTTAAATAATTTGCCAAAGCACTCGTCATATTTCCATTAGAAAGATATTTATTAATTATATGAAATAATCAACTATTGTTAATTAATGGCTGGCTAGGAGCGAGTGAAATAATGCAAACAGTACCTAGTACACATTAACCACTGAAGCCAGGCTTCATATCTATTTCAATATATTTTAGAACAAAATATCTGAATACCAAGATATCTTTCATTCACAGCGCACAGCCTTTTATGTTTGCTTAAAGAATGGTAGATGAATTTACACGTTATTTTTTAGATTAATTTGGTTCAAACACTTCCAATGTGTCAATCATCCATCACATTTTATCTGTGTATATTGTGCATAGTGTCAGTATAGTGTATGGATACATGAGGAATGAATTGGTTGTATAAAAACATCAAATATATGTCTTAGTGGGATTGTGAGCTTAGAGTTTGCACTCTTTAGAAAAAAAAATCCAATATTTAAGCTACTGATTCTGATTTCAGATATATGTGGAAATTGAACGTGCTCGCCTGACAAAGACGCTTGCAACAATAAAAGAACAGAATGGTGAAGTGAAAGAGGCTGCCTCTATTCTGCAGGAACTGCAGGTAACATGCCCTGTAACTCAGAATTACGTCAGCAGTAAAAATTAATTCTGACTGCCCTTAGATTATTGTTTAGAAACTTAATCAGGTACGTCTGCAGAAATGCCTGGAATGAGATTAATTGTTATTAGTGGAAGTGTCATTCAGTTTTAACTGCTTTTGTAAGTCTCACGGTTATGTTACATAGAATATTTCCGATTTGGAAAACATTGCAATTCTCTCAGTAGTGCACTGAGTTTAGTGTTAGTGGATTCTCCTGGTGTAAGTGGGGACTATATATATATCTGTCCATTTTCACTTGCTATGGAATAGCTGGGTTTTCTCTTGTGTTGTTTTGTACTGGTTTTTTCCCCACAAGAACCATTCTTCTTGCACAGTTAAGACTTTCCTTGATTGTACTTCCATGGTGTTAAAATAGTTACACTTTCATTTTAGGTGGAAACCTATGGTTCAATGGAAAAGAAGGAACGAGTAGAGTTTATCTTGGAGCAGATGAGACTCTGTCTAGCTGTAAAAGACTATATTCGGACTCAAATTATCAGCAAAAAAATTAATACAAAATTTTTTCAAGAAGAAAACACAGAAGTAAGTCATTGGAGTTTTTATATCTCTCTCTATATATCTGTATCTATCACCATATATCCCCTCCACCCCAGTTTTAAGCTGACAGGCCTTTCTTTGGGTGCAAATGCATTTGAATCTCTTTGTTTTCTGGGATCCAGTTGGATTTCATTCACGTGCTTCATGGAGCTCTATTAATTTTACTGTTTGATACCGTTTCAGAAACTAAAGTTGAAATACTACAACTTAATGATCCAGCTGGATCAGCATGAAGGCTCCTACCTCTCCATCTGTAAGCACTACAGAGCCATTTATGATACTCCATGTATCCAGGCTGAAAGTGAAAAGTGGCAGCAGGTAAAAAACCATTACAGATAAAATGTCTGTATTTCCATGTGACAAATACCCATTTCATTAGGAGATCAATTTACAGCAGATTAAATAGTTCATCAGTCTGCAGTTCTTATCTTTTTTTTTTAGTGGCTGTATTAACAAATTGGTTAGTTGAAAACAGATACAAATAAAGTTGATTTCGAACGGATATTTATAATTATCTTCATTGTTTTGTCTTTGAAATCTTGAGAATGTTTTGCCTGCTTTATCCAAGTGCAGAAGTTAGAAGCAGTTGTGCACGTATCGTCTAAATGATACTGTTGTGTATGCGGTACAGATGTTGGGAATTTGAAAAGGTTTTTTAATGCATATTTATTTTAAATACTAGAATTTCAGTTAACCTGAATCAATGTAAACGTATCACTGTGAATGAGGATTTTCACTTTAACTTCTTAATTTGCTGGCCTTAAGCCTTTTATAAGTTAAAGTCTGTGCTCTGTGAGCAGCGTTCTTGATTCCCTTGTTTAATTATGGAAAAAACCCCACCTTCTTTCCTCTTACAGGCACTAAAGAGTGTTGTTCTTTATGTTATTCTTTCACCTTACGACAACGAACAATCTGATTTGGTGCACAGAATTAGTAGTGACAAAAAACTAGAAGAAATCCCTAAGTATAAGTAAGTATTCTTTTGAATAAACAATTCCTAGATAAAAAAGAGTCTCTTTCAAACTAGCTGTGCAAGTCTCATCTGTTTATGCCGAGTCTCCTGTAAGCATCTCAGGATGTAAAGCTGTATGAAAAATACTGCAAGATTGTCATGACTGTGCAAGTTCTACATTAAAAGAAATGTCTCTTTATAAGAGAAAGATCTTTATTAGACTGATCTTTATTAGACTTAAGACACTTGAGTTACCCCCGATAGCATGAAGTATTTGAGTATATTAATGAAAAACAATTAATACTAATGGTAATAAAACTAAAACATTTCAAGTAATTTCTTTGATCTATTTAAGCATGAAGTGATCCTTATTTATACAAGACTGTAAATCAACTTTACTAAACCCTTTTAGAGACCTCCTGAAACTATTTACCACCATGGAATTGATGCGATGGACGGCCCTAGTTGAAGAATATGGGAAAGAATTGCGAGAAGGATCCCTTGACAGTCCTGCAACAGATGTTTTTGGTTGTACAGAGGAAGGTGAAAAGAGATGGAAAGATTTAAAGAATAGAGTTGTGGAACATGTAAGTATGGCTGTCTTTAAGAATTAGCTGCGTGTTCAGCACCTCAACTGAAAATGTTTTCACTTGATATATTTTAGTTACAAAGAGAAACAAAAACATATGTAGTAAAGCAGCAGATCAGTTGCCTTTGCCATTGTGTTACATTTACAACATTTTATTTGCTCGTATATCTTCATTATTGATAGGGATTTGGCACAGTTGCCACATAAAAGAGCATATTGCTCTCAGAGTTGGGAGATGTAACATTCACATTTCTGTACAGCAGAAACTGGAAAGTCTGCTTTATATAAAATTCATAATTAGTTGATTTCATTACTTACAGACAATTTTATACCTTTCACAAGCAAAAGAACTGTTCATAACTCTCTCACATACCTTATGCTGGACAGCTGTTAGAGTGCTGCAGCTCCTAATCTGCTTGTAACATTGGCCTTTATATTTTTGCAGCCTTCTTCAGTTATTTTTTTGCACATAACTCTCTACTCTGAACACTTTTATTCCAGAATATTAGAATAATGGCTAAATATTATACCAGAATTACAATGAAGAGAATGGCACAGCTCCTGGATCTGTCTGTTGATGTAAGTGCTGCTTTGCTTATCCTTCTTTCATAAAGGCTGTGGAAGTGTATGTGTGTGTGTGCTTGTGACAAAAATGTTAAGTATTGAGAAGAGTAATGTTCTCTTTTAATTCGATTTTGAGTTTCCTTTTTAGTGTAAAAAGCTCTGTTAAGTGATGACAGAGATCATCACTGCATTGTTCTCCAGACAATGCAGAAACACGTAGCATTGTAGAAATACACTGCTTGGTATGAAACACTTGTGTGCTTATCAGGAGTCATGGACATAGTATCTGTTGTCTTACCACTATAAATCTATCTCTGTATTATCCTTGCAGCTCTCCTGGCTTCATCCTTAGTGTAATTCCCCTGTTTGCTTTTTTCAGCTCTTACAGGTGGAACAAAGTGTGCTGTAGTGATAGACTGGGAGCGTTAACTGTTAACTGGGTTTTTTGTTGTTTTTTTTTTTTTTTTTTTATTAAGAAGTAATGTAAAAGTCTGTTGGGAGTAATAGTGTTAATCACAGAATGTTAGGGGTTTGAAGGGACCTCGAAAGATCATCCAGTCCAACCCCCCTGCCAGAGTAGGATCACCTAGAGCAGGTCACACAGGAACACAACCAGGTGGGTTTTCAGTGTCTCCAGAGAAGGAGACTCCACAGCCCCTCTGGGCAGCCTGGTCCAGAGCTCAGTGACCCTCACAGAGAAAAAGGTTTTCCTTATGTTTCTGCAAAATCTCTTATGCTCCAGCTTACACCCATTGCCCCTTGTCCTATCATTGGACATAACAGAGAAGAGCCTGGCTCCATCCTCCTGACACTCACCCTTTACGTATTTATAACCATTAATGAGGTCACCCCTCAGTCTCCTCTTCTCCAAGCTCAGGAGACCCAGCTCCCTCAGCCTTTCATCACAAGGGAGATGCTCCACTCCCTTCATCACCTTTGTGGCTCTGCGCTGGACTCTTTCAAGCAGTTTCCTGTCCTTCTTGAACTGAGGGGCCCAGAATCTGAATATTTGTTGCTTTACTAGTAAAACAAATATCCGAGTGTATTTTCATGCCTTCATGGGTGTTAGAAAACTTTTAATCCAGGCAGAACTCAATTTCATGATGCATGTGCCCATAAGGAAAAAGCTGCTCTTAAAAATTAATTTATATTCAAGGTCTCATTTAAATGCTGGAGCTTCTTGTCTTGTGTTTCAGTGTTAAAAAGTTCCTGTCAATGAGTAATTAAAACTGACTGAAGATACAGGGTTCTCACCTTTAAATTTCACTGTTCATAGATGGTGGTACTTTTGGGAACATGGGGTGGAGTAGTCTTCCTGTCATCCCCCTTTTTGTGTTTTCAAGAGCTTTCCAAATCATACATCATGGCATGTTGGTTTTTCGAGTGCACATTAAAAGCTTTGCTTGTCAGACAGTTTGTTCTGATACCTGTGTAGCCAAGTACTCCAGAGTGTAAGTCTATTGGTGTAGTATATTAAACTTTGAATTTCACGATAGATAATCAGATGTAGGTCAAATGTAAAAAAAACCCACAACTTTTTAATAGATCCTGCGAGCACCGTGCAGTGCCAACGTGTGTAATATTAAATAATTGTGTGAGTTTTTTTAAGAACACCATTACTACAGCTGTATTTCTGTTAAGCATAAAGAAAATCTTGTTTCCTGTGTTTTAATTCTGTTTGGGAGGAATTTTGATGCTTTTTAGACAAAAAATATGCTATTTTCTTGACTTACTGCTGTTTCTCTTTACAGGAATCGGAGGAGTTCCTGTCTAACCTAGTAGTTAATAAAACCATCTTTGCTAAAGTAGACAGGCTGGCAGGAATTATCAATTTTCAGAGGCCTAAGGACCCAAACAATATACTCAATGACTGGTCTCACAAGCTCAACTCACTAATGGCCCTAGTTAACAAAACCACACATCTCATTGCCAAAGAGGAGATGATACATAACCTGCAGTAAGGTGCCTCCATAATGTCAGTGCTTTTAAAGAAGGCGTTAAATCTTCATAATAGAGACTATTATTACAGTGTGTATATGGTTTGTTTTCTCCCTGTCAAGCCTTTCTGGTCTAAAATTTAGAACATAATTCTGAAATTCCCGTTGACAATTAATTTCCCTTGATTATTCATTCAGTTGTTAAATGTTTTTTGCTACAATTGGTGAAAGAACATAATAAAACTGTATTGCCTGTATAATAGTAAGTCTTACAATTTCTTCTTTTCCAAGTATACCTTTATCTGTCTAACACATAATTCTGTGGTTATTTCATTACAGGACTATTTTTGAGGCTGATTGAAAAGATAGACTGTAAATAATAAAATCCTAGGGTTTTACAGTAGCATACACTGAGGTAACTCACAATGATAAAATTGCAACGGTAGGTCAAGATACTGTCTCAGCAAAATTCTACGTGTTCATGCTTATGAATAATGCTATTTCTTGCAATTTGGGAGGACAGATATGACTTCATTAATTAATTCTGAACCGACAGAAATCTGCCTGAATCTTGTCTGCTTGGTGAAAGTCACTAATTTTCACTGTTTGGCCACTACAGTTTGTAATGGCACAGTTAGCTAAGATGGTACTTCAAAGCTGCTGCTTCCCATAATTCAATGTGTTCTATTCAGACAAGATAAAGTGCTGTTATTTACTTTAACCTATGTGTAATGGAGGGAAGCAGTAGACTTCTCATGTCCCTGTTCTGCTTTTTTTTTAGGAAGTAAGATAGTAGCGTGAGTAGTATAGTAAGTATCAATGGAACTGTTACTGAATTTGCTCTGGTTTTTAATGATTTTTAATGCTAGCCATGACTAACTATTCTGTTCATAATTAATTAGTATAGACTGTCATTGTAAATGATATATAGAGATGTATATAAATCCTGTCTCTTTAAAAGCACAATGAACTTCATTCAAACTAACACTCTTAGCACAGGTAGTTATGAATACACAGTCAGGAGACTTTAGACAGTGATTTTGAGTGAGAGAAGGCTGAAGGGACAGGAAAAGATGGAAGTTTTGAAGCAGTGACTTTGGACATAGCTTGAGGGAAACGTGGGAATATGATTTTGGAGGCAAGTAACTTTATCAAGCCATAGTAATCTAACTCACTGCATTGAAGCAACAGAAAAACAGCTGAAGTAAAAGTGAGGGAAGGGAGAAGGAGGAGCAGACTATTTAGAATGCATAGAATGTTTACCATCTAACCTCTTGAATTGTATTATAATCCAGAGTGTATGAGTTGTGTAAAATCTCACTACAGCATGTTTGAGAATGGGATGTACTGGTCTTTGTAAGGCTAGCTTTAGTAGCATAAGCAAAACTGTCTGTTGTTAGGATAATGGACAAAGTAATCTACTGCAGTTTTGACCTTGGGAATTGGGAAAAAAAAACCCCATCAATCTTCTGGAAACTGAGGCAAGAGGTAGCAGAAATGGGAACAATGGGTCATCAGGGGAACTGGGAACTTGTCTTTCCCTGTCCTTCTTACCATGAACCTTTTTAGTCTGTTTGCAAATTTGGTCTGGAATCTTCAGCCTCAAGCATTTAAGCTTACGGACTCTGTGACGCTTCTACCAGACGAGAGGTACTGGACCTGTTTGCCCAGCCAACCCTCTTTTGCCTTTTATCCTGCAGTGGAATGGTTCAGTAGTTCCCTGGCCCTACTTTCTGGGGTTCTTGCAGATCTACTCCCTCTCTGGCCTAGCTATGCCCCTCTCTGATGCCTTTGTTTGCATTTAGAATGTGAGCTTGCTGGAGAGAGGAGGTGGTTTCCCTCCTCTCACAACTACCTTTTGCTGTCAGCATTGGAAAAACCATGGAAGCACTCTGAGCACTAGTCCAGGTTATCTCCTTAAAATGCAATTCAGAAGGATTATGAAGGTTCACTTTCATGGTCTGTATTCGCACCAAAGATCCACAATGATCAAGCTTTTTGCCTTTTGGTACAAAATAGGTTTTTGTTCTCGCCGAGTTCACTTGCGATGACAAGAGGAAGGTGTTCTAACATGCTGTCCAAGGCAAACTTCCACCTTAACTCTATCCTTAGAGCGAGATACTGCTGTTGTGTACCTAGTACTTGGTGCCAGAAGCAAGAGTCCCTCAGGGTTTGCTTCCCCCTCACACATCACAAAGTTAAAAGAGGAGATTTAAACCAAAATTGTAGAATTACTAGCTCTGTGGTAGGCCCAAGTGAGTGGAAAAGAATCATTCATCTAGCCTAGAGAGTCTGTTTACTTGTTTTGTTGGCAGGTAACTATTAATGAAGACAAAAGGAGTGTATCTTAAGTCTCTGTGGAAAAGTTTGTCACATTCAGGTTGCCAGGAAAGCAGACAAGCTGTAAACTTTTGGTGCTAGTTCTTCTCAAGAATGCAGATAGATGTCAGATACAACTTCTCCATGAGCCATTTAAAGGTCAACATAAAGGCATGCTAGCTTCTTAGAAAAACTCCATCTTTGATCTTCAATAGAGGACTCTGGAAGAATTCCAGGGGAATTTTCATGCTGGAAAATCAGAACTTGCTACTCTTCAGCCTATTAATCAGACATTAATGGCTGCCTAGAAACAGTTTGCTTTATTGTTTAGTAGGACTAAGGATAACTGTTGCTATCTAACCTCAGGTCTACCACTGACTTGTTTGTGGCAGAGGGTAAACCACTTCTGTTAAGTTTCCCATGATTGCTGCTTCTGAGGGAGTTAAAAAATGTGTAGAAGTCTGGTGTGCTAAGACAATAAAAACATTGCTGCTGTTACTGCAATCAGGCTGGAACTTCTGTTGAGAAAAGCCTCCTGTTGTGTTGTTTCTCAGAGGTGAAAAATGCTCAAGATGCCTGCTGGGGGTGTTAGGATGCAGGGTCAGGGAGGCAGTTTGGTGCTGAATGTATTCTATTACGTGCTTATTACTTTTGCATGTTAATTGTAATGGGTTTTCCTGTATTCTGAAGTCAGACATAATGAGTGGAACTGATTGAAAATCGTGTTTTCTGTATTGGAATTTGAGAAATGCCAGTTCCCAGGAACAGGAGTGAACTTCCATCTTAAAATGGAAATTGGTTTTCTGAATTTCCTGTGAAAGCAAAAGTCTGAGGAGAAAGGGGAAAAAAAAGCAGTAGTGCAAGTTTGAAATAATTAAAATAGTTTTGTTTTGAAAATGCAGAAACCAAGCTATAGTTGTGATTTCAAGTGTGCAGCTCATGGGCGAGCCAGGACTCAGAGGCTTTTTGGCTACCAGTTCCCCATTAGCCCTGAAGCAAGTGAGGGTTTTGGAGTTCCCAACTCTTCAAGGATCTGTGCCACGCCTTTCAGAGCTCTGCTCAGATCTTAGCTTCATGGCAGGGAGCCTAGCAGCCCTCGGTGGCCCCAGGTTTTCATACTCCTGGTTTTTTGGCAAGGAGCTAGATTCTCTGAGGACCTGGGCATGGCTCCTAGCTTCACAGAACAGGGAGAAGCCCTATGAAGGGTTGTAATGTACGGAATCCTGACTTAAGGGTTGGGAGACCAGATGAGTTTGTGCCTTCTGTGCAGGGCTTTCTAGCAGTTACGGTCCTTGGGAGGTTGGGCTTTCGAAACTTCCTGCAGGAAATTGCAATTTTCAGATTAGAAAGTATTTGGTATCTTAACAAATGTAAAAGTGGAATTGAATTTGGTATTGTATTTGTTAGAAGTTTTTGTTTCTTTTTTTTGTTTGTTTTAATCTTACTATTATAACAAGTCCCTAGAAATATCACTTTTAGGCTTTTGAGGATTCGAGTCCCGTCAAGTTACATGATGCTGAGCAGAAATTCATTGTTCTTGTTTCATGCCTCCTCCCCACTGTGCCTTTGGCATTTCTTACATTTGCAACACATACTGTTGCTTTTCTTCTGCTCTCAGACTCCGTGTGACCAACTGCTCCTGGTCTTCTTGGGCAGCAGAGTGTGCTGCAACCAGTGCAAAACCCCACATTCCTCAGCTGAAGCCTAGTGCTGTGAGCTCTCTTGTCATGAAATCCCATTACTGAGCATAGCATGTGGGGATTCCAGGAATTTAGAAAGTCTGGACAATTCTGGAAATGCAAGCCAGTAGTCAGCACATCTCTTTCTGTGCCTAGCCCAACACCAAGTGAAGACCTGTCCTGTCAACTCAGCCTCTGGAGTTGTGAATGATGTGTTTGACTGCAGAGGTTGGAAGCCAAATTTGCAGCTTCCACTGGGGTAATACTCATCAAGGAGAGAGAAAGAGACATCTCATAGAGTCCCTCCCACAGTAGCAGCTAATATTAAAAGCTTATTTCCTTAAATTATCCTTTAATATATTTAAACATGTCAGTAAAAGCCACAAGAAGTCTCTTTCTTCCCATGTAATGTGTAACCAGTTGCTAGTGGCATACTCTGCCTTCTGTGCTTTTACAACAGAAGTGGCTCCAAAGCCAAAGTTCAGTTAGATTAAGGCCCTTTGGATTAAGAATCTCATCCTTTAGGACAGTTGCTGTAGGATTTGTACTTTTGAGCAGAATTTCCAAGCTTAACGAGCGCTTGGAGCCCAACCTTCTTTTGGACCAACAGTCCTCATCTTTCTATTTGGTAAAAAAGACTGTGAAAGAGCTTGGAGGGGGCACCACATGGAAATAATACAGTCATTCCAAACTTGCAGGCTGAGTGGCACTGCCTGAACAAAGTAGCACTTGGCAGCCAACCCCATTTCAGAGCTGCTGGCTCCCCCTGTAGCCTCTGGCGTGTCCACTTAGGGTTTCTGCAGTACAATTAACCAGTCTGCAAAGCAGGGTAAAACCCACTTCATATGGGGGCCAAGAGGTTTGATTTAAGTGAGAAGATCATAAGAAGCAGTGGGTGTAAGGGCACAGTCTCCATACTGTGTTTTATACACATCACTTCGCCAAGAGGGGGGATTCCCCTGCTGCCGTAGTCTCTCCCAGCTCCTTCCTGGGCTGTTTCTGCAGTGCAGAGTTGCCGTCTTTTTACAGCAGCCTTTGCCTTTCAGTCCTTTCAATCTAGGAACTTTAAAACAGCGGGAACAGATAGCCATAAAAATGGTGCCTGTCATTAAACTTCCTCGTACAACTTGGTAACTAGCCACACAATTTTTTTTCCTAGCAAAGTATGAAAAAAAATAGCATCAGAACAAATGCACCTAAGAAATGGATCAGAACAAATGCCCTAAAGCTAACGACAGCTTATGTGAAAAGTAAACCCAGCAAATTCTCGTTTCCACTGCTTTTTGGTTTTTTTTTTTAAGGTTATTACATAATTGCAAGAAAAGTTTCCTTGCATTTTCTAACAGAAAAATGTACCAATAATACAAAAGCTCACTAGGAACCAAACACAACCGACCTTCAAAATAAAAAGACTAAATCCACTTTAACAACCCGGACTGAGTGAGACACGAAGTTAGCTAGACTCTAAACGTGGTTTCTTTCCCCTTTATCCGACTGACTGTAGCTGCCCTGCTCCTCGCAGCGCCCAGGGAAGAGTCACAGCGCCAGTTAGGCTCACTGGGGACGGAGCCTGGCGGCTGGGGACCAGCAGGGATGGCCTAGGGCGGGAGCCACAGGAGTTCTTTTGTTCCCCTGCACTGGGGGCCTCCTGGTTTGAGGCCGAGACCGATCACACTTCTCTCTGGCAGGGCACTGAAACGGTTAACTACACTCCCAGATCTATTTGGGAAGTTGAATTAAAAAGTGGACCGATTTAATTCCGGGGTGGCAACTACAAAGGGTTTCTTTAAGTTTATTTCCTCGTGCATTTACATTTTTTTTGCAAGGCCCTCTCTATAAATGCACTGCTGATGAATATTGAAAAGATTCTTGGGCAGGAGTTATCTTCTTGCAGCGGCACTGCATCAGAAGCCTGGCTGGTGGTTATTCTTCAAAGAGTTGGGAGGCATTAAATGCACATTTAAATACAAATGCGTTTAGGAAAATCCAATACTAAAATGATCCGAATCTTACCATTATTTTCATTAAAGTTTTTTAAAAGCACTGGCACCCCGTTTTGTTGATAAACTTTTATTCCGATGCAGCAAGCAGCTTTCCCCCGTTCCTCGATGGCCTGCGCACCCAGCGAGGGGCTCCCACCCAGGGCGGCTGAGCCAGTCCCGCCTTGAAAAAGCCAGTTTGCAAAACAGCCTAGGTATTAAGAATTGATTGCCCAACATTTTGAAAACACAGCTATCAGGGAAGATTACTCCGTGAAAATAAAACTGTTACGCAAAGCAGATTCTGGGACTCGTGCGCAGCCAGGAACGCGTTCCCAACAGACTTTCAGCAAGAGCTGAAGAGCTCTGAAAGCCCGAGGTGTGCGCGGCTCCGTCCCCTCGGCGGGACCTCCGCCCACAGACCCACGGATCGGCGACTTTAGGGCAGCAACTTCAACAAAAACCCGACGGAAACAAAACACAGCCAAACCAACCCCGAGCCCACCAGCAGAATAACCGTGAGAATAAAAAAAAATCCAACGCTTTCAGCACCGGTGGACTTTTGTCTCGCAGCTTACCGGGCGGGCCCTTCGCTACGCGTGTGCGCACCTCCTACCCCCCCCCGGTAAGGAGTCCGGTCCGCGCCGGCTCCGCGGGCGCGCAGCGCTTCGGCCGGGTCCGCGCCTGCCCGCCCCGCGGGCTCGGCAGTTGCTGCGTGCGCGGAGAGGCGGTGGCACGATTCCCACGCGAGGGGAGGGGGCGAGAACAGGGAAAAAAATAGCAAAAAATAAAGGAGGAAAAAAAAAAAACCCCAAAAAAGAAACAAAACAAAAAAACCCAAACCACACACA